>SZWC01000310.1:308627-321359 GCA_023375785.1 Penium margaritaceum | reverse complement strand
AGAGAGAGAGAGAGAGAGAGAGAGAGAGAGAGAGAGGGAGAGAGGGAGAGAGAGGGACAAAGGATTGGATGGCGAAGGATGAGCAAGAGTTAGATGACATAGTGGAGCACGGCCGCGAGGACCAAACGCGAAAAGGATGAGCACAACTGTTCTGGGTTAAACTCGAGGGAACATCCTTGGTACAAAACATCTCGGACAATTGCTTCTTTCTGCTAGCCGGATGTGGGTGACACATGTCACATTATTGAAGGATACCTTTACAGTTTGGTCCCAATGGTCAGGGTTTTGGGGAGCCGTTTTTCAATTTGGTTCGATCTAGGACCTGAACCATTATTGGTAACTCAAATAATTTCAAAGGATTGTGTCTTGTCAGGTTCTATTTCCAACAACCAGAATGGTCCCGGAAACCGTACGAGCTGTTCAGTTGTCTAGATGACATTGTTGAAAATTTGCCCCTCTGCATGCCCAAGTGCGGCGCCGGGAGGCGCCGACGAGCCGCCAGAGAGAGGAAATTCCTTGTTGTTGGATCTGGCGACTCGAGGATTGCTCGGATCCTAAAATGGAGGTTTGCCCCTGAAAGTTGACAAGTCACGGAATCCGGTGGAAGTTGTTTCACCTGATTCGGACGAGTAACGGGGGAGATATGGAGCTTTCAACATTGGGGTGTGCGCGGCGGCTCTGGGAGTCGGTCGCGGTTCGACTGGAGGTGGATAATCCACCTGACTGAGTAACAAAAGTCAATCTGGAGATTTTGCTCCGGAAGGACTGCCGAGGCGTCCGGTGAATGATCCGCCGGATACCACTAGTAAAGTTTGTTACTGATGAACTTAGCCAAATCTCTGGCTCGGCGTCCGGAACTCAGGGACAGTAGTACCTAAATAGTACGTCTTGTTACTCGGGGACAGTCAAAATTCCGACTGCAGGTCCGCGAACAGGTTTCGACCCACATCAATCCCCATCACCAAACGCGATAATTAACTCATCAAAACAGACCCCAAAGGCGTAAGGAGCACCGCCACTACGTGTAGGGACATCTGCGCCTCCGGAATGGCATTTTCGATGGGTCCTTGATGTGTGAGGGCACTTCGGCGGGCGACGTGGTGCGCGCCGCCGGCTGAGCGGCTGGTTTGGGGTGCTGCGCTTCGACGAACGTAGCGGGAGCTAAGGTTATCCGAATCATGCACGGTTTGGTGTGTTAGAGAGCTCATGATTAGCCCTACAAATGTTCAGATCATGTCCATGTCTAAAAAACCAATGCAAAATCACGTTATTCCCTTCGCACAAGTGACTGTCTCACAACTCGGTCCAACTCCCAGAAACATAATGTGAGGCGACCAGAAAGCCCACGCTTAGACTCAGAACCTGCACACAAGAAACCTCGAAGGTAGAAGACCCGTCAGGCTACGTTGGAACTGCCTTCACTCGGGACTAGTTTGTTACAAAGGGTTATGGGCCCACGGCCCTGACCGGTCTTCACATTGCTCACGACTTTTCGCAGCGGATGGGATTGTCGTCGCGGACGACATCGCCGTCAAACTCTGAGGCCCCGGAGTGGAAGACTGCGTAATGGCGCAGAAGGAGACGCAGGCCATCCAGAAGTATGCGGGTGGCCCTGGCTTTGGGCTATAGAGGTGGCACTTTGAGATCCACGTCGCGCATAAGGGTGTGCTGCAGGTCATGCTGGAAACCGAAGTCCTCGACGAAGCGACAGCAACAGAAGCACAGAAGGAGACATTCGCAAAGAAGAACACGGAGGCGCTCATGCTTCTGGTGTCCGGGACGGCTGAGTTACAGTGGGGCTACTTCCAAGGCTGCAAGCTGGCAGCCAAGGCTTGGCAACAACTTTGCACCATCCATCAATCCAAGTCACTGGCGAACAAAATCTTGGCGATGAAGCGACTCTTGACGGTGAGAATCAAGGAGGGAGATGATGTCATCTCCGCCGTGCAACAAATCGAGTCGCTTGCCTCACAGTGCAACAACGTGGGGTGGAAGATCGACATGCAGCTGTAGGTAATGGTCCTCCTCATGGCCCTTCCTGACAGTTGGAGCCCTCTCATCACCGTCTTGAGAGGATGGGTAAAGGACAAGCTCACCTATGACGCGGTTGCAGAGTACATCCGCAACTAGGCGTAGCGACGGAGCTGTGGAGAGTCCTCGTCTTCCTCATCGGCCCTGGTGACCAAAATGCGTGGTGGCGGAAGCGGGGGCAAGGAAGGTGGCGGACAATGCGGTGGCAAGAAGGGCGCCAAGAAGGGTGCGTGCCGCAACTGCGGCAAGGAGGGCCACTGGGCCCGTGAGTGCACCGAGGAGGCAAAGTTCGGTGGCAAGGACGCCAAAGGCAAGAAGGCACTCCTCAACGACATTCAGAACCACTACCTCAAGAAGGCTAACCGGCGATGCCTTGACTCCGGAGCGGAGGAGCACACCCAAGTCGAGAAGGTTAGGTTCATCAACTACACCAAGTCCAGCAAGTCCATGGTGGTTGCGAATGACAAGGTCGAACCGGCGGCTGGCCAAGGAGACGTGGACGTGGAGGTGGTGGATGGTGGAAAGCGGGTGCAGCGCGTCATCAAGGATGTGCAGCACGTACTTGGCCTGGCTGACATTTCAAGTGTCAGCCGCTTGATGGACAAGGGGTACGAGGTGCTCTTCAGGTTGAAGGGGACAGTCGTGCGGAAGGACGGTGGCGGTGAGCCAGTGCTGGAGGCTAAGCGCGAGGGAGGCCTCTACATCGTGGAGACCAAGGTGATCCCCGCGGCGACAGATTCAGCAGACTTGCAGGAACGCACCGTCAACCTGGCCAAAGGAGGGAGAGCCGATCTGGAGCTCTGGCAACGACGACTGGGGCATTCCTCACCTGCTGTCGTGAAGGAGATGGCGAAGCGTGAGCTGGTACGCGGCCTCGTCATTGACGGTGGGAAGAGGCGACAGATACAGCAGCGCACAAAAAGTGTGAGCCTTGCATTTCGGGCAAGGCGCGGCGAAAACTGTTCAACGAGAACATGAATCACGCCTCGGACCTGCAGGAGGTTGTGCACAGCGACATGTGCAGAACATTCAAGACGACGTCAAAGAGCGGCACGCGTTACTTCGTCACCTTCATTGATGACTACAGCAGAAAACTCCACGTGTACTTCATGAAGCGGAAAGGCGAGGCCCTGGACCGGCTGAAAGAGTATGTCGTCGCGATGGAGAGGCAGACTGACCGGAAGGTCAGAGCGCTACGCAGCGACAACGGTGGAGAGTACATGGGCTGTAGCGGGTGGATGAAGCAGCAGGGTATAAAATGGCAACAAACTACGCCGTATTCGCCTCAGTCAAATGGCGTGGCAGAGCGGACGAACCAAACGCTGTTGAACATGGTACGGACCATGTTGGTGGATGCGGAATTGCCGTGGAGCTTTTTGGACGGAAGCTGTGCGTACGGCGAGCTACACCATCAACCTCACTCCAACAGCGGTGCTGAAGGGGAAGAGCCGCTGGAAGACGCCGCAGGAGGTTTGGAGCGGGTGAAAGCCAAGTATGGCGTACCTGAAAGTGTTCGGGTGCAAGGCGCACGCAATGGTGCAGGCTGTACAGCGGCTTGACAGCAAGCTGGAGCCGAGTGTAAAGACGTATCTCTTCCTTGGCTATGAGAGCGCGCATAAGTCGTACCTGTCAAAAGAATGCAGTCACGAGAACAGCGGCAGTAGAAGCAAGCAGAAGCATCAGACATGCACGTGTACGTCAGCAGAGTGACGTAAGCGAGGGCGGTCCGAAGAGTTAGTCGCGGGAGCAGGTAGAGGCTGAGAAGCGAGGTAACCGAGGTAGACAGGTTGATGTGAGAGAGAGTGCTTGCGAGGCGAGTGATGGTTGGCGGAGTATGAGAGCTGAGCGAAGGAGCGAGAGTGACGGAGCGAAGCGTTGAGAGTTGGCGAAGACAGAAAGTGTGAGGGACGAGCAGAGCGAAGACACGGCGGCGAAGCCGCGGAACCAAAGGGGAACAGGATGAGCAGAACTGTTCTGGTTAAACTAGGAGGGAATGAACATCCTCCTTATATCAGGACAGAACAGGACAAAGCATATGCAACAGCTTCTTGTGCACTAGCCGGACGTGCTTACGGCCGGGCCGCCTATTAGGGGATTCCTCGGTAGGATGGCCGTTGATAGGTTGAGGACCGTTAACGGCTAGTCGGAGGTGATAACCGAGGTGGTTCTAGGCCGGAGCTGAACCGTTATTGAGAGAGCTCGGAATTTCCTAGAGAGAGAGGGGAGCCAGAAACTCCTGGAGATGACCCCATTGGTATTCTGCCTTGACAGAGACCTCTTTTTCTGACACCCCCCTTGGATTTGTCAAGGCAGATAATCTCTCCAGTAGTTCCAGTTGCACGTGACTGTTCCTCCACAGTGGGTGATAAGTCCATTCCACATGAGGGGTAAGCTTTTGCGGTCATGTTTGTCCAGGAGAAAGTGCAGTGTAGGATCGACAAGTGTGCGAAGCCCGCGTCTGAGTTCTGTGTTGAATAGTTCAAGCTGAGCTTGAAAGTCGTCGGGGTGGTCGTCCTCATTGGGGCTGTACCAGGTCGGTCTCTCCAGAAGACATCGCACAATGGAAAAATGGAAGAGGTAATAGGGTTTCATCCTTTCGAAGAAGATCTGTTGCCATTCGTCAACGTTGGTTGCTGCAACGTCACCTTCGTCGTCCTCTGGGAGGAAGAAGAGCTTGGGGATGTCTGGCAAGGTGGGGAAAACGTCCACGTAACAGACCTGAAGATGGCAGGAGCGTCTCAGCCATGCATACTGCAGTAGGGAGTACCATCGCTGAGCTGCAATGTCAGTTGGATGCTCGATGCGGAGATAGATGCTGCCGAGCCGTGTTCAGAGTATATTCCAGATGGCAGTGAATGTGGCATGGTAATCCTTGGGTTGGCGTCGGTTGATGAGGAGGTGGTCGTATTTCCCAAGTAGCATGTCTGCCACCTCATACCCATTGATGTAGATGCCTTGTGCACTGGTAATTACCGTCTCCGACCAGCTGAGGATGTTGCTAGCCTTTGGACCAAGAAAAGGAAGTTCAGCCCACACAGTGGCCAACTTGTCCATGATAGGGATGTAGCAGAGGAAAACGAGGTGCGAGTCGATGAGGAAGACAAAGGGAGACTTGATGAAGGCGTGGGCACAGGGGTGATGCTGCGTATGTGGTGGAAGTTGAAGAAGGGATAGGCGCAGGGATGAAACCTCGTGCGATGCGAATGTTTTCGGCGTGAGCGCAGGTTGTTACGAAAAGGGTGATACGACCGGGCGGATCTTGTGCCGAGTGGAGCGGAGGCGGATGACGGCGGAGGAGCGATGGATGGGGGAGTGGGCGCAGGGGCGAACCGCGTGCGCTGAAGAGGTTTCGGCGTGGGCGCAGATCGTCGCGGAAAAAAGGCGATGCGACCGGGCGGATCCTTGTGTCGAGCTGAAAGCGATGCGAGGCGGAGGAGACAATTGATTGATAAATGGGCGCAGGGGCGAGCCGCGTGCACTGAAGGAGGGTACGGCGTGGGCGCAGGTCGTCGCGGAAAAGGCGATGCGACCGGGCGGATCCTTGTGCTGAGCTGAAAGCGATTTGCGGAAGCGGAGGAAGCGATTGATTGATGAGTGGGCGCAGGGGCGGAACCACGTGCGCTGAAGGAGGGTTCGGCGTGGGCGTAGGTCGTCGCAGAAAAAGGCGATGCGACCGGGCGGATCCTTGTGCCGATCTGAAAACGATTTGCGGAAGCGGAGGAAGCGATTGATTGATGAGTGGGCGCAGGGGCGGAACCACGTGCGCGATAAAGCGATGCTGATGCGGATGATGGATGGAAGGCGGCGCGGATGATGCTGATGATGGAGAGGCAGAGATGAGGCAGGAACGGGCGGCTGATGAAGCAGAGGAAACTGGAGCGAGGAGGAGGAGGGATGATGGAGGCGAATGAAGACGAACGCCGAAGGCTGATGATGATGGAGGAGATGGGAGAAAGAGAGCGACACGAGCGAAGGGAGCGGAGATGAGACGCGGCACGGCAGATGNCTGAAAGCGATTTGCGGAAGCGGAGGAAGCGATTGATTGATGAGTGGGCGCAGGGGCGGAACCACGTGCGCGATAAAGCGATGCTGATGCGGATGATGGATGGAAGGCGGCGCGGATGATGCTGATGATGGAGAGGCAGAGATGAGGCAGGAACGGGCGGCTGATGAAGCAGAGGAAACTGGAGCGAGGAAGGGGAGGGATGATGGAGGCGAATGAAGACGAAGACCGAAGGCTGATGATGATGGAGAAGACGAGAGACGGAGAGCGACGCGAGCGGAGAGAGCAGAGGTAGGACGCGGTGCGGCAGGTGGAGCGACACAACCACTTCTTTTCAGCGTTCAGGAGAGTGACGGCTTGTTCCCTAGTTGGCTCGGAAATGGGAGCAGGAAGACTGGTGGTGTCCGATATCCTGTCAGCTGAAGAGGTTGGTTGCGGTAGAGGGAGTCAGGCAGCGGGCAGGAACACTAGACTGCTGATGCCAGGAGAGTGACGACTTGTTCCCCAGTTGGCTCGGAAATAGGAGCAGGAAGACTGGTGGTGTCCGATATCCTGACAGTGGCAGTTTTGGTTGTAGCTGCTGACGAGGCGAGGAGGCGATGCGAGAAGGCGGCTCGAGACGACAGATGCGGGCAAGATGAGGATGACGGCGAGGAAGGAGCAGATGAAGCTGATGAGGCGAGAAGAAAGGGAAGGAGATGCTGGCGGAGGCAGATGTGATGAGGGGCAGCGGATGGCAGACAGCAGGTAGCTTCTTGGTAGTTGACGGCAGGCGGCGGCTTGAGAGCTACTTGCGGCTGCTGTGGGCGACACGTCACCGGTAGTTAGCCACGGGCGCGGAAATGGGCGCAGGGCCTTCTTGGGACAACGGGGCGTTTCTTCAGCGTGGAGAACTCGTCAGGCAGAGCTGCTGTTGTCAGCTGCTGGCGAAGCGGCGAGGCGCAAGATGGCGGTAGCGGTGGCAGGAGAATGTAAGTCGAAGCAGAGAAGCAAGGGTGTCGGCAGAGCGATGACGCAGTCACGGGACTCCAGGTGATGTTGCCTGAAGCTCTGATACCATGTCAGAAGAATGCAGTCACGAGAATAGCGGCAGTAGAAGCAAGTAGAAGCATCAGACATGCACGTATACGTAAGCAGAGTGACGTAAGCGAGAGTGATCTGAAGAGTTAGTCGTGGGAGCAGGTAGAGGCTGAGAAGCGAGGTAACCGAGGTAGACAGGTTGATGTGAGAGAGAGTGCTTGCGAGGCGAGTGATGGTTGTCGGAGTATGAGAGCTGAGCGAAGGAGCGAGAGTGACGGAGTGAAGCGTTGAGAGTTGGCGAAGACAGAAAGTGCAAGGAACGAGCAGAGCGAAGACACGGCGGCGAAGCCGCGGAACCAAAGGGGAACAGGATGAGCAGAACTATTCTGGTTAAACTAGGAGGGAATGAACATCCTCCTTATATCAGGACAGAACAGGACAAAGCATATGCAACGGCTTCTTGTGCACTAGCCGGACGTGCTTACGGCCGGGCCGCTTATTAGGGGATTCCTCGGTAGGATGGCTGTTGATAGGTTGAGGACCGTTAACGGCTAGTCGGAGGTGATAACCGAGGTGGTTCTAGGCCGGAGCTGAACCGTTATTGAGAGAGCTCGGAATTTCCTAGAGAGAGAGGGGAGCCAGAAACTCCTGGAGATGACCCCATTGGTATTCTGCCTTGACAGAGACCTCTTTTTCTGACAGTACTGGCTCTATGACATGCGCAAGGAGGAGGTAATCCGTAGCCGAGACGTCTAGTTCAACGAGCAGCAAAGCTACATCAGCAGCAAGGACGTGGGTGTGGTGGAATCTCCAAAGACCGGAGAGTGGTTCCAGCTCCTTGATCACAAGAAGGAGCCAGCGGACGCTGAAGTTGAGGATGCGGCATCAGAGCGCGACGGTGCACCAGCGGTGGCAGCCGATGCGGAGGACTCAGATGACGATCAAGCTGATGAGGTGATCCACCGGAAGGATCCGGCGGATGAGGCACCACGGGTGCCAAGGCGCAAACTCCCGGCAGAGTGCGCATCGGGCGTCGGTGGAAAATCCACTGGACGCGCCGGCCGTCCGGACGATGCTTCACCGGAGCGGGAGAGATCATCGGGGAGCCGTCCGGTTGATGATGAACCGGAGCGTGCAGAGTCGGAGGGATCAAAGCAGAGCGACAATGAACCGCCGAAACTGCCGCATCGCAGCGGGAGGTAGCGGAAAGTGGGGAAGCGCTTTGACGCAAGCACCGGTCGATGGATTGGCATGACGCAATGCATGCTCGCTGCATCAACGGAGCTGACGACCGTGCAAGAGGCGCTTGTGCGGCCCGAAGGGGATCAATGGGACGCAGCCATCAAGTCAGAGCTGGCGTCCATCACGGAAAATGACACGTGGGAGCTGGTCGACAGAACGACAGATGCCAAGGTCATCGGCTCAAAGTGGGTCTTCAAGACCAAGTTCACAAAGGAAGGTGTGGTTGACAAGTACAAGGCGCGGCTCGTGGCAAAGGGTTACGCACAGCATAAGGGGGAGCACTACGATGAGACGTTCACTCCCTTCGCCAAGTTCACAAGCATCCGGGCGATCCTTGCGGTGGCGGCCGTGAAGGACATGGAGCTCCACCAAATGGACGTAAAGACGGCCTTCCTCAACGACATCATAGACAAAGAGATCTACATGGAGGTGCCAGAGGGGGTGGAGGCACCGGAGGGCAAGGTGTGTAAGCTGCGGAAGTCCTTGTACGGGCTAAAAAAATCACCCAGATGCTGGCATTAACACATGGACAGCTTCATGACACAACTCGGCTTCAAGCACTGTGAGTCGGATCACAGCGTGTACGTGCGGCACAACAAGCAGCTCCATCAGATTGTCGCACTCTTCGTGGACGACCTGATTTTGTGGTCGACGGATCTGCCGAGCCTACAGCGGCTAAAAGAGCAGCTGAGCACCAGATTCCAGATGTCGGACATGGGGAAGCTGGAAAACTACCTCGGGGTGAGCATCACGCGGAACTGGAGGACACGCATGCTTGAGTTGGGGCAGGCCAAATACGTGGCCGAGGTGCTGAAGCGGTACAACATGGAGGACTGAAAACCAGCTGGCAGTTCAGTCTCCACGACCTGTGTGCTAAGTGTGGCAATGGCACCGCAAACAAAAGAAGAGCGGGAGGATATGACAGGGGTGCCCTACCAATCGGCGGTGGGTAGCCTCATGTACGCCATGGTGGCGACTCGACCGGACCTGGCCTACGCGGTGGATCAAGTGAGCAGGTACGTGGCTGATCCAGGGCCACTACACTGGCAGACGGTCAAGCGAATCCTCCGCTACCTGCAGGCGATGCGGCATGCGCGCTTGAGGTTCGACGGTAAGGGGCGGGCGGACCCCTTGCGTCTGGTCTGCTACACGGATGCAGACTATGCTGGCGATGTGGAAAAGCGTAAGTCCACATCCGGCTACGTGTTCGTCCTCGTTGGTGCAGCGGTCTCGTGGTGCAGCAGGAAGCAGGACTGCGTTGCCACTTCCACAGTGGAAGCAGAGTACATCGCGCTGGTCGAGGCGGTCAAGGAGGCTGTGTGGCTCCGCAGGTTGCTGGGGGAGCTGGGCGTGCCACAGCAGGAGCCTACGGTGGTGCAAGAGGACAACACCGGCTCCATCTCGCAGACAAACAACCCGACGCAGCACAGGAGGACAAAGCACATTGGCTTGCGTTATCACTACGCACGGGACATGGTTGAAAAGGGACAGGCGGTGCTGCAGCACTGCAGCACGCACAGCATGCTTGCAGATTGCTTGACCAAAGCGCAACCCGTGGATCAGCACGCATTGAGCGTGGCCGGACTTGGGATGACTAGCTATGATGGGCTGGAGGGCACAGCGGAGGATGAGTGAGCAGCGGGCATGGCAGGTACAAGGAGGAGAATATTGAAGATTTGCCCCTTTCCTCTCTCTGACAAGCCTCCTGAGAGAGGAAATTCCTCGTCGTTGGATCTGGCAACTCAAGGATTGCTCGGATCCTAATATGGAGGATTGCCGCTGAAAGTGGATGAGAAGCTGAATCCGGTGGAAGTTGTTTCACCTGATTCGGACAAGTAACGAAGGAGATATGAGCTTCCAACTTTGGGGTGTGCGCGGCAGCTCTGGGAGTCGGCCGCGGTTCCACTGGAAGTGGATAATCCACCTGACCGAGTAACAAAAGTCCATCTGGAGATTTTTCTCCGGAAGGACTGCCGAGGCGTCCGGTGAATGTTCCGCCGGATGCCAGTAGTGCAGTTTTTTACTGAGGAACTTAACCAAATCTCTGGCTCGGCGTCCGAAACTCAGTAGTACGTTTTGTTACTCGGGGATGGTCAAAATTCCGACTATAGGTCCGCGAACAGGTTTCGACCCACATCAATCCCCATCACCAAACTTGATGATAAGTCATCGAAACAGACCCCAAAGGCGCAAGGGATACCGCCACTACGTGTAGGGACATCTGCGCCTCCGGAATGGTGTTTTTGCACACAAGAAGCCGTGAACGTAGAAGACGCATCAGGCCACGTTGGAACTGCCTTCACCCGGGGCCAGTTTCTGATGGACATTACGAAAGAAGCAACGCATGCCTAAAGAAGAGCTCTTTGAATTCAAGCTAAGAAGAAGCAAATGCAGGGTCACTGAGAATGTCCCTGTGAGCTGAGAAAATCATGTCATCACTTTAGATCGGGCAAGGTGAAGCTGGAAAATAGCAAAATGTTACCCAGAAGCTCCAAAACAGAAGTTTGAACGGTCTCAAAAACCGTACGAACTGCTCAGTTGTTCTAATGACAATCGAAAAGAAGCAACATGTCCAAAGAAGCGCTCTACAGAGTCAAGCTAAGAAATAGCAAATGCGAGGTCACCGAGGATGTCCCCGAGAGCTGGCAAGCGAGAAAACTCTTGTGATCACATGAGAGCGGGGAAGGTGAAGTTGAAACTGGCAAAGGAATGGTCGACCATTGTAGAGTGCCTCCAAGTGAGTGGTGTCAGGTCCAGAGGCACGGGGGACTGACGCAAAAGCATTACCAACAACTACCAAACGCAATGAATCACGGATGCAACTGAAGAAAGATCAACCAAATCGTCTAGGAGCGCCTGTGGCATACATCCCCCTCCTTACATCGTCTAAGGTGTAATGCACACAAGGTGGGAAAGACAACATATGTCTGGCATCGAGCTCTCCACATGATCAGATGTTGAATATGGCAAGAAGCCTGTAAGTACTACATAAGCTTTTGCATCTGGTAGGGACAATTGCAATACGATGGCCCGATGTGTATACGCCAGCAAATGGCATGAGAGCTCCATATCTGTTAGTTACCTGCAACAATATGCATGTGGGTGTAGTCAAGAGGTCGCTTGCGTTTTCACGACACCAAAAGCAACAAGGGGCACATCGCGGCAGGTTAGCTCACCCTCGGATAACCTTAAAATCACAGCTTTTGACATAACTATGTGCACACTCACCAGAACGAGGTATCATCTGAACCTATGGGTCTGGAAACACACACTCTATAGTTCGGCATCAGTCCGCAGGCCAAACATGCAGATTATGTATTTCGGGCCAATGGCTAGTTCATCCAAAAAATGACACCGTGGCACGGGCAGTATAGCAGCTGCCGGGACGACAGCATCCGGCTGCATCAGCATTATGCTACTGATGTAGCATCAGTATCTCTGGTAGGGCGACCGGGTGCGTCATTGACTTATCACCGGGTCCAGACAAGAAGTGTCACCACCAACAGCTCGGTAGCCACACCCATGTCAGGGATCCGCACGAGTATTTACATGAGCCAATAATTCAGTTTTAGCCGTGGCCATAGACATATGCAACAACAGTTAAAGAAGATGGTTCAACTTATGGATTTTGGCTCTATAGGGGTCTTTCTGACTACTTCAGCTATCTTGGACAGGGAAAGAGAGTCACTTTCCAGCATTGATACCCTTTTCTTGACATCCGAAGACTCAACCATCCATTAGTGGGGGTCACGATCCACTCCTGAAGGCCCTTCCAAATTTGCTCCTCATTGGATCAGCCAGTGAGCCTCCTTAACAGAGGACTGAGGCTACACATCAGCAAATGAATGAAACTGGGGACAAGTCTGACGAAACATTCAGGGAACTCTACACGAGTTTCTCTCCTTGCAAACAGTTGAATGGTGAGCCCAAATGCATGTGCTTTGGTCATTGTCAGCATCGCTCCATGCAGTGAGCTGCAATCCTTAACACAGATTTTGGACAACACTTTTGAGTGCCATGTTGCCGGCATGGTAGGACAAACATGTACAACAGTACATCAGCTTCGCGTACGAGGTCTGGAAAAAATTTTCCTGCATGATCACAGAAAAGGGGCAGAAGCACAAGTCAATGCAAGGTTGGCGTTGCACCAAAATCATAAAGAGACAGCATGTCTACTTCTGTGATCCCAAAAGGTAGATATCAAAGAGCAAAGAAAACGCCGTGCTGGTGATGAGATCCCACACACATTTCCTCACCCAGGACCCAAGATCCAACCCACACCCTTCAATATCACCATTTCACTCACCACCATCCTCACTCCGCCCTCCTTTTCCTCTTCCTAATCCTCCTACAACACCCCACTTCCTCCTCCCCCCTCCTCCTCCTCCTCCTCCTCCTCCCGCTCCTCCTCCACCACCACCTCCTCCTCCTCCTCC
>SZWC01000310.1:283806-298913 GCA_023375785.1 Penium margaritaceum | reverse complement strand
TCTCTCTCTCTCTCTCTCTCTCTCTCTCTCTCTCCCTCTCTCTCTCTCTCTCTCTCTCTCTCTCTCTCTCTCTCTCTCTCTCTCTCTCTCTCTCTCTCTCTCTCTCTCTCTCTCTCTCTCTCTCTCCCTCCCTCCCTCTCCCTCCAGTGCGGGTTTGAGGAACTGAAGGGTGGGCACGATGCATGTGCGATGCAATGTACCACGTGTTCTGTGACTGCATGGAGCGATGGGGGTTACCGGAGCGGGTGGGACGCTTGACCATTTGACCGTGGAACGCGGGATGCCACCGGCCACAAGGACCTGCGTCAGTCCAGTCGAGCGGTGGTGGTGGACAAGTGACTGCCTCGTGCAACTGTTGGCGACATTCTAAAACATAACGTACGTACGCACGGTACGACCTCTCCGGTTATAACTACCCCACGTTCGGACTCGCGGTGCTGTTCTACAGCCACCTGCTGCACCGCCATGCAGAGAACGCACCTTGCGTTCGAGGACTTGCTCTCCGACACCACGCACGACACGGTGGCGAACGAAGAGCTCCTCCAGCTCCAGCCCGTGCTGGGACCACGTTTACGCCAAGCTGTCGAGTTCATTACACTAGAGGTGGCTATGAACTCTAGTGTAATGAACTCGACAGCTTGGCATAAACGTGGTACGTGGCTAAGCCACGTACCAAGGTGGCTTGATCCCTGCTTGACCCGCGTGTATACTCGAAAGGGTAGTACAGCGAGGAGGACGAGGACAATCACTCGGAGGGCGTGCAGCACATCATCCTCCACTTGCTTGCCCCACGTCTCAAGCTGCATACTTGTGTGTGCTGAAGCGGCAGCAGCAAGTAGAGACAACGCAGGGAGCAACTCTCCCAACCCCAACCTGGGCGCTGCAATAACTTCCCCTGTCGACTTCTTTACCAGCTGCAGCCCCTCCCTGAGCTGCTACTACCGCCACAACTCCTTTTCGACATGCCACTGCCATCGCCCAGTCCGCCGTTGTGGCAGCAGGCACTGCTGCAGGAGCAGACGGTGCTGCAGGAGCAGACGGTGCTGCAGGAGCAGACGGTGCTGCTGAAGTAGACGGCACTGGGGGCGCCGTCTACTTCAGCAACACTGACAGCAAGCAGTCACGTGTTGCTGAAGCAACACTTGACTTGATGCACAGCGTTCGGCCTTCAGCAGCTGGCAAGAGTGGAGCCACTGACATGGCGCCAACTCGCATCTCCCACGTATCCGTGGATGCAGAGCGGCAAAAACAGCTGTTAAAGCCGTCGCAGCAATGGAAAACAGGGCTGCACCCCCATGCATACCCCCCCCCCTCCCCCACCCCGTGCAGGACGCGGTGACACAGTCAGTCGGGACTGCCACCACGTCTGGCACGGAGGACATACCAACCCATGGATACAAGAATACATGTCAAATCTCAGAGTTTGCAGACGAGAACGTTTGGACACGTACACTGCTACGTGAGACAGCGCTGCACACTCGGACTGAACGTCTGCCTGAGAACACTGACATCATCAGCTTTTGGGTGGCACACAGGCGCACTCTGCCTGTACACGGGTGGCAGTGGAGGACATCCTTGCTGTCCAGGCCTCGTCCGCATCGTGCAAGTGCAGATCCTAGCATTTGAGCGACCTTTTGCTGACGACTACTTGCCGGCACATGTCGAGGCCAGGTAAGTGAGCCCGGTAGTCCGGTCGCGGGCTGAAGGCCGCGAACCAAGGCCAACGGAAAAACCATTTGTGGTGTGGTGGTGTTTGAATCCACCACGTGACCACACGCACAGCAAAACGTGCCATAAGAGGGTCTGGAATCGACAACCTTATCCAACGGTGGTCCTTGAAGGTGCATGCGCCCACCAGGATAGGTGATGGGCCAATTCCGACGGCTGAACTCAGGAGCCTAAGTTCGGAGCACCCAAATCTGTTACGAACGTGTTGTGAGGAATCAAACAACAGATTTTCTTTCCTCTCTGTGGACGGTGGCATCGTCCGGCACACTGGATGCCCTTTGTTACCCGGGAATCCCACTGTGTCACTCTCGACCCTGCGCGTCCGCATGCCAGCAAGGCCTGGATGAAAATCACCGACAGTACATGCAACAAGTAGTTTACTTTCGGCATATGCTGCGTGCACTTTCTGCGCAAGCAGCCCAAGACGTCAGTCCTCTGTCTACATGCGTGCTTGAACGTCAACACTTCTTTTCTTGACAGGTAGAAAATGCACGGCCGCACACCCGCCTGTCTAATCGGGGGTTCAACCCCATACCTACAGAAGCCTCGAGCAGCAGATCTGGAAGACAAACTTTGCGAGAATCAAGCAAAGGGAGTGACGCACCCAGAATGGAGCACTAGCAGGCAGGTAAAAGATGGCAGCACGAGGAGTCCGCACACGGCTGCCGCCACGAGCTGCCACCGCACACTAAACCACCTCGTGCTGGCGCTCCTTTTTTTTGTGACGGTGGTAGTGGAAAGCAGCGGAGGTGATGCCGCCGCCGGCAGTTGCTGCATCCCTCCACGCTCGGGGTCAGGCAGATCCCTGTGAGAGCGGCTGTCACGTGGTTTGCTTATCAGAGCAAGTTGTCAAGGATCGGATTGAGTTGGGAAAGGGCGCGCCGGAATTTCCCTCCAAGACTTGTAGTCACCATTGAAGGCAAGGTGACAGCCGGGTCATTGGAAGGGAGCGAACGAGAGGCGGCACTTTCCCTCGACGGACGGTTTCCGATGGCATTGGGACATCCCCTCGGTGGGACATGTATGAGGCGCGCAGCAGTTGCAGGAGCGACTGCTCACGCGGGAAAGGTGTCCGCCTCGCAGCAAATTCCGACCCAGAGGACGGGTGTCGCCAGGTCGAAAGATTGCGAAGATACGTGAACGTAAGGTGCTCACTTTTTTTTTTAGGGTCCCTGGACGTCCGAGACAGAAGAAACGTCTTGTTTGCCCCAGGTCAAGAGCAACTCAGACAGGGGCAGGTACCTCAGCGCCAAACAGTAGGCTGGGAAAATATGACGGCTACTTAGGGAATATCTAACACATGATGGCTGAGGATGAAATAATTTTCATCCTCTTTATTTCTTGAGATGTTAACATGGTGCATAAGGACAAAATAAGTGATTAGGACGAATTTCACACCTCACAAGATTCTTGGAATTTAACTTGAATATATGAACAAGATTAAGTGATGTAACACATAATTAAATTTAGCTATGAGTTCTAAAGTCAAGGAAGAGTACCGCACTATCGTAATGATTCACACATGTTTTCATAAACGTGTTATAACAGGGTCTGGTTCAAACAACCAAGAACATACTTTAAGCCGTTCACTAAAAGCGGGAAGTTGGCAAAGACACAATGAAAGTCAGAACAACCTTGTCATGTCATGTCCAAGATGGAGTTGGTAGAACTGTGTCAAGGAGCGGGAACGAGGGAGTGAGAGAGTGGGATAGAGGGATACGCCATGGATTGGTTGCAAAGCTCGCTAGAAATGTGAAACACAAGTTAGTGAGTGGTTGGGTGGTGCGAGGCCATGGACCGGTGAGCGAGTCCCACATCGTTCATCAAGCACAAGGTATGGCCGCCACCCCTGGGGTCGAGCCAGACCTCTTTGGAATTAATTTGAGAGCGGTTGCTGCCAGAAACATCCGGCAGCATGATCCTAGCAGGATCAGCACCCGACAAAAACAAAAAGCAACCACGTGACCAACCATGCATGAAAGACAATCCACATCATGTGAAAGTGTATGTGGGCATGCCACCAAAGTAAGCTCTAAGCAACAGCATTCCATATAAAGGGTTTTCAAAGAGCTCCTGGCTGGCCCATTGCCACAAGCCCTCTGCTATCTAACCGACGAAGGCAAGAAGAGTGGAGCCGGCGAGAGCTCCGTAGAACTTGAGCGTGCTATTGCTTCAGAGCACAACTTGGTTTGCACAACAACCATGTTGATTTACTCGCTTGCATAGATGTTGATGTTGTATACATAGCTGACTGTGACCTCTCGGCTCACGTCCATTGCCTTGCACACTCTTGCTGAGGCGGAGGGTACAGAAGACTGGGGGAGCATACGCAACCAGCCACCAGTGACACTTCCGCCGGATCCGTTGGTCACCTCTCTCGTGGCTGAAGCGCCCCCATCTGTGCGAAACACTCTATTGTCATCCTCATAAATTTTTGGTCTGGCATGTCCTGGTGGCATATATTTGTCCTGCTTATGACTGTGTGTTAGTTTTGACAGACGTAGGCTGGGACAAAACTCGTTGTGGGCATGTGCGCACTTGCATGTTGCGAGTGGCATTGTGCCCTCGCGTTTTGGTGAGCGCCGGCGAGCTCCAACTCGCCGGCCGACGAGTGGGCTCAATTAGCGAGCTCCATACCGTAGGTTTTTCCTCCTCCTGCATTTCTGACTCTCCCGCACACTTGGCCGTTTTGACCTCCGTCAGTTGCATTCTGACCACACTCTCGTGCTGCACACAGTCACGTGAGGGATAAGGGGCTGGTTGTTACTGTTTTGGTATCAGAGCGGACGAGCCAAGCTCTTCGTGCTCCGCTTGGGAAGCGCAGCGAGATTCTGGGGAGGGGGGACCCGCCAAGCCGCAGCCGTGGCCACTGCGACGCGGACCTGCAGCGGCCGTGGCGGCCGCAAGTAGCAGCAGCTGCGGCGATGGTGAGGCGCAGCAGTGAGCGGCTACGGCAGCAAGCCACTGCAGTAGCGGCTGGCAGCTGCGGCGTCGGCTATTCCGCTGTGTGCAGCAGCGGGTGGCGGCTGTAGCAGGTGGCTGCAGCAGCGAGCAGCAGCCGTAGTGGTGGCTGCTCAGCCGCAATAGTGCTGGCAGCTGCACGGAGCAGCGGCTGCCGCGGCGGCGGCGTGCAGCAGCAGGCGGGAGCAGCAGCCAGCGGCGGTAGCAGCGTGCAGCAGACGCAGCGACGGCTGCTTGCCCGACATAGTGACGGCAGCTACGCGGCGCAGCAACTGCAGCAGCGGGCAGCGGCAGCAGCCAACATTTGCAGCAGCGGGCAGCACCTACAGCGTGGCTGCGGCAGTGAACTGCAGCAGCAACTAGACACGTCAGCAGGGGCTACCGAACTGCAACAGCAACGACGGGCCCTTGGAGGACCCGTCAGCGTGTGGCGGCCGCGACAGCTTCAGCAGCGGCAGTAGCATCGTGTGTAGCAGCCGACTGCCAGGTGGCTTGAGGCCACCGTCGTTGAGAGCTGCGACTGCAGCACCGGCAACAGCAGCAGCAGCAGCTGTCAGAGCACCATTCGGCCATCGGTTCTCTCTTGGTATTCCCCTCCCCCTGCGAGCTGGGATCCCCTCTGCTCTTGGGTTGGGTTGGGGTAGTTCAGGTACACTCAGAAGACCCCTCCCAGACTTCCCACGACCACTGGGACAGGGGAAAAGCTGCCAAAATTTTTCTCTAGCGTGGGGGGGGTCCATCGACAGTTCTCAGGATGAAAGAGGCCCCGACACAAATCCCACACCCAGTGGGGCGGGGTAAACGCTGCCCAATGTTTACGGCAGCATTAGCCACCCAACGGCAGAGATAGCAGCCACTACTCACAATGCAAAAGGACACACTTGCTGGAGTCGGCAGTGCCAGCTCCACTATGGACGCTGGGTTTGCCGCCTCCGGCGTGGCTGGCGCCATAGTAAGCACGGCGCGGGACAAATCCCCATCTAGTCCTAGCTCACTGGCACGTGGGCTGCGCGAACTGCGTGAGCAGCAGGCTCAGAAGGCTGAACAGACAGCCAAGCAGATGACGGATCTGTTCAGGTTATTTCGGGACGCAGTCCAGCCGCAGCACTAGCTTCAACAGGAGCAGTAGCAGCAGTAGCAACAGCAACAGCAGCTGTAGCAGCAGGAGCGTGAGCAGAGGTTGCTCTGCGATGCATTGCGCAAGGGCAAGATGACAGTCGAGAGTGCAGTTACAGCCGACGTCGATGCAGCTTTAGGAGCGTTCCATGCTGAGCCGTCAGACAACCTGCCGGAGTCGGATTCAGATGCTAGTGACGAGGAAGGGCTACTGTGCCTGCACCTTGCACAGTTGGAAAAACAGCGTCTGACTCGCTCAGCGCGCAAGGCAGCACCGATCGGCGAAGCAGGTCCAAGCGACACCTGCAGACCTATTCCAGATCCAGCTTCCTTAGAGGACCTGCTACTCCGCACGAGCTTGGGGCTGAGGGAAGATCCCCTGTCCCCACCGCCCGAGAAAGCTGCCCTGGCGGCTCTGCCGACGGCGAAGCCCACCAAGTGGTTTGACGGGCAGGTGGACAGCTACACCACCTGGGAGCCGCGGTTTCGCATGTGGGCAGTCAGTGAGGGGGAGTACCCGTAATACACCAGCTAATATCAGGACAGTGACCCCAGCAGACGTCGACTGCCGCCCGCGCCACCTACAGTCTCCTCAAGGCAATTCCAGAGGAGTACACCCTCGACTTCGAACCCTACCTTGGTGACCCACGCGCCGGTGCCGGCGCATGGAAGCTGGCAACTACCCTATTTGAAGGCGCGACTATGGCAACAACATCACAGCAGCTCTCGGACTTCAACTCCCTGCGCGAGGGTGCACACGAGACACCGGCCGAATACTGTTGGCGGGCGATGCGACTATATAGGGCCCTCGGGAAGCATGGGCCTGAACTACTCATAGTGTTCAACAATATCAGGATCGGTGTTGGATGGGAGTACGCGAAGGCCTTTGACAGCTTCAGCCTGAAGAGTGTCGAGGAGATGGCCGACAGAGGCTTGCTGCTGTCATGGGCCACTGTGCACTTCCGTTTGCCCGTCAGTGTGGGGATGAAAACGTGTGGGACGACTGCACCTTGCTGCCGTACCGCTCCATGAATTCTCGCCAGAACTTGCTCGTGAAGCGCGGGTCACGGTCGCTCACAATGGACCGCGGCACGCCATGGAGACGCACCACGTGCTCGAGGAACAGCCAAGCCGTGCCTTCCGTGCTCACCGTATCACGCGTCACAATGAAGTGCAACATCTTGCTGAAGCGATCACCACCACCGTGATAAAATCCATGGAGATGTCTTGCCACGGCTGCTTGAGGATGGGCAAGGGTTGGAGGAGACCCGGGGTCTTCGTCCTCCGCACCTTGTGGCATTGGCACACGTCACAACTCCGACAGAATTCAGCCACCTCCGACGACATGGTGGGCCACCAAAAGAAGCCAGCCACCGTCTTCAATGTCTTGTCAGGGGAGAGTTGACCGCTCGGGCCACTGTCATGGCACTCCTCCAAAATCAGCTGCCAAAGCGCCGGCACCGCGGGAACCACCACCTGCTGCGTGCTGCGCTGTCGCCAATATGGCGCCTCGAAGAAAAATCTCCGAGCGTTGAATTCCCCATGCGCCTCGTATCCCTCCGTGAAGAGCTTCACAAGGAAGGCATCCTCATGGATGGCGAGAGACGCGACCCGCATCATCAGGTCTGGTCGCCGTGAGAGTGCGTTGGCTGGGTTGATGCGACCCGGCCGGTACACGATTTCGTAGTCGAAGTGCGACTCGAGGTGGCCAATGGTGAAACTCCACCCAACGCGCTTGCCGCCGATTCAGGATCGGCTGCGTCTTGAAGTACTTCAATACGTGGTGGTCGGTGTAGACCGTGCATTTCCACGCCTCGAGGTAGCACTGCCAATTCTTGAAGGCCGCGACCACGGCGAGCATCTCCTTGTCGTGGGTGGCGTTGTTCAGCTCTGTCCCACATAGCGTTCGCGAGTAGTAGACGACCGGCTGCGACCTGTTGCCAAAGTCCTACAAAAGGATTCCACCAATGGCCAGGTCCGATGCATCCGTCACTATTTCAAACTCACGGCCGCTGTCGGCCAAGTGCAAGGCCGGCGCGGAGGTCCGAGCCCTTTTGAGATTCTCAAAGACTTCTTGTTCGCTAACTCCCCAACTCCACTCGCAATCATTACGAGTGAGATTGGAGAGTGGCGCTGACACTTCCGCATAGCCAAGGATAAACCTGCAGTAGTAGTTTAAAAAACCAAGGAACACTTGCACATTGTGCACACTATGCAACTTCGGCCACTCTTGCACGTCCGACACCTTGCGCGGGTCCATGGCAAACTGTCCATTGCCAACTATGTGTCCAAGGAAGTCAACTTTACCCACCGCGAACTCATACTTAGTGAGCATTGCAAAAAACTTCTCTCCCTCAAAATCTCAAGGACCTTCTTCACATGCCTCTCATGCTCCTCTGCCGTCCTGCCATACACAAAAAAATTGTCGAGGTACACCACCACGAAGTCATCCAAGTACGGCCTGAAGATGTTGT
The DNA here is from genome assembly GCA_023375785.1 of Penium margaritaceum. Taxonomy (NCBI): domain Eukaryota; kingdom Viridiplantae; phylum Streptophyta; class Zygnematophyceae; order Desmidiales; family Peniaceae; genus Penium; species Penium margaritaceum. The sequence goes on along the minus strand of SZWC01000310.1, from coordinate 290,634 downwards.
TCATCGCTGCCATGAAGGTGGCCGTCGTATTGGTCAACCCAAAAGGCATCACGAGGAACTCATAGTGACCATAGCGGGTGCGGAAGGCCGTCTTTTCTACATCATCGGCTGCGATACGGATTTGTTGGTAGTCGAAACGGAGGTCGATCTTTGTGAAGAAGCGAGCCGCACGGAGCTGTCCGAAGAGCTCCTCGGCTCGTGGAAATGGGTACCGGTTCTTGATGGCCAACTGGTTCAGCGCCCGGTAGTCCACGCACAAGCGCATCTCCCCCGTCTTTTCGTGCATAAACAAGACAAGTGCAGCGTAAGGAGACGATGATGGATGCATGAAGCCCTACTCCGTCATCTCGGTCAGCTGCCTCTTGAGCTCCTACAGCTACGCGTCACTCATGCGGTACGTTGCACGAACAGGCGGGCACGCTCCAGGTTTGAGGTCGATGCGATGGTATACGTCCCGCTTTGGTGGCAGACCCGCCGGGAGGGTGTCAGGGAACACCATCTCGAACTCCGTACACACCTTCCGAAGCCCCTCAGGCACCACGCCAAACTTGCCTTGGACCCTCGGCTGTTCACGATTCGCCCCATGTGCCACAGCAGGCGCCACGTCCTCTGGTTCGTCGAAATTGTCTTCCACGTCTCACACAAACGCTAAGAAAATCTGCTCCTTTTTTTCCAATCGTGCGCTTGAGCTGCACCAAGTTCAGCATCATAGGCGCCGATTCCTCCTTGTGAGGTACCGACTGCTGCGGTGCTTCCTCCGCGGCCTCTTCCTCGGACCATGTAGGCAGGGGATACTCCTTGTCTCCGAGCTTGACTGAGACGGTGCGCGCCTCCTAATTGACGGCGGGGTTGTACTTATGGAGGAAGTCATGACCGAGGATGACATCGTAATCCTTCATTGGGCACACCCGGTATACGGTCATTTTGTGAAGCTTCCCCATGCGAATGGAGAGGGGACGGGCCAGGTACCCCACTTCAATCGTGCCGTCCACTTGGTTAGCGGTCCGCTTCTTTCTTGTGAGCGCAAGACCCCACTTCCGAGCATACTCCATGCTCACAAAACTTTGGCTCGTGCCACAATCCAGCAGACTTCCCACCTTCCCCTTGACGTCGTTCACTCGCGCCTCCAAAAGAAGTGCGGGCTGCTACACCTCATACCCCGCGTCCCATGCCTTGACCTTGGAAACCCCCTTAATTGCCGCAAGGCGTTCGGGCGGACGGTCAACTGGCGGTTTGGGCTGAGAGGAGCCAGGAGTAACGCCATCGGCCACATCGGTGCCATCGTTGGCTCTCCTTGTTTCCCGACTCGTTTGTTTCTTTCTCTGCTTCCTTTATGGCTTGCTTCCCCTTCCCTTGCCGCTTACCCTTGTCGTCGCCTTTCTTTGATCTCCGACAATCACGCGCAATGTGGCTAGTCTTGCCACAATTGTAGCACTTGTACTGTTGTAACACTCTGATCTCCATGGGTGTGTCTTTGGTCTCGGTCCACTTGCCGTAACCACCAGCAAAAGAGCTGTGGCTGTTGGCATGCGCCTGTTGCACGCACAAGTCGTACCGTTCAGCTACTACAATCATTGCCGACAGGTCGTCATTGAGGTCGTACATCACTGTCACAGCGCGGGCGTCATTCTTGAGGCCGTTCCTGTAGTAGAAGCACAATTCGTGCAAGTCGCAGCCATAGTTGGCGATGATCTCACGAAACCTGCGGGTGTAGTCAGGGACGCCACCAGTTTGGCGAAGCCGACGCAGCTTGGCACGCGCGTTGTTCCTCACATCTCCCATGGTGAAGCGCTTGATGAGCGACTCCGTGAACTCCTTCCACGAGGTCGGCCACTTCAGGGTAGGCTCGCCACTACTGCAGGTTGAAGCTGATGGGGTTGAGATTCTGGTCACGGGCGCAATGCCGGCGACCATTGCTGCTCCACTGCCGTGTGGATTGGACCACATCACATCGGCCCACCAATCCAACGATGCCCCTCTCAATAGGATCATGGCATAGTCATGGCGCGCCTCGTACCTTGAGGCATCCACGCCGATGGCGGTGAAGTACAATTCCAGTCCGAGTATCCAAGCGTGCGGAGCTGGCCCATCCTTCTTCGATGGTTCGAACGGCTCTGGCTTGGGCGGGCTCGGGACGCCCACGGCAGGTACGTTTGCGGTAGAAACTGCCACTGGTGTTGTCATTGGACGCTTCACGAGTTCTTGATTGAGGAACGCGTTTTGCTTCTCCAATAGGTCCATCTTGGCCTGCATGGCGTTGAGCAACTTCTGCAATGCTGTGGCTGCTGTTACTTCACCTTGCGCGTCAAACGCCGCGACCATTGGGAACGTGCCGGATGAAGTCATCTCTGCGTTCGGTACAACTTCTTCCTCAACGGGTCCTCCGGTTACTGCCTTGTCACCGGAGTGCGTCGTTGGCCTTGGGCACGGATCCGCCAAAGAGACAAGATGGGTGCTGGTCTACGCTGACCAGGAGAGGTTGTCACGTAGATGACTGTGTCCCAGAGCCAAGGGTGGCTCTGATACCAAGTGTAAACTGGACGCGGTGTGCTAGCCTTAACGGGATGGTGTAGGCACCAACCGGCGGCAACGGCGACCAAGGGGAGGCCGGTGCACACCTTCCCAGGTTTGCGGAAGCCTAGGGTCGTCTTGGGGGAGCATGGGAACACGTGTGGCACAGTGGGAGTAAATTGTACTTGTTATTCAAGTGTCAACATACAAGACTATATGTACATGATGGCACATCCTAGGCGACCCGAGGTCGCCGAGCCGTGAGAGGCTCCGTACAGGCCAGAGATAAGCGTTATTGCTTCAGCATCACGTAGCTCATCTTCCTAGCTTTCTAACGCACCAAGAATTGCATCATTCCGTGGAGGAACGACCGAGATATGATCGTTTCCATGAACCACGGCAATCTGCCGTTGGCAGCACTACAAGCGGCGGTGACGGCCGCCCGAAGCGCCCTTTCTGGCAATAACATATCAGGGCGCCATTCCAAAGCGCCATTGGTCCTCAATGATCCTTGATTCATTGAATATCCGGGCCCCAAGGCGCGATTCGGCCTTGTTGGGTCTTCCGAGGGTCGAGCCTTGGTCCTTGGGGATGAATTCCTGTCACCTGTTGTCCCCTAGGCCGGTCCAACCTTTGGCCGGGCGTAACTTCCTCAATTCTTGATGGATGGACCCCGTTCTTGGGTCGATCTCACACATTTTTTCTTGTAGCTTTAAAATCTACATTCAAATTTCACATTCAAGGAAGCCTCAAGCCGTGATCAGTACCGTTGGCACTGTCCGGCTTACATACCCTATGTCTGACTCTCGGGCCCTCAAGCCCCTCGAGTTGGTTCACTGTGATCTCCTTGGACCCGTCCCTGTGGAGTTCCAGGATGACAGAGGGCACTATGTTATGAAAATCATGGACGACTTGACCCGCATGCGGTGGGTCTTCAGTCTACGCTTGAAAAATGATGCTACCCTCGCTGTGCGTACGTGGCTTGTTATGGCTGAACGTCAGTCCGGCTATACCCTCCAGAACGTCAGCTCTAATTGGGACGGTGAATTCATGGGAAACTTGGACTGGTATTTTACCAAAGTGGGAGTTTTTCACAACCTCTCCGCCCCCGCCACGCCCCAGCAGAATGGCGTGTCAGAGCGCTGGAACGGCACCATGGAGGATGCGGTTCACTCCATGCAGGTGGACAGCGGCATGCCGGAAGCATTCGCCTTCGAGGGCATGGCCTATATGACATGGGTATGGAACCAAATCCCTCACGGCCCCCTCCCAAACACACACACCCCATACCAACTGTGGTACTGAAGTCGTGCCGATCTTCGGCATTTACGTGTGTGGGGGTCTCTTGCTTGCGTCTGGTTCACACCAGAACAACAAGGGTCCAAATTCTCCCCCTGAGGCCGCGTCTGTGTGTTCATTGACGTGGCCTCACGCTCCAAGGCCTGGAGATTCTGGGATCCCAGTTGGTGGCGCATTGTAGAGTCTCGGGACACACTATTCTTTGAGCGTCTCTCCTTCCGAGACCTGCCGCCGGTGGCATCCCACAGTCGCATTCCCTTGGGTGTGGTACGGTCCCTCGCGCAATGAGGGTGGACTGACTGATGATGCTGTCCCGGTCACCCTGGGCGCTACTGGTCCATCCCACCCACCGGCTGGCTCACCTGCGTCATCTACCCCGCTTGTGGCATCTACACCGCCTGCGTTGGATGCGTCGTCCGTACTGTCTACGTCGGCCGTTCTGCCTACGTCACCTATTGCGTCACCACTGCTGCCCGCGTCATCCACGCCTGCGTCACCAGCAGAGTCACCGGCGTCGCTTGCGTCGTCTACACCACATGCGTCTCCGGTTGAGGCGCCTGTGGCATCCCCATCCTCTGTATCCCCCGTCGACGCATTGTCACCACCTGATGCGTCGCCAGTCCTGTCGTCGTCTGATGCGTGTCCACCGCTTGCTCCAGCGGCACCGCCACCAGAGCCCTACCAACGTGGTGAGGGCGGGCGGCTTCCCCCGCGTCCTGCTCGGAGCGTGCGCAGTGGGGACCCCGGCATGAGGGCCTTAGGCCTCAGTGTGCAGGGCCTCACTGAAGTTCACCCGGGCTGTGCTACAGGTCTCGTGCTCCTTGTCCACGAGCGCCGACTTGCGACCAACTGCGCACGGTCCACCGTCACTGTTGGTCCCCCGTCCGCGGCCTATGCCTTGGCCACGCGCAGTGGAGTCACTACGGTTCCAGACCCTAGTGTGATGGGTGTGACGCCAGACCCCAGCATGCTGCATCAGGCTTTGGCTGGGCCCGATGCAGCACTGTGGCGCGAAGCGTGTGAGGCTGAGCTGGCTGCCCTCATTGAACATGGGGTTTGCAAGCTTGTAGACCTGCCGCACGGACGCAAGGCCGTTCAGGCCAAGTGGGTCTTCCGAAAGAAGCTTAAGTCAGACAACTCAGTCAAACGCTACAAGGCACAACTGACTGCGAAGGGATTCTCTCAAGTGGAAGGAATCGACTTCACTGAGACTTTCGCACCAGTTGGATGCATGACCACGGCCTTGAGTATGCTGTCACAGGTGGCCCAGCACGATTGGGAGCTCCACCAGATGGAAGTTAACAACGCGTTCCTACATGGGAAGCTGGACGAGGAGATTTACATGGTCCAGCCACCAGACTTTGAGGACCGCAGTGGGCGTGTGTACCGGCTGCGGAAGGCCCTGTATGGCCTGAAGTAGTCGCCTCGGTGTTGGAACAAAGAAATCACCAGCACACTCCTAAGAGCTGGCTATGTCCAGAGTACGGCAGACCCGTCGCTCTTCCTCTCACAGGCTCCTGAGCCGCTCACGACCATCCTGGTCTACATCGACGACCTCCTGATCGCTTCACCCGATCTGAAGGCTGTCAAAGCAGCCAAGGGTGTGCTGCGTTCGACATACAAATTGAAAGACCTGGGAGAGGCCATAGTGTTTGTGGGCATGCAGATTGTGCGTGATCGTGCTCGGTGGACGCTTCTGGTCCATCAGGAGCGGTACACTCTCACACTGGGAGAGCGTTTCACCGAGCTACTTAGCACTGTACGCACGGCATTAACCCCGATCACCTCTGACGGACCGGATGCTCCGAACTTCGACGATCCAGCAAAGCTGGGGGAGCTAGTCGATGTGACCTTGTACTTGCGCATCATTGGCTCGCTCATGTACCTCGTGGCATAGTGGCAAACAGGGCTGCATCGCTCGCAAAACTGCGGAGGCTGAATATGTAGCTCTGGTTGCAGGCGCAACCGAGAGTGTGTGGCTAGTGCATATGTTGCGTGAGCTACGGCAGTCCATGCCCCTCCTGTTGTGCTTTGGTGTGACAATGAGAGCACAAAAGCCATCACCGAGAACTCCGGTGTGTTCCATGCACTCAGCAAGCACATCATTATTGAGTACCACTACATCAGAGATCTGGTGGATCAAGGTGAGATTCAGGTCATGTGGGTTGGCACTGACTTGCAGCATGCTGATTTTCTAACAAAGGCCATAAGCCGTACGAAGTTCCTCGCGGCTACTTGTTCTATGGGATTGCACCATGCCTGCACTGTGGATTGACCTCTACCCTTAAACTGCATCTGTTGTCGATTTCTCATTGTTACCTTGTGCCGTTGCTCGTATCAGTGCTGTCGTGCCTGTGGACCTGTTCTCCGTGTGGTCATGGGGGAGTGATGTTGTGTACATAGCTGACTGTGACCTCTCGGCTCACGTCCATTGCCTTGCAGACTCTTGATGAGGCAGAGGGTACAGAAGACTGGGGGAGCAAACACAAGTCCGGCAGGTGCCGAGCACCTGCAACCAGCCACTAGTGACACTTCCGCTGGATCCGTTGGTCATCACCTCTTTCGTGGCTGCAGCGTCCCCATCTCTAGAAAACACTCTATTGTCATCCTCATACATTCTTGGTCTGTCATGTCCTGGTGGCATACATTTGTCCTGCTTATGACCGTGTGTTAGTTTTGACAGACGTAGGTTGGGACAAAACTCGTTGTGGGTATGTGCGCACTTGCAGGTTGTGAGTGGCATTGTGTCCTCACGTTTTGGTAAGTGCCGGCGAGCTCCAACTCGCCGGCCGATGGGTGGGCTCGAATAGCGAGCTCCACCCCGTAGGTTTTTCCTCCTCCTACGTTTCTGACTCTCCTGTCCTCCACACTTGGCCGTTTTGACCTCCGTCAGTTGCATTCTGACCACACTCTCGTACTGCAAGGGGCATGTTGTTACCGTTTGATGTGTATGTGTGTGTGTGTGTGTGTGTGTGTGTGTGTGTGTGTGTGTGTGTGTATATGTGTGTATGTGTGTGT
>SZWC01000310.1:234274-266890 GCA_023375785.1 Penium margaritaceum | reverse complement strand
GAAGGAGGAGGAGGAGGAGGAGGAGGAGGAGGAGGAGGAGGAGGGTTACGAAGACAACGATGACGACGATGATAACAACGACGACGACGACGACAACGACGACGACGACGACGACGACGACGACGACGACGACGACGACGACGACGACGACGACGACGACGACGACGAGGAAAACAACGGCAGCCTTGACGAGGACAACGACAACAAAATCGACAACGACATCAACGACTACTACAACAAGGAAGAGGAGGAAGAGGAGGACGACGACGACGAGGAGGAGGAGGAGGAGGAGGAGGAGGAGGAGGGGGAGGACGAGGACGAGGACGAGGACGAGGACGAGGACGAGGACGAGGACGAGGAGGAGGGGGTCGGGGAAGGAGGAGGAGGAGGAGAAGAACATGTGGAAGAGGATGAAAGACACAAGAACAAAACGGGTCGAAGGCAGAGGCAAGGTGCAACGTGGTCTCACCTCCTTGCTCTTCCACCAAGTTCACTGCTCTGTTCTCTTCAAGTGGGATGGCGGAGTGTGAAGTTAGCCTGTTGGTCATGACAGGGCCACATGTGCTGAGCTCATGCGTCCATTTTGGTAGGAAGCTGGTTGAATCTCACCCTGGGACTGGGGAAGGAGGCCGGGGGCGGAAACACAAGATCCAAAACAAAAGATCTGGAACGAGAGATACGGCAAAACAACAAACAGCGGCCAACTAAATTGGAGGAATCTGAAAAAAAAATACAGATCAAGAACAAGGGACCTACAGTGGAGGAAATGAAACAACAGATCTATTAACCCAAACTGTAACCTGCAGTCTGCGTTTCCAGATCTTTTGCTTGCACTCTCAGGCAACAGGGGAGGAACAGAAAGGGATCTGAAACAGCAGTTGTGGGAGATCATAAATGTAACGAAAGAAAGGGAACACCAGATCTTGGACAGCTGAACTGAAAAAACAGAAGAGAGAATAACGGATGTAGAACAACTGGAAACCAACAAATCTGAGGCGACAGGTCCGCATCTGCAGGCCTGAAACAATGGATCGAGAACAGCAGCTCTGGAGGAAATATCCTATCCTCAGGCGCGGCATGAGTGCTTTCTGTTGCACTCATGCCGCGCCTGCACCACAGCTGGTGCAGGCGCGGCATGAGTGCAACAGAAAGCAAAGAAATAACATACCGAGGGCTTGGGTTGGGATGGAGCCGCAGGTTGAGGTAAATCTCAATGAGGCGTCCTGGGGCAAGGTGACGGGCTCCAGGTACAGCTGCGCTGCTGCTCTCACGAAGCCACTTCGTAGGACGCCAACGCTGGCGCGTACAGATTCAAAAGCACGAAGGCGAAGACGGGGAGCTCGTTGCCTCTCACCAAGGGGAGAGGGAAGTACGGGTAGCGGGGGGGCTCGTGGACCCAAGAACATAATAAAGAAAGATCTGAACCAACGGACAACAAATCTGAAACAAGAGGTCTGAGAAATAGATCCAGAAATGAAACAACGGATCCCGATACTTCCAAGAAACAGATTCTGAACAAGAGATTAGAAAAAATCAGAACATTATATTCAATACAAACAGAATTCAGACGGTCCCTTCGCACGCGCTACCCTCCCTTTCCTTCTTACCCAACACAAATCGGACAATTTGAGACCCAGCTCTGAGATGGCAACCCCCTCCAGATCCGAAGCAATAGCTCTGCATGAACAAGTCTTGGCACAGGTACTCCAAAACAACCGATCTGGATGGAGGAATGGGTGGAGTGGAGATGGAGCGACAGCTGTGCTGCACAACTTGTGCATTATCAGATTTGGTGCAAATGATTGCAGTGACGACGGGCACGGGAGTGACGCACCAGAAATGGAGCACTGGCAAGCGAAGAAAAGAGAAGAGCAGCACGAGAAGTCCCAAGATGGCTTTCGCTACGAGCTCCCACACCGCACACCAACCACCTCGTGCTGGCGCTCCTTCTGTGACGGTGGTGATGCCGCCGCCGGCAGATTTGCGTTTTTCCACGGCCTTGGCCGCGTGGACTTGCGTCAGGTGCGAGCGGCAGTCACGTGGCTTGGTCACCAGAGCACGCTGGCAGGAATCGTGGCACTGGGCTGACGAACAGCCCAGCAGCTCCAGCAGGCCGACGGAGTGAGAGAGGCGGAGTCTTCCTCCAACGCGTCCCTAGTGACCAGCGACAATGGCCACTGCAGCAGTCGAAGGACCGGCGGCTCACGCGGGACGCGCCACCGCCTCGCTGCGGACACTCGAGCCAGCAGACGGAGTCGCCAGATTGCTCTTTCGTGCTGGTGCGTGAACTGGACGTCAGCGCAGAAAATGGGGCACTCGTGAGAGTGCTGGTCTGGAGCACCAGACTAAGAGTGGTACGTTGAGAGAACATAGTGGCTAAAACAGGAGTGGCTAGAATTTTCTTTTTACACCCTATATATTAATGAAGTAAACAAAATGACTGTTTCCATTCAAAAGAGCCTGGTTTTTGAAAAGAGGAAAACCAATGACCCCATGGAGAAAGCAATTTTCCCTTACTTCCAAAAAACCACTCACAACAGGTATTCTGTGTTTACATGACGGAATCATGATTTTTACAAAAATATTTAAGTTAATTTTTTTGATTTGTTTCACATTAAAGGTGGGCTCCATGGTTCAACTGACTTATAGTCAGCACTTTTGACATCTACTTACTAATATCATAGTGTTTTCCATGATCCACCAGTTTTCCTGCATGACTTCGTGTTCAAAGCATTCAGATCTTCATCCTCTCTAGTGTCAAGTTCCAGTCCCGTGTAGGCATTTCTATATTTACATTCATGGCCCACAGCGTTGTGACCTCCGGATTTTTACGCCAATGAATCGAGGGCAATTTGGCCAACTGCTCCGACCTCCGGTATTCCGTTCTAAAAGAATCCGATATGGTTGACCACTTTCCAGAGGTGTCGACAGATTTATCGCGAACCGTATCAAACTTTCCATACAATTCCGTTGATTTCTTGACGGCTCTAGACTTCTATAAAGGCACATCGATATTCTCAAGTTCCCCCCATTGAACTGTGAATTTTCTCCAAAGACCCTTTCACAAAGCGACGTTGCACATGTCACTCGACTCGAGTGCCCAAGATCCCAAGGAGGTCTCATTATTGTTTCCTCTCTTGTACATATGCACTCAACGGTTTTGACACTTGTTATCGAAGAATACTCAGTGCTAGTTGTAAATTCCTCAAGCGTGCCATTCTCCTCAAAAATGTGTTTTGCTCCGATACTCCAATCCAATCACCTACATTTGACCCAATGTAGCACTTGGTATTAAAGCGAATTGGTACTGGAGGGGTAACCAACAAATCAAACCTTGCACAAGTCTTGCACGCATCCCTGCCGTTCATAAGATCACAGACCTCTTGACAATTATGGTAAAAGGAGCAAGCACACCATGCGACAAGCAACACAAATCCAACAAAGACTTCTGTGATGGAGGAACAGCAACAAGCGACTCACGACGCTCTTCACGCAACCCAGGTGGTATGAGCGTCAGGCTTCACAGCGAATGGCGCATCTCCGACGACTCCAACTGCCAATCCAGTGAGGGACTCCTCAGTCTTGGCGATCCCCTCGCCTCCACCCTTGCCCATAGAGGCAACACCTAGCACGGTGGGAGGAGGCACTGGCCGACAAGCTCGCATCAATGACAGCCTATACAAGAAATTGTCCAAAATTCAAGAGCCTCAACAACCATCTTCTCTAACAACTCACTACAATAATGGAGGAGCTAAAGAATGAGAAGTAGTGCTCATTGTGAGAAACAACCAGCTCTTGAGTAATTCCCAAATCAAGTCAAACTATCAGAACTGTTTAATTCTGTAATTTCCAAAGGACCTATAGTTGAGATATGGCTGACAAGTTTAAACGTGTACTTCAACATTGGTGGTTACCAATCAATGAAAGAAAAATGACCTCGAAACCTCACTTTTGCATGACACGCCATTACAAAAGTAGGACCAGATCGACGAAGCCCAATCAACGGCTGACGCGACCACTCTCACAACATTGACCACAAGTGTAAAACATCTTGAGCGGATCAACCGGATATGGCAAGATCCACCGACTCCACAGAATGTTCTTTTTTGCGCATCTCTCATTGTGCTCTGTTGTGTCCTCCCGGCTTGTGTACATTGACGTGCAGATGACTGACAGCGAGACTCAACACTGCTGGAGTGTCGTCCGGTGGAGCCAACGCACGCTGAGGCCTACACGTAGTTCGCTGGAGCCTCCTCCCTCCAGCGACCTGCTAAGCTCCATCGGCAGGCCTCCTCGGCGGTCGGGCCGCCGGCGGTCACTGCCACTGCAGATGCTGTCTGCATGAGTTCAGTGCTGGATCTGACTGCACCATTGTGTCTGCAGCATCATGCTCTGCCTAGGGTTCAAGTCTCATGTTGGTGTGACACTGTTGTCACCAGGGACTAGTGTAGATGTTGCCTGGGTTTAGGTAGCCATAACTCCTCACTGCTATTTTACTAGCTGATTCTGACCACACGACTGCATTTGCAGCGTCGGCATTATGGTATCGTCCAATTTCAGGCAAAACGAACGACACCCGGGTTTTGGGTTGTCGGCCATCTGGTGGGGCTCACCGAGAAAACCCTGCCTGCCAACAATAGGTCTATTTTCTGATTGGTTGGTTAGCTGAGTAACAAGCTCTACAGAGCTAGGGGGAAGCTAGAACTTGGAGTGATCTCCCATTGTTGCTTATTCTCACTTCCTAATCAGTCATTTCCAGTTCTCAGTAATTTTCCGGCACAAACTCTGGCGCACGTGTTCCTGAATAACAACACCAGAGCTCTCAGAGGTAGACTCTGGTGTAGCAGACTGAGGGGGCAGCTTAAGCAACGAGCGTGGGTTCCCGTACGCTGCATCAACAACGTTGATGGGGTGGAGGCATCAGGGCCGGTGATAGCGACGGCGGCACATGCGAGACGGTGCCCACGCTGGCAACACATGGTGGCGATGACGCACGCCTCGTCCGACAGGAGCGGGCACGTGTACCACCCGTGTCCTGGCTGGCCACGGTTGTGGCTGACCGAGCCACCATCAATGGACCCGGTCGACTTCTGCTGCTACTTACCCTTGCCCTTCTTGCCCCTACGTTTCTTCTTCCCTGGCGACGAGGAGCTGGCGGATGTAGCTGCTGCAGAAGAGGCGACGGCCACAGAGGCGACGGCAAGGGAGGCGAGGGCCTCTGTGCGCTGGATGCATGACTCCAAATGTGACTTTCTTGCAGCAGGTGCAGCAGCTGCAACAGTAGCAGAAGTAGTAGTAGCAGCCGCAATAGTAGCAGTAGCAGCAGCAGCAGCCGTAGCAGCAGCAGTAGCATCAACACCAGCAGTAACAGCAGCAGTAGTAACAGCAGCAGCCACAACAGCCGTAGTAGCAACAGCAGCAGCTGCAGCCGCAGCTACAGAAGCAGCAGTAGCAACAGCAGCAGCAGCAGCAGCAACAGTAGCAGCCACGGCAGCCGTAGTAGAAGCAGCAATAGCAGCAGCAGCTACAGCAGCAGCAACAGCAGCAGTCCACAGGCTTCGTCGCCGCCTCCTCCGACCCCCTGGCCACCATTCACCAATAGCTTGCGCACTGACGCAACAACTTGCAGCACTGCAGCCGCTAGCATAACAGACCCACGCCAGTGCCCTGTCGCCCTTCCTTCCTCATGGACACGCCTGTCCCGCTGTGTCAGCCGCCACGCATTACCTGGCACAGCGGCAAACCCTGCGCTAGCGGTAGACAGTGACTTCAGCCCTTGGCCTCACTCTGGATGCCAGCCGCAGGGCAAAGGACTTTGAGACCCCGCCCCTGCCGCTTCAGGCCGACGAGCAGTTCCGGAGCTGGAAGTTTAGCTTTCGCATCTGGGCACAGGGTGAGGGCCTGTGGCCGTACTATACTCTTCCATACGACTCTACCCAGGCCGACCAGCTGCATGATGCTGGTCACGCCATACGCGCCCTCATCCCGGTTGCTCCTCCGGTGTCACACCTAGCCATCGAGCCCTTCCTCGGTGACTCACCACTGGCGGGACTCCAGACCCTGCAGCCGCATGGCACGTCCTCACCCGTCCCCATCGCCTATCCAGCGAGGCTGAGACCTGCCGTCTGCTTCAGGAGTTCAACTCCCTGTACATGGGGGAGACCGAAATGGTCACCTGTTACTAGCAGCAGGCGGAAGACATCCTCCGTCGCCTGGGCGACTCTGCTCCACCCCCTCTGGCCGGGCTCCTGACCATCAAGCGCAGTGCCACTGATGCGTACACTGACGTCTTTGCCCACTACACCCAGGACGTCCTCTCCGTGATGGCGACCCAGGACACCGTCATGCCCTAAGTATATTAGCTCTTTCTCAGGATTGAGGAAGCTCGTCTAACGCCACACATCCAGCGCACAGAGACCCTCGCCTCCCCTGCCATCGCCTCCGTGGCTGTCGCCTCCCCCACAACAGCTACATCCGCCAGCTCCTCGTCGCCAGGGAAGAAGAAGCGCAGGAACAAGAAGGGCAAGAATCAGCAGAAGCAGCAGCCGACCGGGTCCATTGGTGGTGGCTCAGTCTGCCACAACTGTGGCCAGCCAGGACACAGGTGGTACACGTGCCCGCTCCCGACGGACAAGGCGCGCGTCATCGCCACAATGCGTCGCCAGCGTGAGCGCCGTCTCGCCTCTGCCGCTGTCGCTGTCGCCAGCCTTGATGCCTCCACCCCAACAGCGTTGTTGGTGCAGCGTGAAAGAATCTACGCTCGTTGCTTAAGCTGTCCCCTCAGTCTGCTGCACCAGAGTCTACCCCTGAGAGCTCTGGTGTTGTTACTCAGGAACGCATGCGTCAGAGTTAGCGTCCGAAAACAGCTGAGAACTGGAAATAACTGATTAGGAAGTGAGAATAAGCAACAATTTGTGACCCCTCCAAGTTCTAGCTCCCTCCCAGCTCTGTAGAGCTTGTTACTCGGCTAACCAACTAATCAGAAAATAGACATATTTTCTGGCAGGCAGGGTTTTCTCAATGAGCCCTGTCAGTTGGCCGACAGCCTAAAACCCGGGCGTCGTCGGTTTTGCTTAAAAACTGGACCATACCATAATACCAATGTTGTAAACGCACTCGTGTAGTCAGAATCAGCTAGAAAAATAGCAGTGAGGAGTTATGGCTGCCTAAATTCAGGGAGCGTCTACACTAGTCCCTGGTGACAACAGTGCCATACTAACATGAGACTTGGACCCTATGCAGAGCATGATGCTGCAGACGCAATGGTGCAGTCTGATCCAGCACTGGACTCATGAAGATAGCATCTGCAGTGGCAGTGACCGCCGGCGGCCCGACCGCCGAGGAGGCCTGCCGATGGAGCTGAGCAGGTCGCTGGAGGGAGGAGGCTGCAGCGAACGTCGTGTAGGCCTCAGCGTGCGTCGGCTCCATTGGACAACACTCCAGCAGCGTCGAGTCTCACCATCAGTCATCTGCACGCCAATGTAGACAAAGCCGGGAGGACACTACAGAGCACAATGAGAGATGCAAAAAACCAACACAAAGATCTGAAACGACTTCACGCTTGCAGTTGTTGAAAAGTTGAACAAGAAGCCCGACGCAAGGTACAAGCTCCAACAACTACACCACCAGTCCAGCATGGTAGAGTATACACTGCGATCCACAAAGTCATAACCGGCACTGACATCACCTCAACGAACCGTGTTTCCACTACAACAACTGTCTCAAGCGTGATTTGATTAGCAATTGCAATGTTCAGCATCTAGCACTACAGTGCTGACTACAACGCCCAGATATAGGTTTCCAATGACCAGCGACCACAAAGCTACTAATATTACCGTTCCAGAGGGAATTCCCAGTTGAAAAATTCCTCTTGCCTAATGAAATCCACATCGTTGACTAGCGAGACAGCGGTTGTGCTGGATTTGCAACAAGCTGATACACAATCTGTGCAACTATCAAAAGCGGCAGCAAAACATCCCAAAGGGGGGGGGGGAGTCTAAAAAAGAATATCGGAGGAGCCGGAAAGCAGCAAATGAAATGAGTAAAAGGCAACTCCTAACTAGTCAATACTTGTTGCATTGACCGTTCACGCATCACCGCTACAAACAAGGATTTCTAAGATCAAAAAGTTCAACAAGGAGTACGAAGACAACCAACCGATGATATCGCTGTGGTTGCAACCGAGGGGTTACACAAGTTGCGAAATAGTATCAACACTACTAAAAGGAGGAACTCTTTACAGATTTATAAGCAACGAGATGGTTCGGAAGTTAGGTTCAGCAGATTCTGTCAAGGAGATTTTATTAACAAGAAGTGCAGATTCGTCGACTCTGTGAACCTCTCTGATTGTAAATTAGGGAACTGGAGGAAGCAACGATTTGGGGAACTTATCCAATGAGCGACCACATAGTCATCCTCCTACAATATTTGTTTGTGCATTAAAACCCTTCTATCCAATCCGCAAGGGGGTCAGTGACGCCCTACCCGGCGCTTAAAAAAAAAAGGGATTCCCCCGCCCGGCGGTTTAAAAAAAAATAGACTGCCCGCTCGCTTCACCATGCTCGATCAGCGGCATGTGCCGCTGATCAAGCGAAGCAAGGTGGTGCATGTCAACCCCCTTGCGATTCTCGCTGCCACGCAAGAATCGCGTTTGAGGAATGACCTCTCGTGTTTTCTTTTCACACGCAAATTCCCTGGTTTAATTTAGGGTTTTCTTTGCGCAGGCAGAGCCCACGCAAAGCCTCAAGCCCAACATCAAACCGGGGGTTTGCGTGTAAAAAAGAGAGGTGATGCCTCGATCGCGATCGAGCAAAAACGCCCGTTTTCGAGATCGAGCAAGAACACTCGCTTTGTTCTTTTTTTCTAAAACACAAATTTCCCACTTTGTATATGCAAACCTTAGTCAAACCCTACCCCGAATTACATTGGGGGTTTTAGAGTTTTGGTTTTATGTGCACTCCTGCTAGACCGGGGTGGTAGCGGGGTCCAGCAGGTTCTCTTTCAACGCATGGGGAGTCTCAGACCCCCCCATGCAAACCACATGCTCGCTTCACCATGTCGACGATGCATCGCATGCAGCGTCGACATGTTTTTTTTCTCGCTGTTCGTGGATAGGGGAGTCTTATTTTCTGAACTCCGGATAAGGGAGTCTTATTTTCTGAATGCTGGATAGGGGATTCTTATTCTTCCAAACGCATGGTAATGTAGCTTTACTCTTCCAAAAGCCGGACAGGGCATACACACATTCAAATTTTGTGTGTAATCCCTACATGTTTCCTATTTGTGTTACTAGCACAATGTGCAAGTGGATTGGAGGAGTTTCATAATATGTGTCAGCATTAATGGTTGAGAACAAAAGCTCGCTTCAATTGAGTGACCCACGATGCAGCTTTGATTATAAGAAGCGGCATAGAAGCTGTTGTGATTTGTGACGTTCCTGTCGACCTGTACAGTTTACTGTGACCGCTCGGCCGTGTCCATGCTCGTGCAGGTCCCTGATGCGGACCCAAGTGGCACCAGGCGTCGTCTGGCGTGGACTACCTGCTCGAAGCTGATCGATGGTCGCCCTAGAGTCCTGGATGCTGTCTAGGACCTTCTGCAGTTTTTCTGTAGCTTGTACGATTTTATCAATGGACTGGCCGTGGTCCAATTTGCATGTTTTTGCACTGTGTGTCCAGCGTTTGTTGCCGGATGCATGCATGTGACCAGTCATAGCGTCCGACTAGAGATTCTGCACGTGTAGGTTCACACAACGTAGCGTTCTGACTTGTCTACGCTACTTTACAGCCAAAACAGTGGTTTTTGGCCGGTTTAAGGACATACCTTGCACTGCCGCGTGCGAAACCCGCCGTGCGCCGCGACAGGTACTTATGCCATGGACTGTCATTTGTCATTTCTCTCTGCAAATGCTATTGAAGCATTTTGACACTTTACCTTGTGGTGCCTAGCCTGACCCTTGCGGTTGTGTGTACGACTTGTGACTTTCGTCACCGTCTGACCAGGCATTGACGCCTAGTCAATGGCTGTGTCGCTAGGAAGCTTCCACACATCTTCTCATGGTATCAAAGCAGCGAGACCTCTCGCACTAAGCTGTGCCGTAGAGACGCAGCACTGGCAGCAGTAGTGAGAGTCACCGCCGACGCCGCCGTATCCTGGGACTCGTTGCAGCCGTTTTTAGCAATGACATCATCACGCAGTACCCACCACCTCATCGGGTGAGCTACGGCATTTACTACCTCCAGCAGCCAAGCCGAGCAGCAGTAGCAGCACCGGATGGTAGCAACAGCCGTGTCTGGCTGGGAAGCAACTCACAGCGGCAGCCCGTAGCAGCAGCTCGCAGCGCGAAGCGGTGGATGCGAGCAGCAGCAGCGCGAAGCGGCAGCAGCAGCGAGCAGCGGTAGCGGCAGAGAGCAGCACAAGCGGCAGCAGCAGCCGGGGGCAGCAGCAGCAGCGCGGCAACAGCGGCAGCACCATTGCGCTTGCTGTAGTGCCAATAGCAACAGTAGCAGTAGCAGCATTGCAGCAGCAACAGCAGCGGAGCAGCAGTAGCAGTGGTCGCACCAGCAGAAGTGGCCGCAGCAGCAGCATTGCTGCGCAGCAGCATTCACTGCTCCTTTGCTGCGTAGAAGTTGCTGAAAAAATTTGCGTAGCGAAGCTGCTGCGCAGTCGCGTAGACTCTGCGCAGCTGCGCAGACTTTGTGCAACTGCACGGACTCTGTGCAGCTGCATAGATCCTGCGCAACTGTGCTGTTGCGTAGCCGCATAAGGGGGTGATGAGGTCCCCCCCTCACACCGAGGAGTCCGCTTGAATCCCACACAAAAAAAGTACTGATGTAAGCATTTTCCTTGCTGACGTCATCAGGACCGTGCTGACGTCAGCAAACACCTGCTGACGTCAGCACTTGCCTTAGTCAAATTTTGGGATCAGAAAGTCAAACATTGCCAGCGTTTCAACTCCTCGAGAATTGCTGACGGTTCTGAAATCCGACCGGTCTCACGTCCCGGTCTATACCGAGCGCTAACATGGCTCCGACTGGTGACAAGGGCAAAGGACCACCAGATCCCCCTTCCTCCTCCTCAAGGGTCATGAGCCCATGTTGTTGTGATTTGTGACGTTCCTGTAGACCTGTACAACTTATTGTTACCACTCGGCCGTGTCCATGCTCGTGCAGATCCCTGATGCGGACCCAAGTGGCACCGAGACTTGGTCTGGTGGTGGATTACCTGCTCTGAGCCGATCAACGGTCGCCCCAGAATCCTGGATGTTGTTTGGGACCTTCTGCAGTTTTTCTGCAGCTTGTAGGATTTTATCGGTGGACTGGACGTGGGTCCAATTTGCATGTTTATGCATTATGTGTCCACTATTTGTTGCCGGATACATGCATGTGACCAGTCGCAGCGTCCGGCTTATGATTCTGCATGTGTAGGTTCAGACGGCGTAGCGTTCTGACTTCTCTACGTTGAGTTACGGCCAAAACAGTGGTTTTGGGACTGTTTTACGACAGACCTTGCACTGCCGCGTGCGACACCCGCCGTGCGCCGCAGCAGGTACTTATGCCATGGACCTGTCATTTGTCATTCTCTCTCTGCAAATGTTATTGAAGCATTCTGGCACTTTGCCTTTGTGTCGCCGAGCAAGACCCTTGCCGTTGTGTGCACGACTTGTGAGTGTCGTCGCCGTCTGACAAGGCACTGATGCCTAGTCAGCGCCGGTATCGCTAGGAAGCTTCCACGCATTTTCTCATGGTATCAGAGCAGCGAGACTGCTCTTGCTGAGCTGCACCATAGAGACGCGGCACCGGCAGCAGAAGTGAGAGTCACCGCCGCCGCCGTATCCTGGGACGCGTTGCAATCGTTTTCAGCAGCGACATCACCACGCAGTTCTGACCACCTCACCCGGTGAGCTATGGCAGTTACCACCTCCAGCACCCAAGCCGAGCAGCAGCAGCAGGACCGGGTGGCAGCAACAGCCATGTCTGGCTGGGCATTCTGACAAAAAAAAAGGGAAGCAGCTCGCAGCAGCAGCTCGCAGCGTGAAACGGCGGTTGCGAGCAGCAATAGTGCGTAGCGAGCAGTGACAGCGACAACGAGCAGCACCAGCGGCAGCAGCAGCCGCGGGCAGCAGCTGCAGCGTGGCATCAGTAGTAGCAGCATTGCGCTTGCTGCAGCCCCAGCAGCAACAGTAGCAGCAGCAGCATTGCAGCAATAGCAGCAGCAACAGCAGCATTGCAGCAACAGCAGCAGACAAGACACCAGTGACAAACACACGAGTAGGAGGGGAAGGGGAGCAAGAAGAAGAAGAGATCCAAGGAACACGATACAGATCATCCACAACAGAGGCACGAAGAAAAACAGTGCAAGTACCAAGAGCAATCACTGTCGCGGAGTCGGCGGTGTGCTCCACAGAGAGTCCCATCAAAGTGCGGGCACGCACAGAGAGCAAGCTGAGCTCAAGGTCAGGCACAAAAAGCACGTCGGAGAGATATTGGGGGCCAGACGGACCATCAAAGCACACAACCCCAACACCCTGGACTGGGAAGGACTGACCAGAGCCTGTGCGAACGGAACGAACAGACGCCACAGGACCAAGGACAACAAAGTCACTACGACAACATGTCATGTGGTGAGTGGCACCGGAATCGATGATCCAAGTGCCACTCGAATCACGACTGGAGGACGTCACGGTATAACGGGCAATGGAACACTCGGCTGCAGACGGGCGCTCAGCAACAGAGTAGGGAGAACGACAAAGGACGCACAGGTGAGACTCAGAAATCCGACCTGTGCTGTCAAGCCCATCATCATCACATGCCAGCTATGCTCCCCCACACGAGTCATCACGAGAGACGAGAACAGACAAACAAACAGTCTGTGAACCACCCGGCTGTGACAACAAACTCGCACCTGCCTGAGAGCGAAGTGCAAGGAGCTGACGGAGCTCGGCGATGGTGCGGTCACGTGGGTCTCGGACTCTGCTGCTCGCCGGTGGGGAAGCGGGAACTGCTGTGGTCGTGGTCGCCGCACGAACAGAGGCTGTGCTGCTCGACGCAGACCACTGTGTGTGTGCAGCTTGAAGACCGCGAGTGAACCGCGCCGAGTCGAGCAGCTGCTGGCACTCGGTGTAGCGGTGAGCACCTCCAGAGTTGTAGCACTAAACAGTGCGTCCACTGCTACCGCCTAATGACTACTGCTACGGTGACTGGTGCTGGCCCGAGCCACGCTTCTTCTTACCCTTCTTCCCCTTTCCTGCTGCTGCCACGCCCTGCGTCTGAGTTGGGGTAGCCGGGGTGGAAGGGGAAGAGGAGGGCGTGCCAGAGGATGGAGAAGTGAACTGCGAGAGAGGCGTCGGTGGTGACGCGATGAACGGTGTAGCAAGTGAACTCTACTGATGGGCGACGGCTGCCTCACGAGCGGATGTCACCTAGAGGAAAAGCTGATGCGTCCAAGGAAGAAGCTGAAGGGAGGTGGAGAAGGGCTCGAGCGCGGCGTCACTTTACCTCGAGAAGATGTTGGCATGGTCAAGACGGACTCCGATCATGAGCGTGCGAAGCACCCATAGCTGTGTCCCTCCCGAGGTCCCAAGGCGCGTGTAGATGCGCATGGCGCGCCGCCAGTAATTGGCTGCGGGCTCGGCAGGTCCCTTCCAAAGGGAGTGGAAGGCGCGGATGTGAGCCACGCGGGTGGCGTGTGTCTTTGCAGCAAGCAGGGACAACGCCAGCTCCCAGCCCCGACGTGGGTCAGCACCCGCGCATGTGCCGGCCTCTCCAAGGAAGTGGCGAAAGTCCACAACAGTCTCGCAAGGCATGGCGTAAAGGAGTCCGCGCATTGCCTAAGCCGCTGTCAGCACCTGAGCACGGTCCGTAACCTGGTACTGACTGTGGTAGTAGGGCCAAACCCCCTCTGAAGTGGCCCAGACCTGGAAGAGGGTCTCTCAGCAGTCAAAGCTGTCTCGCTGACATAGCGTGGGGGTGATGTCTCGAAGTCCTTAGGTTGTCGCTTTGTAGGGAGAGCAACCACAGGATGGGAAGGACGAGAGATGGGGAAGGCATCGGGACGAGGAAAGTCGCCGAGGTAGGTCTCAGAAGAAGATCAGATCTCCGGGAACAGCGAACCAGAACGCGTCTGCAGCTGGTCGAGACGCTCTTGAAGTACGCGAATCTCCCTCTCGGGAGTGTCGTCCTCCATGTCTGGCATGTCAGGGACCTCCTTCAAAGGATCAAGAAGTGGCGGGTCCTGTTCTGCTCCTCTCCTCGGTGTAGACGCCGACTGCTGTGCAGAGGGTGTGACACCGCCGACCCCTGTGGAGGTCTGCTGTGGGGGCGTGGACTGACTCCGAAGTGAGCATGCGGATGGCGTCGGTCTGTTGCTGCTGTAGGCGACGTATCTCATCCTGATGACTCCGCAGGTCTACAATGGCTTGCAAGCGTGGGCTCATGGTCCCGGAGGAGGAGGAAGAAGGATCTGGTGGTCCTTTGCCCTTGACACCGGTCGGAGCCATGTCAGCGCTCAGTATGGACCGGGACGTCAAACCGGTCCGATTGGAGAACTTTCAGTGGTTCTCGAGGATTTGAGACGCTGGAAATATTTGACTTTCAAACCCAAAAAGTTTGACGAAGGCAAGTGCTGACGTCAGCGGGGATCTGCTGACGTCAGCACGGACCTGATGATGTCAGCAAGAAATATGCTGACGTCGGCATCGGTTTTTTTTGGTTGGTCACGCGGACTCCTCGATGAGAGGGGGGGAGGGACCTCGTCACCCCCTTGCGCAAGGAAGGGGAGACCTCGTCATCCCCTTTCACGGTTGTGCAGCTGTACAGCTGCACAAAATCTGTGCGGCTGCGCAGCTGTGTAGAATCTACACAGCTACGCAGAGTCTGCGCGGCATCATTTGTCTGTTCTGCGCTCACGGTAAGATGCATCGCTGCACCTACCCTGACTCCCGTTCTCGAGCCCTTCGTCCCCTCGAGCTCGTCCATTTGGACCTTCTTGGTCCTCTCCCTATCGAGTCCTTGTCTGATCGAGGCCGATATGTCCTGACCCTGAACGATGACTTCACCCGGATGTGGTGGGTCTATAGCTTGCGCTAGAAGAGTGATGCCGCTCTCGCGGTTCGTCTCTGGCTAGTGATGGCTGAGCGTTAGTCTCACCACTCGCTGCATACCTTCCGCTCGGATCGCGGCGAGTTTCTTGGCAAAACGGACAGTTTCTTTGCCGAGCGCGGGATTTTTCACCAGGTCTCTGCTCCTGCCACTCCTCTGCATAACAGTGTCTCTGAGCGCTGGAACCGCACCATGGAGGATGCGGTTCGTGCCATGCGTTCTGAGTGCGGTCTCCCGGAATCCTTTGCCTTCGAAGGATTCGCCTACATGACGTGGATCTGGAACCGCCTCCCGCACGGTCCTCTTCCAGACCACGTTACAACGTATGAGCTCTGGTTTGGCCACCGTGTCGATTTGTTTCTTGCTTGTGTTAGGGGCTCACTGGCTTCTGTGTGGTACACGGAAGATCAGCAGGGGTCCAAGGTCTCTCCGCGGGGTCGCTTGTGTACCTTCATTGGTATCTCCCCGCGGTCGAAGGCCTGGCGTTTTTGGGACCCCGCCCGTCCTCGCATTGTTGAGTCCCATGACGTGCTCTTCTGTGAGTCTCTCACCTACCGCGATCTGACCTCGATTGTGTCGATATCTGTCACACACGTTCCTACGTGTGAGGTTTCTTGAAGGATGGAGGAGTCTGAGCCTACGAGCACCTTTCGTCCGGCTGATGTGTCCGTTCGAGCGCCCTCCACTTCTCGGTCTCCGGCTCTTGATGACCCGGTGATCATCGCTGTCGGCCCAGAGACCTCTCCCACCCAGCCTGTCTCCTCTCCTCCGTCCTCGCGTCCCACAGACACCCATGATGTTGTCCCTCTGTCCACTGGTACTCCTGTCTCTGTGGGTGGTCTTGCTGCCACTCCCAGTCCTGTGTCTCCCATCAGTTCACCAGCCTTTCCTCCCACTGCATCACCTGCCCCAATGCCTCAGTCCTCATCGGATGTGGTCGTGCCTGTCTCTCAGCCTGCAGTCAACCCTTCGAGCACAGGCTACTCGCGTGAGCCCGGTGGTCGTCTTCAACCGTTGGACTCCGGAGCCCAGTGAGTGTTAGGTCCTTCACCCAAGCGCTCCACTCGCAGCATTGCGAGTGGCAATCCCGGCACAAAGGCTATCGGCCTGAGTGTCCGTACAGATCACACAGAGGTACACGTTGGCGTCTAATCCGGGCACACTGAGGGACGCCCTCTCATCAGAGGATGCCGACGCCTGGCGTGCTGCCTGCGAGGATGAGCTTCGTGCCATCCGAGAGCATTGAGTTTACGAGCTAGTCGACCTTCCACCTGGGAGGAAGGCGATTCAGGTCAAGTGGGTCTTTCGCAAGAAGGTGAAGCTGGATGACTCACAAGAACGCTAGAAGGCTCGCTTGGTCGTCAAGGGGGTACTCTCAGATGGAGGGCATTGATTACACTGACACCTTTGCCCTTGTCGGCCGCATGACCTCAGCTCGCGCTCTGTTTGGTGTGGTGGCTCAGCATGACTGGGAACTACACCAGATGGATGTGAACAATGCGTTCCTCCATGGCTCCGTGGATGAGGAGATTTAAGTGACCCAGCAACCAGGCTTTGAGGACGATGACAAGGTCTGGCGCTTGCGCAAGTCCTTGTACGGACTCAAGCAGTCTCCTCTGTGCTGGAACCAAGCGATCACATGCACTCTGACTCGTGCGNCGGCCTGAGTGTCCGTACAGATCACACAGAGGTACACGTTGGCGTCTAATCCGGGCACACTGAGGGACGCCCTCTCATCAGAGGATGCCGACGCCTGGCGTGCTGCCTGCGAGGATGAGCTTCGTGCCATCCGAGAGCATTGAGTTTACGAGCTAGTCGACCTTCCACCTGGGAGGAAGGCGATTCAGGTCAAGTGGGTCTTTCGCAAGAAGGTGAAGCTGGATGACTCACAAGAACGCTAGAAGGCTCGCTTGGTCGTCAAGGGGGTACTCTCAGATGGAGGGCATTGATTACACTGACACCTTTGCCCTTGTCGGCCGCATGACCTCAGCTCGCGCTCTGTTTGGTGTGGTGGCTCAGCATGACTGGGAACTACACCAGATGGATGTGAACAATGCGTTCCTCCATGGCTCCGTGGATGAGGAGATTTAAGTGACCCAGCAACCAGGCTTTGAGGACGATGACAAGGTCTGGCGCTTGCGCAAGTCCTTGTACGGACTCAAGCAGTCTCCTCTGTGCTGGAACCAAGCGATCACATGCACTCTGACTCGTGCGCGATATATACAGAGCGAGGCAGATCCCTCTCTTTTCATCTGACAGGCGCTTGAGCGGTTCACTGCCATCCTGGTCTATGTGGACGACCTCTTGATCGCGTCTCCCTCCATGGAGGCCGTGAAGGAGGCCAAGGCGGTCCTCCAGACTGCCTATAGGATGAAGGACCTTGGTCCTACAGCGGTATTTCTTAGCATGGAGATTGTACGAGACTGCAAACGCTGGACACTTCTGCTGCATCAGGCCCGATACGCACGCGTTGTGGGGGAGTGCTTCCGTGACCTCCTTGGCGTAGTGCCAACGGCCTCCACACCTCTCACACCTGACAGGCAAAACACCCTGAAGGTGGATGATCCCACACAGCTGGGGGAGATAGTGGATGTGACCTTGTAACTCCGCCTCATCGGAGCTTTGATGTACCAGGCCACTACCACACGCCCCGACATCGCTTTTGTCATCAACCTCCTTGCACAGTTTTTGCAGGCTCCACGTGCTAGAGCCCTCCAGGCGGCTGTGCGAGTGGTGCGATACGTGGTTTCCTTGCTGTACCTCGGACTCTGCTTTTGCAGGTAGTGCTTGGTGGTTCTTGACGACTACACCGACAACGACTCGGCCTGGAGCCCAAATGGACGCAGTCGCACCGGTTACGTGTTCCTTCTGGTGGTACCGTTGTGTCCTGGCGTAGTGGGAAGCAAGACTGCATTGCACGTAGCTCAACGGAGGCAGAGTATGTTGCTCTGGGTACAGGGGCTGCTAAGGCAGTGTGACTACAGTGCCTCTTCCTTGAGCTGGGTCAGTCAGTGCCCGCCATTGTGCTTCATTGTGACAACCAGAGTGCTCTTGCCATTGCGGAGAACTCTGGTGTCTTTCATGCATGCACGAAGCACATTGTGGTTGAGCATCACTTCGTGTGTGATCTTATGGAGCGACACGTGATCTCCGTCATATGGGTCGGCACTGACATGTAGCGTGCCGACTTCTTGACGAAGGCACTGGCGCGCGGGAAGTTTTTGGTGGCCATTCGTTCCGTTGGGCTTCGCCCCTTGCCTGAGAGTGGTTGAGTACGGGGTGTGTCTGTTTCTGTGTCACGACTGTTTTTGCGCTTGTTGTTACACTCGTTTCAGTGCTGCACGTGAATGGACATGCGTACCATCGGGTCATGGGGGAGTGTTGTGATTTGTGACGTTCCTGTCAACCTGTACAATTTACTGTGACTACTCGGCCGTGTCCATGCTCGTCCAGATCCCTGATGCAGACCCAAATGGCACCGGGGCATCGTCTGGTGGTGAGCTACCTGCTCAGAGCTGATCTACGGTCGGCCCAGAGTCCTGGATGCTGTGTGGGACCTTCTGTAGTTTTTTTGTATCTTGTACGATTTTATCAGTGGACTGGCCGTGGGCCCGATTTGCAGGTTTATGCATTGTGTGTCCACCGTTTGCTGCCGGATGCATGCATATGACGAGTCGTAGCGTCTGGCTTGAGATTTTGCACGTGTAGGTTCAAACGGCGTTGCGTTCTGACTTGTCTACGCTGAGTTACGGCCAAAATAATGGTTTTGGGTCGGTTTTAGGACAGACCTTGCACTGCCGTGTGCGACACCCGCCGTGCGCCGCGGGAGGTACTTATGCCATGGACCTGTCATTTCTCATTCTCTCTCTGCAAGTGCTATTGAAGCATTCTGACACTTTGCCTTTGTGTCGCCTAGCCAGACCCTTGCCGTTGTGTGCACGACTTGTGACTGTCATCACCATCTGACCAGGCACTGACGCCTAGTCAGCGGCGGTATCGCTAGGAAGCTTCCACGCATTGTCTCACATGCTCATAGGCCATTACGGACCTGCGGAGTCAGCAAGATGAGATCCGTCGTCAGCAGCAGCAACAAACTAACACCATCTGTACGCTCACTGGTCTTATTCGTGGTCAGTCCACGTCCCCATAGTAGACATTCGCGGGAGTCGGCGGTGCCATACCTTTTCTGCACAGCAGTCAGCATATACACCGAGGAGAGCAGTAGGACAAGATACGCCACTTTTCTGTCCTCTGGATGAGGACCCCGACATGCCAGTCACAGAGGATGACACCCACGAGAGCGAGATTCGCGTGCTTGAGGAGCGTCTCCGCCAAGTTCAGACGCGTTCCAGTTCCCTGTTCCCAGAGATCCGATCCTCGCCTAACCCCTACCTCGGCGACTTTCCTTGTTCCCGTGTCTTCTCCATCCCTCGTCCTTCCCAGTGTGTGGTTGCTCTTCCCACGGAGCGGCAACCCAAGGACTTTGAGACATCGCGCCTACGCTACATTAGCGAGGACAACTTTGACTGCTGGGAGACTCTCTTCCAGGTCTGGGCCACTTGAGAGGGGATATGGCTCTACTATCACGGTCCGTACCAGGTTACGGACCGTGCTCAGGTACTGACAGAGGCTCAGGCGATACGCGGACTCCTTTACGCCATTCCACATGAGACTGTCATGGACTTTCGCTCATTTACTTGGAGAGGACGGCACAGGGACGGGTGCTGACCCACGTCGGGACTGGGAGCTGGCATTGTCCCTGCTTGCTGCAGAGACGCACGCCAGCCGCGCGGCTCACATTCGCGCCTTCCACTCCCTTCGTCAAGGACCTTCCGAGCCCGCAGCCGATTACTGGTGGTGCGCCATGCGCATCTACACGCGCCTTGGGACCTCAGGAGGTACACAACTGTGGACGCTTCGCACGCTCATGATAAGAGTCTGTCTTGAGCATGCCGATAAATTCTCGGGGTACAGCGACGCCGCGCACGAGCCTTTCTCCACCTCCCTTCAGCTTCTTCCTTGGATGCATCAGCTTTTCCTCCAAGTGACTTCCACTCGTGAGGCAGCTGTTGTCCAACAGGAGAGTTCACTTGCTGCACCGGTCATCGCGTTACCACAGATGTCTCTCTCGCAGTTCACTTCTCCATCCTCTGGCACACCCTCCTCTTCCCCTTCCACCCCGGCTACCGCGACTCACACGCAGGGTGTGCCAGCAGCAGTATAGGGGAAGAAGGGCAAAAAGAAGCGTGGCTTGGGCCACCAACATTCATCAGGCGGTAGCAATGGACGTACTGTTCACTACTACAACTGTGGAGGCGCTCATCGCTACACCGAGTGAAAGAAGCCGCTTGACTGGGTGCGGATCACTCGCGGTCTTCAGGCTACACACGCACAGCTGCGTCGAGCAGCAAAGCCTCTGGACGCGTAGCGACCACGACTGCAGTTGTTCCCGCTTCCCCACCGGCGAGCAGCGGAGACCCGGACCCACGTGACCGCACCATCGCCGAGCTCCGTCAGCTCCTGGCGCTTCGCTCTCAGAGAGGTGCTAGTGTGTCGTCACAGCCGGGTGGTTCAAAGACTAATTGTTTGTCTGTTCTCGTATCTTGTGCTGACTCGTGTGGGGGAGCACAGCTAGCATGTGATGATGATGGGCCTGACAGTAAAGATTGGATTTTTGAGTCTCACCTGTGTGCCCTTTTTCCTTCTCCCTCCTCCGTTGCCGAGCGCCCATCTACAGTCGAGTGTTCCATTGCCCGTTACACACTGACGTCCTCTAGTCATGATTCGGGTGGTACTTGGATCATCGATTCCGGCGCCACTCACCACATGACCTGTTGTTGTAGTGACTTTTTTGTCCTTGGTCCTGTGGCGTCTGTTCGTTCAGTTCGCACAGGCTCTGGTCAGTCCTTGCAAGTCCAGGGTGTTGGGGTTGTGTACTTTGATGGTCTGTCTGGCCCCTTGTATCTTTCCGATGTGCTCTTTGTGCCTGGCCTTGAGCTCAGCTTGCTCTCTGTGCGCGCCTGCACTCCGATGGGACTCTCTTTGGAGCACACTGCAGACTCCACGACAATGACTGCTCTTGAAACTCACACTGTTGTTCTCCGTGCTGCTATAGTGGATGATCTGCATCGTGTTCCTCGGATCTCTTCTTCTCCTTCATCCCTTTCTCCTCCTACTCGTGTGTTTGTCACTGGTGTCCTGTCTGCTGAGCACAAGCGCCTACTGCATCAACGTCTGTGTCATGTGGGTTCCGACACTCTGTCGAAGCTCATTAGGACACAGCCCGTACTCGGTCTTGACGTAGTTTCTTTCAAGAAGCGGCCTAAGACCGATTGTCTGTTCTGCGCTCAGGGTAAGATGCATCGCTACACCTACCCTGAATCCCATTCTCGAGCCCTTCGTCCTCTCGAGCTGTTCCATTCGGACCTTCTCGGTCCTCTTCCTGTTGAGTCTTCGTCCGATCGGGGCCGATACGTGCTGACCCTGACCGATGACTTCACCCGGATGCGGTGGTTCTACAGCTTTCACTAGAAGAGTGATGCCGCTCTCATGGTTCGTCTCTAGCTAGTGATGGCTGAACTTCAGTCTCGCCACTCACTGCATACCTTCTGTTTGGATCGCGACGGGGAGTTTCTTGGCGAGATGGACAGTTTCTTTGCCGAGCGCGGGGATTTTCACCACGTCTCTGCTCCTGCCACTCCTCAGCAAAACGGTGTCTCTGAGTGCTTGAACCGTACCATGGAGGATGCGGTTCGTGCTATGCGGTCTGAGTGCGGTCTTCCAAAGTCCTTCGCCTTTAAAGGATTCGCCTACATGACGTGGGTCTGGAACCGCCTCCCGCATGGTCCTCTTCCGGACCACGTCACACCGTACGAGTGCTGGTTTGGCCACCGTACCGATCTGCGTCTTGCTCGTGTCTGGGGCACAGTGGCTTCTGTGTGGTACACCAAGGATCAGCAGGGGTCCAAGGTCTCTCTGTGGGATCACTAATATGCTTTCATCGGCATCACCCCGCGGACGAAGGCCTGGCGTTTTTGGGACCCCGTCCGTCGTCGCATTGTTGAGTTTTGCGACGCGCTCTTCTTTGAGTCTCTCACCTAGCGAGACCTGACCTCAATTGTGTTGATGTCTGTCACACAAGTTGCTACGTGTGAGGCTTCTCGACGGATGGGGGAGTCTGAGCCTACGAGTACCTCTCGTCCGGCTGATGTGTCCATTCGAGCCCCCTCCACTTCTCGGTCTCCGACTCTTGATGACCGAGCAATCATCACTGTCGGACCAGAGACCTCTCCCACCCAGCCTGTCTCTTCCCGTGTGCCCTCGCGCCCCACAGACACCCATGATGTTACCCCTCTATCCACCAGTACTCCTGTCTCTGTGGGTGGACCTGCTACCACACCCAGTCCTACGTCTCCCATCAATTCACCAGCCACTCCTCCCACTCCATCACCTGTCCCTGTGGCTCACTCCTCACCGGATTTAGTCGTGCCTGTCTCTGAGCCTATGGTGAGCCCTTCAAGCCTAGGCTACTCGCGTGAGCCCGGTGGTCGTCTTCGATCGTTGGGCTCAGGAGTCCAGCGAGTGTCAGGTCCCGCACCCAGGCGCTCCACTCGCAGCATTGCAAGTGGCGATCGAGGCACAAAGGCCCTCGGCCTTAATGTCCGCACAGATCACACAGAGGTACATCCAGCGTGTCCTGTAAGGCACGATCTCCTCACTCGCGAGTTTCGTACTGCTTGTGATGTAGCAGCTGACCTTGTGGTCATCAGGCCTAGTTGAGAGGCGTGTGCATTCGCCACTCAGAGCTCTCCCTCATTGGTGCCTCATCCGGACACACTAAGGGACGCCCTCTCTTCAAAGGATACCGACGCCTGGCGTGCTGCCTGCGAGGATGAGCGTCGTGCCATTTGAGAGCACGGAGTTTACGAGCTAGTCGACCTTCTACCTAGAAGGAAGGCTATTCAGGTCAAGTGGGTCTTTCGCAAGAAGGTGAAGCCGGAGGGCTCACTGGAACACCACAAGGCTTGCTTGGTCGTCAAGGGGTACTCTCAGATCAAGGGCGTTGATTACACTGACACCTTTGCCCCTGTCGGTCGCATGACCTCAGCTCGCGCTCTGTTTGGTGTGGTGGCTCAGCATGACTGGGAACTGCACCAGATGGATGTGAACAATGCGTTCCTCCATGGCTCTCTGGAAGTGGAGATTTCCGTGGCCCAACCACCAGGCTTGGAGGATGGTGACAAGGTTTGGCGCTTGCGCAAGTCCTTGTATGGACTCAAACAGTCTCTTCAGTGCTGGAACGAGGAGATCACAGGCACTCTTACTCGTGCGGGATATGTACAGAGCGAGGCAGATCCCTCTCTCTTCATCCGACAGGCGCCTAAGTGGTTCACCGCCATCCTGGTCTATATGGACGACCTCCTTGTCACGTATTCCTCCATGGAGGCCGTGAAGGAGGTCAAGGCGGTCCTCCAGACTGCCTATAGGATGAAGGACCTTGAGGCAACGGTGTTTTTAGGCATGGAGATCGTACGAGTCCGCAGACGTTGGGCGCTTCTATTGCATCAGGCCCGATAAGCACGCGTTGTGGGGGAGCGTTTCAATGACCTCCTTGGCGCACTGCCCACGGCCTCCACACCTCTCACACCTGACGGGCAGGACGTCCTAAAGGTGGACAATCCCACACAGCTCGGGGAGACAGTGGATGTGACCTTGTGCCTCTGCCTCATCGGATCTCTGATGTACATGGCTACTACCACACGCCCCAACATCATCTTTGCCGTCAACCTCCTTGCACAGTTTTCATAGGCTCCACAAGCTAGAGCCCTTCAGGCGGCTGTGCAAGTGGTGCGGTACGTGGTTTCCAAGCCGTACCTCGGACTCTACTTTCGTCGGCAGTGCTCGATGGTTCTTGACGGCTACACCGATAGCGACTGGGTTTGGAGTCCGGATGGACGCAGTCGCACCGGGTACATGTTCCTGCTCAGTGGTACCGCTGTGTCCTGGCGTAGTGGAAAGTAGGGCTGCATTGCATGGAGCTTGTCGGAGGCAGAGTAGGTTGCTCTGGGTGCAGGGGCTATTGAGGTAGTGTGGCTGCAGCGCCTGTTCCTTCAGCTGGGTCAGTCAGTATCCGCCATTGTGCTTCGCTGTGGCAACCAGAGTGCTCTTGCCAATGCGGTGAACTCTGGTGTCTTTCATGCTCGCACGAAGCACATTGCGGTTGAGCATCACCTCGTGCGTGATCTGGTGGAGCGACACGTGATCTCCGTCATATGGGTCGGTACTGACATGCAGCGTGCTGATTTCTTGACGAAGGCACTAGTCCGCAAAACGTTTCTAGTGGCCATTCGTTTCGTTGGGCGTCGCCCCTTGCATGAGAGTGGTTGAGAGCGGGGTGTGTCTGTGCCTGTGTCACGACTGTTTCTGCACTCGTCGTTGCACTCGTTTCAGTGCTGCATGTGTATGGACATGCGTACCATCGGGTCATGGGGGAGTGTTGTGATTTGTGACGTTCCCGTCGACCTGTACAGTTTACTGTGACCACTCGGTCGTATCCATGCTCATGCAGATCCCTGATGCGGACCCAGGTGGCACTGGGGCATCGTCTGGTGGTGGACTACCTGCTCGGAGCTTATCGACGGTCGCCCCAGAGTCCTGCATGTTGTCTAGGACCTGCTGTAGTTTTTCTGCAGCTTGTAGGATTTTATCGGTGGACTGGTCGTGGGCCTGATTTGCATGTTTTTGCATTGTGTGTCCACCGTTTATTGCCGGATGCATGCATGTGACCAGTCGTCGCGTCCGGGTTGAGATTCTACATGTGTAGGTTCACACGGCGTAGCGTTCTGACTTGTCTACGTTGCTTTACAACCAAAACAGTGGTTTTGGGCCGGTTGTAGGACAGACCTTGCACTGCCGCGTGCGACACCCGCCATGCGCCGCAGCAGGTACTTATGCCATGGACCTGCCCTTTGTCATTTCTCTTTGCAAATGCTATTGAAGCATTCTGACACTTTGCCTTGTGTCGCCTAGCCAGACCCTTGCCGTTGTGTGTATGACTTCTGACTGTCGTCACCGTCTCACCAGGCATTGACGCCTAGTCAGCGGCTGTGTCGCTAGGAAGCTTCCACGCATCTTCTCAGAAGCAAGCAACAGAGGAAGTTGCATTGACCACAACACGACGCCACACAGTTCCAATCTCGCTAGACATGGACGAGAGGTACTTAAGACGGGGAGCTGGCAGCAGATTGACGGTCAAGGGAACCTATCGGGTGAGTGACCACAATCGCCCCAAGCTGAAATGCCCGTCGGACGAGGTGCCCAAACAGGGGTTTATCCGCCCGTCCACGTCACCCTATGCAGCCCGAATGCCTTTGATAGAAAAGAAGACCGGCGCAATGCAAATGTGCTTGGACCACTTAGCTTTGAACAATGTATTCAACCTTATCTACATTTGTGAGCACGTGTTTTTTGACCAACTCCACGTAGAGATGTTTTTTTACCAAAATTGACCCATAGAGCGGTTATCACTGGATCCGCATATCTGATGAGGACATTAAGAAGACACTGTTCCACACTGGCTACGACGCCCCTGTCCTCGGGGCGTTTGTGATTCCAAACGCCCTGACGACATTTGTGGCGGGCATAAATAACATTTTTTTGGCCGTACCTCGACAACTTTGTTGTTGTCTTTCCTCAGTGGCATCAAGGTATACAAATAGGAAAATCAGGAAGTGCGACTTTGCTCGCCATTTGATCCAAAAAAGGTGACGGAAGTCGCTATTGGCTGATGTCAACCAACATGCAAGACGTCCAAGTGTTTTTGAGGTTCTACAACCACTTGTTAAAATCCAAGAAACTTAGGTGAAGGGGCAGAATCACAAGCTGCAACAGTTCACCCTAGGAGATGCGCACAGGCATCAAAGTTGCATCAACATGCAAGTTGAATCACCAAAAACGGTGAAGTGTGGAGAGAGAATGACCCAAAAGGGTCATGTCTATATAGTTTTCGACACCACGTGTCGAGAGTGAAACAGAAACGAGGGGCAGGGAGCGAAGCACGAATTTACATGCTTCGCTCGTCGCTCGGCCGGGCAGCGAGGCCTGCCGGCCGAGCGAGCTCGCTNCGCCGCTCTGAGGCCATGTTAAAATCCAAGCAACTTAGGTGAAGGGGCAGAATCACAAGCTGCAACAGTTCACCCTAGGAGATGCGCACAGGCATCAAAGTTGCATCAACATGCAAGTTGAATCACCAAAAACGGTGAAGTGTGGAGAGAGAATGACCCAAAAGGGTCATGTCTATATAGTTTTCGACACCACGTGTCGAGAGTGAAAACAGAAACGAGGGGCAGGGAGCGAAGCACGAATTTACGTGCTTCGCTCGTCGCTCGGCCGGGCAGCGAGGCCTGTTGGCCGAGCGAGCTCGCTCTCGCTAGTCGAGGGCGAATTCCGCCCCTAGACCGAATTCTCGGTCAAGAGCCCACACGGGCTTTTCCTAGCCTACATCATGCAAGAATCTAGGACTGGTCTAGGTCTCTTTGCAGAAGCAGACTGAGCTGGAGCCGAGGCACGTGAGTCACGAGCGGCAGCATATGGAGGGTGCCGCACGTTGCCAACTCGAGCCACGTCGGCTCCCCCAGCGATCGGCAACCGCAGCCAGGTCAAGGTCTTGCACGTGGATGGACATGAGCCGAGGGGTCACCGTAAGCAGTGTGCGACACACACAACAACACTCCCCCATGACCGGAGGGCGATACACGTCCATACACATGCAGATACTGACGATGAACAGGACAGGGCATACACGAACGCTGCAAGCAACGCGTACAACACATGCAAGATGGCGCAAGAGGAGTCAACCTGTAACGGGAATGGGGCAGAGTCCCACGGAGCGAGTGGCCGCATGAAACTTCGAACCACCCAGAGCCTTTGTCAGAAAATCAGCGCGCTGCCTGTCAGTGCTCACATGGATGACACGAATCTCACCGCGGTCAACCAGGTCACGCACGTAGTGATGCTCGATGTTGATGTGCTTTGTGCGTTCATGGAACACACCTGAGTTCTTGGCAATGGCCTCCGCGCTCATGTTGTCGCACTGAAGCACCATTGGAGGAATGGACTGACGCAGTTCACGCAGGAGACGAACAAGCCAGACACACTCAGCTGCACCGGCGCCTAGAGCAACATACTCTGCTTCCGCAGTGCTGCGAGCGATTCAACCCTGCTTCCCACTGCGCCAAGACACCGTAGTGCCCCCAATGAGGAAGATATAGCCGGTGCGACTTTTGCCATCTGGACTCCATGCCCAATCACTGTCCGTGTACCCGTCGAGCACGACTGACACCTGCTCGCGGAAGCACAGACCGAAGCGTGCGGTGGACAGGATGTAACGCACACACCGGACGGCCGCCTCCAGCGTTTGCTGGCGTGGAGCCTACGAGAACTGGGCGAGCAGGTTGACAGTGAAGGCAATATCGGGCCGCGTCGTGGTGGCCGAGTACATGAGCGAGCCAATGACTCGCAGGTACAGGGTCACGTCGACTGGCTACCCCAGGTCGGCTGGGTCATCAACCTTCAGGGCGGCCTGCCCCTCAGGTTTCATGGGCGTAGAGGCAGTGCGAACAGCAGCGAGGAGGTCAGCAAAGCGCTCGGCCACTGCCTCTACGTTTCGTGCCTGGTGAACACGGAGTGTGCGACGGATCCGGTCGCGCACGATCTCCATCCCCAAGAAGATGGACGCCTCGCCGAGGTCTTTCATCTTGTAGGCCAAGGAGAGGACGGTCTTGGCGGCGTTCACTGCTTCGAGGTCAGGTGAGGCGATCAGTAGATCGTCCACGTAGACGAGGACGGCAGTAAGAGGCGCTGGGGACTGCGTGAGGAACAGGGATGGGTCAGCGTCACTCTGAACGTACCCGGCGCGTCTCAGCGTGCAGGTGATCTCCTGGTTGCAGCAGCGAGGTGACTGCTTCAGGCCGTACAAGGCCTTCCGCAGCCGGTAAACGCGGCCGGCTCAAAGCCTGGTGGCTGGACCATGTAGATCTCCTCCTCAAGATCTCCGTTCAGAAACGCGTTGTTGACATCCATCTGATGGAGCTCCCAGTCATGCTGTGCCACCTGGCTCAGGAGCGTCAGCGCCGTCGTCATCCGACCAACAGGGGCAAAGGTCTCAGTGTAGTCCACACCAGCGACCTGAGAGAACCCCTTTGTCGTCAGGCGGGCTTTGTATCGCTCCACCGTACCGTCTGGTTTGTACTTCTTGCAGAGAACCCACTTGGCTTTGATGGCCTTGTGGTTTTCGGCAAGTCCACCAACTCGAAGACGCTGTGCTCGCGGATGGCGTCGAGCTTAGCCTGGCAGGCAGCCCGCCACTGCTCAGCGTCGGGGGCTGACAAGGCCTTAGGCAGCGTGGTGGGGTCAGGAGACACGGGTGGTGTACTGCGCGTGGCTAGGGCATACGCTGCAGAGGGGGAGTCCATGGTGACCATGGACTCAGCAGCGTCACGAGCGAGGTCGCGCTCGTGGGCAAGCAATGCCCTGCCAGTGGCACAGTCTGGGTGAACCTCAACTAGGCCTCGGGCACTCAGGCCCAGGGCCTTTGTCCCCGGGTCGCCGCTGTGGACACTACGCGTGGGACGTGGGCGCAGGCGCTCGCCAGGTGCCCGGGTGTATGAGTCAGAAGGAGCATGGGCTGAGGGTGCGACGGACTGGACAACGGGAAGTGGTTCAGGCTCAGGCTCAGCCACAGGCTGGGGCTCAGGTGTAGGCACACGCTCGCGCTCAGGCTCAGGTGCCGATGCAGACTGAGGCGCTAGCTCAGACTGAGGCGCCGGCTCAGACTCAGGCGCTGGACCAAGCTCAGGCGCAGGCTCGGCGGTGGACGCTGGTGTGGATGTGCCCGACGGCACAGGGACGGCGGTGGAGGCTGGCTCATGCGACTAAAGGTGTACCGGGGAAGAGGTGATCGCACTGGCCGGGGGCACTGGGTCAACTGCGACAGGAAGCCCTCCCCCACGCCGCGACCAGGCACAGCCTGGAGTATAGGAGGCGCGGAGGGTGTGGATGCGGGCAAGGTCCCTAAAGGCGAGATGCTCAAAGAAGAGGGCATCATGGGACTCCACAATGCGGCGTCGGTCGGGGTCCCAGAACCTCCAAGCCTTGGACCGTGGTGCCAAACCGACAAAGACACAGAAGCGTCCCCGCGGGGAGAGCTTGCTGCCTTGCTGCTCTGGTGTAAACCAGACACAGGCAAGGGAGCCCCAGACGCGGGCCAGCCGCAGGTCTGCACGGTGGCCGTACCACAACTCGTACGGCGTGCGGTGGCTGGAAAGGGGACCGTGAGGAATCCGATTCCAGACCCATGTCATGTAGGCCATGCCTTCAAAAGGCGAATGCCTCAGGCATGGCGCTATCCGCACGCATGGAGCGGATCGCATCTTCCATGGTCCGATTCCAGCGCTCTGACACCCCATTCTGCTGGGGGGTGGCAGGGGCCGAGGGGTCGTGAAAGACCCCATGCTCCGTGAACCAGCGCGCGAGGTCCCCCATAAATTCACCGCCACGGTCCGAGCGAAAGGTGTGGAGGGACTGACGAGACAGACGATCCACCATGACCAGCCAGAGGCGAACCGCCACAGCGGCGTCGCTCTTTTGGCGCAAACTGTAGACCCAGCGCATGTGCGTGAAGTCGTCAGTGAGCGTCAGGACGTAGCGACCTTGGTCCTCCTGAAACTCAATTTGCAAAGGGCCCATGAAGTCAGAGTGAACCAGCTCCAGGGGCCGGAGGGCCCTGGAGGTCGACCGGGGGTAGGTAGATCGGTGCATCTTGCCTTCGGCACACGACAGACAATCGGTCGTGGGCGGTGCCTCAAAGGACGCCGCGTGAAGACCGAGAGCAGGCTGGGTGCGTACCAGCGTGTCAACTGCGTTCAGATGGACATGACACAGACGCCTATGCAGGAGGCGATGATGTTTGGGGGACAGAGCACCCGCCACAAAGACACGAGCAGTGGGGGCAGGAGGAGAAGGAAGGACAGACTATACCACAGAGGACAGTCTCTTGGGTTTCACGGACAAGGATGCGGGCATCGGTATCGGTGTGCGTGACACCAAGACCCATCCGGGTGCAGGCACGTACAGACAATAGACTGAGTTCAAGATCAGGATAGACATAGAGCACGTCGGAGATGTACAGCGGGCCAGCAGGCCCATGGAACTGGACTACCCCAACACCCTGAACAGGGACCTCATGGCCAGACGCAGTGCGAACAAGGTGCACGGAGCCAACAGGATGCAGAACAACGAAGGCGCCACGGCGACATGTCATATGATGTGTGGCTCCTGAGTCAACGACCCAGGTGGCGTCGGTCACACGCGCACTCGGTGTAACATGGCAGCGTGCAACAGAGCAAGGGACGGATGCCGGACGCTCGGCGGAGGACGCTGCAAGGCGAGAGACGGCACGCATGTGGGACTCGTGCAACCACGACACGTCATCACGACCACCACTGGCACATGATTGCAACTGTGCACCGCCACAGGCATCATCACGTAACACAACAGACACGTCACAAGCAGTGGTGCCCTCCGGCTCAGTCATAACACTCGCACCTCCCTGAGGGGACTGAAGCGCCAGAAGCTGGTGGAGCTCAGCGATGGTGCGATCGCGCTCAGCAATGGTGTGATCACGCGGGTCAGGTGACGAGGTCGCTGCTGCTGAAGGCGTTGCTGGCCCGGAAGCTGTCGTAGCCGCAGAGCGAGCGGGGGCGACTCCAGACGACTGACGCATACGTGCCTCATGCGCCTGCTGCAGCCCGCGTGTGATTTTGTTCCAGTCGAGTGGGCGGCCCGTCAGCCGCGTGCAGTCAGGGTAGCGATGATCGCCACCACAGTTGTAGCAGAGAAGGCGCTTGCCCTGGCTGCCGCCAGGACCGCTAACGGTGCTGCCGCTGCTACTGTCAGTACCACTGCTACTGCCACCGCTACTGCTGCCGCCACTGTTGCTGCTGCTACTTCGACCGCTGCCGCCGCCAGACCCCCTACGACCTTTCTTCCCCTGAGCAGGTGCTGCTACCGCCACCGACGGTGAGGAGGGAGAAGACAGAGGAGGAGTTGCTGCTACTGCGGCCGTGGCAGTACCGTGTCGAGCACGGTTGGCAGCATCAACTTCGACGACGTCCAAGAAGTGCATGGTCGCCCACGGCAGCAGCGTCCCATCGTTGGCCATGTCACGCAGCAGTACCTTGTCGAAGCCGCTGAAGACGTGAGAGAAGTTAGGGTGTACACCATAGAGGATGGTGTTGAAGGCTGGAAACTGCGCTGGACCATCATCACCGAGCTCGTCATGTAGCTGGATGGCGCGACGCCAGTAGTCCGCCGCTGGCTCGTGCGGGGACTGACGTAAGGAGTTGAACTCAGCTAGGCGCTGAGACGTCATCGCCATGGTGGCACCTTCGAACATGGTGATGGCCAAAGCCCAGGCGGCGCAGGGATCAGCGCCGTTACCGGTGATGGGCTCGCCGAGAAAACGGCTGAAGTCCTTGGTGTTATCAGGAGCGGCCTTTAGGAGGCCGTAGGCGGCCCGAACCGCTGCCATGGTCTGGTCTGGTTCCCCTGGTTCGTACTGGGTGGTGTAGTAGGGAAGCAAACCCTCGCTCATGGCCCACATGCGGAAGCGTGGCTCCCAGGTCTTGTAGTCGTCACCGGTTGGGAAGGTGGGTGGGTCTGACTCGAACCACTTAGGTGGCCAGACTGTCGGAAGTGCGACGGTTGGAGTCACTACGGCCCCTGGAGTAAAGGATGCACCCCCCATGCCCATGCGTGCGCGCAAGGCGCGTTCCTCGAAACTGACGGGCATGCGTGATCCCCATGGCGCGGTTCCGGTGTTCACGCCGGTGCTCTGCTGCGCTGAGCCGGACGTGCGTGACTTGCGACCCGATTCCAATCGAAGAAGGCGCTGTCGCAACACCTCTACCTCGTCTTCTTCACCCGACTCAGAGTCAGGGTTGGGATTGGAGGAGGAGGCGAGGAGGGCGGAAATGGCAGCATTCACGTCGTTTGCAGCGGCGTCGCTGGTCGGCTGCTTGCCCTTGCGTGCTGTGTCGAGTGCTGGCTGTCGCTGCTGCTGCTGCTGTTGCTGCGGCAAGGTGTCGCGAAGTAAGCCGTAGATGTCAGCCACCTGTTTGGACAGCTTCTCCTCATGCTGTGCCTGCTGTTCCTGCAGCGTCCGTAGTTCTCGCGCCAAGGTCGTGGGACTGGGAGGTGACGACACCCTGGTTGGGTCGACAGTCTCGTCAGCTACGCCAGGGTTCACTCCTCCGGCTTCCATGCTGGTGCTAGCAACGTTGCTACTCTGGGTAGCCCTTGGCATGGTCGTAGAGTGCAGATCTGCCGAAGAAATTTTCGGCAGAGTTTCCCCCGCCCCAGTGGGCGTGAGAAATATGAAAGTGGGGGTTTGGAGATGCCGTTGACGCTGCTGACCTGTCCCAACCCCCAAACCCAACCCAGGACCGAGGAGGGGAGCCCA
>SZWC01000310.1:161099-217565 GCA_023375785.1 Penium margaritaceum | reverse complement strand
CAGCGCCCCAGCCAGGTCCGCGCCTTGGGCACACGCATATCACTACATCAC
This sequence comes from Penium margaritaceum, assembly GCA_023375785.1. Taxonomy (NCBI): domain Eukaryota; kingdom Viridiplantae; phylum Streptophyta; class Zygnematophyceae; order Desmidiales; family Peniaceae; genus Penium; species Penium margaritaceum. The sequence continues at coordinate 217,514 of SZWC01000310.1, read as the reverse complement.
ACATCTTGCCCATGCACGAGTGGTTGTTTGATACAGCAGCATCACATCACATGTCACCTCATCGCCAGTTGTTTGTGTCCTTGTATGCCACTCATGATGTAGAAGGTGTGCGGACGGGCTCAGGAGAGGTGCTGAGGGTGGAGGGCATTGGGACTGTTGCATTACAAGCACCGGGAGGGGTCATGTGGCTGACTGGGGTTTTGTATGTCCCTCGGCTGAAGGTGAATCTGTTGTCAGGGGGGCAGTTGGATCGCCAATTGGGCATGTCAACGCTGACGCAAGCAGAAAAATGCATGCTGTTTGATGCACACGGTGCATTGCTGGCCGATGGACCTTTGCATTCTGACATGCTGTACCGCTTAACCCTGTTCCCTGCATTGCCTTCCAACCGTGCACAGACTCACCTCATGACCAAAACAGACCCAAAGCATACTGAGCTCGTCCACAGAAGACTGGCCCACATCAATACAGAACTGGTCACCGATCTGTTGAAACACCAACGTGCACATGGACTGAGCCCAGACGACTGTCCCCACGACCTCAAGGCATCTGCCTGTCTGAACTGTCAGGAAGGAAAGGCACACCGACAGAGTTTTTCTGTATCACAACATGTCAGCGAGGTATCCCTCGAGTTGGTGCATGCCGACTTAACTGGACCCATGCCGGTCTCCTCAGTCCAGTATGCGTCATTGTACATTTTAACACTGACAGATGACTACAGCCGTTTTCGCTGGGCTTTCCTGCTCAAAACCAAAGCGGATGCACAACGGGCAATCATGGAATGGATTCCCCTTGCTGAACGACAGACTGGGTGCTCTCTGCGCATCCTCCGTACAGACAGGGGCGGAGAATTTCTGGGTCCACTCGAAACAGACCTGAAAACTAGAGGCATTGTGCATCAAACCACTGCACCGTATACCCCTCAACAAAATGGGGTGGCCGAGAGATGGCACAGAACGTTAGGCGATGCTCTGCGTACCCTTCTGGCAGAGTCAGGTCTGACCTTTGGTTTCTGGGAGGAGGCTGTCAAGTACATTACTTGGGTGTGGAACAGAATACCTCAAGGGCCTCTGCCCAGAACCATCACTCCCTGGGAGAGATGGTTCTAGCAGAAGGCAGACTTATGCCCTGTACGGGTGTGGGGCACTATGGCGTGTGTGTGGTTTGCTGACCCACAACGTAGCCATAAATTGAGCCCAAGAGGTAGATGGTGTGTCTTTTTCGGAGTCTCTCATGCCTCGAAGGCATGGAGGTTTCGGGACCCCGTGCATCATACGTTTGTCGAGAGTCGCAATGCGTCCTTCCTAGAACACATGCCATGCAAGGTGTTCAAGGGACTCAAGCATGCACCGGTGCTCACTGTTCCTGAACGGTACCCTGAGTACGTGAGTGTACCCATCTTTGTCCCCACCACACAACATAAGGTTACACCAATCTCGAGGGAGCAGAAGGTCACAGGCCAGGTCACACCGGTCCCTGCTGACTTGCTCACACCGGCTGATCTTGCTAGCATCAGTGCAGACTCCTCAGGGTCGCCACCTGGGCTGACCCCAGTGCAAACCAGTCCTGTCCAGCCTGATCCAGTCCGTCACTCACAGCGAAACGTGGCCAGGGTGGATTACAGACAGTTCTATCACACTGCTGGCCTCACACAACCTGTGCATATCCCCCCAGAGCCTCTTACTGTCGAAGAGGCAAGGGGGCACCCTGACGCAACAGAATGGGAAAAGGCTATGATCGATGAGCTGAACGCTCTCCTCGAGCATGAAGTTTATCAACTGGTGCCTCTTCCCCCCGGACGTAAAGCCATTGACCTAAAGTGGGTGTTCAAGGTCAAACGGAATATCCAGGGCTTGTTTGAGAAATACAAGGCTCGACTGGTAGCCAAGGGTTTCCACCAGATACCAGGGCAAGACTTTACGGACACTTACGCTCCTGTGGGCAAGTACACGTCAGGTCGCGTGCTGCTGGGAGTTGCGGCACACGAGGACTGGGAAATACACCAAATGGATGTCAAGAATGCTTTCCTGAACGGACCACTAGAAGAGGAGATTTATGTGGAACAACCGCCAGGGTTCACAGACGGAACAGACAGAGTTTGGCTTCTGCTAAAGGCATTGTACGGACTGAAACAGGCGCCACGGTGTTGGAACAAGGAAATCAGCCGAACACTAGAACTTGGAGGATTTCTACAAAGTCTGTCCGATCCCTCCCTGTTCATCCGCAGTGTTCGTGGCACTCCAGTCGCCCTTCTTGTGTATGTGGATGACCTACTGATTCTTTCACCTTCTCTCTCTCTTGTTCAAGACACAAAAGCACTGCTCACTGCACATTACCGCATGACTGACTTGGGAGAGGCACACAATTTCCTAGCCATGACCATCACGCGCAACAGAGCTGCACGCACCTTGACATTGCACCAGGGACGGTTCATAGCACATTTAACAGATCGATTCTCTCACCTTGTGCAACATCTCCCCACACAGAATTCACCGATGAGCCCAGACGTCTACGGACATCTTCTTGACCCTCACACCACAGACTACGGACCTGGCACAGATCCCACACTGTACAGACAGATCAATGGCAGCCTCACCTACCTTTCCTCCACCACCCGACCAGATATTGCCTGTGCAGTGAACACTCTCGCCCAATTCAGCCAGCAACACCGCAGTGCGCATCAAAAGGCTTTGCTGGAACTTCTGCGTTATGTGTTTGACACTGCATCCATGGGCCTCGTCTTCTCCCCTGGCACTGGTCCCTTGCTCGATAGATATTGTGACAGCGACTATGCACGGGACAGAAATGCACGCAGTGGGGGGGGGTATGTCTTCCGTCTATGGGGTACTACTGTGTCATGTCGCAGTGCAAAGCAGTCATGTGTTGCACGTAGTGTGGCTGAAGCAGAATACATGGCATTGGGAGAAGCTGCATGTGAAGCAAAGTGGCTGCAACGGCTGTTGGGGGAGGTGGGCATCATTGTGGGGGCCGTACCACTGTATAGTGATAGTTCTGCTGCACGTCGTATCACGGCGAATGATGGCGTACTGCATCCACACACTAAGCACATAGGAGTTGAACATCACTTTGTCCGAGAAGCAGTGGAAGCAGACATTGTCCAAGTGTGTGCGGTGCCTGGAAGTGAGCAACTTGCTGACTTTCTCACAAAGGCACTACCATCCTCCTCCCTCATCTCTCAGCTCCATCTGCTTGGCTGCATGCATGCAACATCCTCGGCCAAGGGGGCGTGATAACCCTCTGTATATATATTCGTGCGTATGTGCCCTCGGGTGTGCAGTGCATGAGGACTCGGCGGTCGGTGGTGATCCACATTGATAGCGGAGACACGCGCTCGCCAAGCCCATCGCATGGCGGCGTCGTCCTCTTATCTCACGCACTCCGCCGGCCGTCGACCCTTGCCTGCCCCCGCTAGCAGACCTAGTTTTGTTCTTGAGATTCATGTGGCATACTGTGCTCGCTGTGATGCGAGACCTAGATTAGACTCCAACTTGCAACTTTGTAGGACTGTTTTAGGTTTCCTAACATCTGGCATAGATGGTGACTTCGCAGGTGCTGTCGCACCTTTTCTGGGCGCATAGGGCGATTTCGCCCTCGCACCCTGTCGAGCGCCGGCGAGCGAGGCTCGCCGGCCGACGGGTGAGACTCGACTAGCGAGTCTCACCCGTAACAAGGGAGTACCTTGTTACTTGAGCACTTGTAGTAAAAAAACTGTTAGCCGCCCTAGGGTTTTTGGAGCTAGCTTGCTCCATGCTTAACCAAATGAAGCGCCGTTTGTCCCATTAGATTCGCAAAGAGATTCTCAACCGTTTGAACCAAAACGACCGCATCGACGAGATCTACGTCCTGATAGGCTGCGCGCCTATGTGTTGTGTCACAGCACGAATCTAAACAATGCGGAAGTCGTCTGGGCGCCCATCGCCGCAGGCCGCCAGCCTTCTGCTACCGTCGCCGGTCTCAGGGATCTGCACGTGAATGGACATGAGCCGAGGGGTCACCGTAAGCTGTGTACGACACACACAACAACACCCCCCCATGACCGGAGGGCGAAACAAGTCCATGCACGTGTAGACACTAACGCTGTACAGAGCTTAGAACGCACAGCCGCTGCAGGCAGAAGGCACAACACATGCAAGGTGGCACACGAGGAATCAACCTGCAACAGGGGTGGGACAGAGTCAATGGAACGATTGGCCGCATGAAACTTCGAACGACCCAGAGCCTTGGTCTAAAAATCCGCGCACTGCCTGTTAGTGCTCACATGGATGACTCGGATCTCATCACGATCAGCCAGGTCACGCACGAATTGGTGCTCGACATTGATGTGGTTTGTGCATGCATGGAACACACTTGAGTTCTTGGCGATGGCCTCCGTGCTCATGTTGTCACACTGGAGGACCAGGGGGGGAATGGAATGATGCAGTTCACGCAAGAGCCGGACGAGCCAGACACATTCCGCTGCACCGGCACCTAGGGCAACATACTCTGCCTCAGCAGTGCTACGTGCGATGCAGCCTTGCTTCCCACTTCGCCAGGACACTATAGTGCCTCCAATGAGAAAGATGTAGCCCATGCGGCTCTTGCCATCTGGACTCCACGCCCAGTCACTGTCTGTGTACCCATCGAGCACAACGGACACCTGTTCGTGAAAGCACAAGCCGAAGCGTGCGGTGGATAGAATGTAGCGCACACACCGGACTGCGGCCTCTAGAGTTTGCTCACGCGGAGCCTGCGAGAATTGGGCGAGCAGGTTGACAGTGAAGGTAATGTCGGGCCGTGTCGTGGTGGCCAAGTACATGAGCGAGCCGATGACTCGCAGGTACAGGGTCACATCAACTCGCTCCTCCAGATCAGCTGGGTCATCCACCTTCAGGGCGGCCTGCCCCTCAGGGGTCATGGGTGTGGAGGCCGTGCGGACGGCAGCGAGGAGGTTGGCAAAGCGCTCCCCAACTGTCTTTGCGTAGCGTCCTTGATGGACACGGAGTGTGCGGCGGACACGATCGCGCAGGATCTCCATCCCCAGGAAAACAAAGGTCTCACCAAGATCTTTCATCTTGTAGGCCGAGGAGAGAACGGCCTTGGCAGTGTTCACTACTCCCAGGTCAGGCGAGATGATCAAGAGATCATCCACGTAGACGAGGATGGCAGCGAGCGGTGCTGGGGACTGTAAGATGAACAGGGATGGGTCAGCATCACTGTGAACGTACCCAGCGGGTCTCAGCGTGCTGGTGATCTCCTGGTTCCAGCAGCGAGGTGATTGTTTCAGGCCGTACAAGGCCTTCCGTAGCCGGTACACGCGGCCGGTACCGTCCTCAAAGCCGGGTGGCTGGACCATGTAGAGCTCCTCCTCAAGATCCCCATTCAAGAAAGCGTTGTTAACATTCATCTGATGGAGTTCCCAGTCGTGCTGTGCCACCTGGCTCAGCAGCGTGAGCGTGGTCGTCATCGGCCCAACAGGGGCAAAGGTGTCGGTGTAATCCACGCCAGGGACTTGAGAAAACCCCTTTGCTGTTAGGCGCGCTTTGTAGCGCTCCATAGTGCCGTTTGGCTTGAGCTTCTTGTGTAGAACTCACTTGGCCTTGATGGCCTTGCGGTTCTTTGGCAAGTCCACCAGCTCAAAGACGCCGTGCTCGCGGATGGCATCAACCTCAGCCTGGCAGGCAGTGCGCCACTACTCAGCGTCGGGGACTGAGAAGGCCTCAGGTAGACTGGTGGGATCAGGGGACAGCACTGGTGCCCTGCGTGTAGCGAGGGTATATGCCGCAGAGGGAGGGTCGACCGTCACCATGGACTCAGCGGCGACACGAGCAAGACCGCGCTCATGAGCAAGCAGTGCCATACCAGTGGCACAGCGAGGGTGAACTTCAGCAAGGCCATGAGCACTCAGGCCGAGGGCCTTTGTGCCGGGGTCACCGCTGACGATGCTGCGCGTGGGGCGAGGGCGGAGACGTCCACCGGGTGCCCGTGTGTAGGGGTCCGACAGGTCAGGAGCAGTGGGTGCCGATGACTCACATGCCGGTGTGGACTGCACGGCAGGTATGCCACTCAAGGCACACGTGGCCTCAACAGCTGGGGGCGGGCCCACGGCAGACGCAGGCGCATCCGTGGCCGGAGGCAAGGACGGCTCAGAGCTAGACACGGATGCGGATGCAGGGTCAGACTGAGCCTCAGACGCGGAAGCAGGTGCAGGCTCAGGCAGAGCCTCAGACGCGGAGGCAGACTTGGACGCAGACTCAGACACGGGTGAGAGCAGAGAGTCGGGGGCAGAGGAGCGAGCCACGGACGGGGCGGGACTGGGGGTGCCGGTGGGCACAACCGTTGGGGACAGCCCCAGGGGTGCCGGCGACGGAGTGACCGTACAGGACGGGGGTATTGTGCCAACCGTGCCAGGAGCCTCCCCCACACTACGGGGTCCGGAAGACCCAGGGGCAAGAGCAGCACGTAGAGTGTGGATGCGAGCAAGGTCGCAGAAGGTGAGATGCTCGAAGAAGAGAGCGTCACGGGGCTCCACGATGCGGCGTCACTCGGGGTCCCAGAACCGCCAGGCCTTCGACCGCGGGGCGACGCCAACAAAGGCGCAGATGCGGCCCTGCAGAGAGAGCTTGCTCCCTTGCTGCTCCGGTGTGAACCAGACGCAGGCAAGGGTGCCCCAGACAAAAGCCAGGCGCAGGTCGGCGCGACGCCCGTACCACAACTCGTAGGGCGTGCGATGACCTTGGAGGGGGCCTTGGGGGAATGCGGTTCCAGACCCAGGTCATGTACGCCATGCCCTCGAAGGCAAAGGCCTCCGGCATGGCGCTGTCCGCGCGCATGGCGCGGACTACATCCTCCATGGTGCGGTTCCAGCGCTCGTTGACACTGTTCTGCTGGGGGGTGGCGGGGACGGAGAGGTTGTGGAAGATGCCAAGCTCGGTGAAGGAGCGGGCCATGCCATCGAGGTACTCGCTGCCGCGGTCTGAGCGAAAGGTCTGAAGGCAGTGGGGAGACTAGCGCTCGGCCATGACCAGCCAGATGCAGACGACAACAGCGGCATCGCTCTTCTGTCGCAGACTGTAGACCCAGTGCATGCGCGTGAAGTCGTCAGTCAATGTCAGGACGTGGCGACCGCGGTCCTCCTGAAACTCGACAGGGAGCGGACCCATGAGGTCGGTGTGGACAAGCTCCAAGGGCCGACGGGCCCTAGAGACACACGTAAGATAGGTGGACCGGTGCGTTTTGCCTTCAGCACAGGCCAGACAGTCGGTCGCGGGCGGCGCCTCAAAGGACGCCGCATCAAGACCGAGAGCAGGCTGAGTGCGGATCAGTCTGACGACTGCCCCCAGGTGCACATGACAGAGGCGTCGATGCAGGAAACGGTGATGCGCGGGGGACAGAGCACCAGCGACGAAAATACGGGCAGTGGGAGACGGAGGCAAAGGGGGTGCACTCGCACAGGACCCAGAGATGTGATACAGATCATCGATGACCGTCCCACTGAGGACGGTCTCCTCGGTGTCATGCACAAAGATGCGGGCATCGGCAGCGGTGTGCGTGACACCCAGGCCCATCTTGGTGCAAGCACGGACAGACAGGAGACTGAGTTCCAGATCAGGAACAAAAAGTACGTCGGAGATGTATACGGAACCAGCGGGTCCGGTGAACTGCACAACCCCAACACCCTAGATAGGGACCTCATGGCCAGCTGCAATGCGAACAGAGCGAACAGTGCCAATAGGATGCAGGACGAGGAAGGCGTCACGGCGACACGTCATGTGGTGGGTGGCGCCAGAGTCAACGACCCAGGTGGCATCGGTGACAGGCGTACAATGGGCAACGTGGCAGTCGGCGACGGAACAAGGCACGGCGGCAGGACACTTAGCGGCGGACACGACAAGGCGACTAGCAAAGCACACATGAGAATCGTACAGCCAAGACACATCATCGGGTCCGTCACGCGCACACGGCTGGGCGTGGGGACCACCACAGGCATCATCACGCAACGACACAGACAGTCCACAGACAGTAGGACCCCTCGACTCATTCAACTCACTCGCACCTCCCTGAGATGAGCGCAGGACGAGAAGCTCGGCGATCGTCCTGACGCGTTCTGCAAGCGCTTGGTCGCGGGAATCTGCAGGGGAGCCTGCTGTAGCGGTGGACTCCTCTTGGATGGCTGCGGCAGTGGCGGCCGAGCGGGCAGTCGCACCGGACGTCTGGCGCATGCGCGCCTCGTGCGCCTGCTGCAGTCCACGGGTGACCTTGGCCTAGTCCAACGTGCGGTTTTTCAGACGAGTACAGTCGGGATAGCGGTGGTCATCTCCACAGTTGAAGCACACGAGCCGGCGGTCCGTTGTGCTTCCGGGTCTGCTGATGCCACCGCTGCTGCTGCTGTCGCCGTCGCTGCTGCTACTTCTGCTGCGGCTGACACTGCGGGTGCTGGTGCCGCTGCTGGTCCCGTCGCTGGAACCACAACCTGACGACTTGCGGCCCTTCCTTCCCTGAGCTGGAGCTACTGTAGCTGTAGACAGCGGGGAAGGGGATGCGATGACAATTGCAGCTGAAGCGGTACTGCGGCGAGCACTGTTCGCGACGTCCATGCCGGCGACCTCCACGAAGTGAATGGTGGCCCAGCGCAGTAGGGTCCCGTCACTCGCCATGTCGCGAAGCAGAGTCTGGTCAAAGTTGCTGAAGAAGCGCGCGTAGTCGGGGTGAATTCCGTAGAGGATGATCTGAAGTGCGTAGTACTATGCAGGGGCATCGTCTCCCAGCTCCTCGTACAGCTGGATCGCTCGACTCCAGTAGTCAGCTGCAGACTCCTGAGCAGTCTGGCAGAGGGAGTTGAAGTCGGCGAGGCGCTGGGACGTCACGGCCATGGTGGCACCCTCAAAGAGAGTGACCGCCAGTGCCCACGCCTCGCGAGGGTTAGCTCCTGAGTCGGTCAGTGGATCGCCAAGGAACCGACTGAAATCCTTGGTGAAGTCTGGGGCGGCCTTCATCAGACCGGAGGCGGCGCGGACCGCCATCTGCGTCTGGACGGGGTCAGACACCTGGTAGGGGGTGAGGTAGTAGGCAAGGACACCCTCGCTCATGGCCCACATACGAAAGTGCGGCTCCTAGGATTTGTAGTCGTTCCCAGCCCGGAAGATGAGAGGGTCTGACTCAAACCACTTGGGTGGTTTGACCGTCGATAGAGCGATGGGTGAAGCCATCGCGAAACCGGGCATAGAGGAGGAAACCCCCTTGCCTAGGCGGGCCCGCACAGCCAGCTCCTCTAAGCTCAGAGGGTAGCGAGACGAGCTCAGGCCGGCGTCGGCGCTAGAGCTCGTGCCCTCGAGGGCGGCACTGGCCTCGCGCGCTCTACGGCGTGCCTCCAGGCGGATGAGGTGTGCTCACAGCAGCTCCTCATGCTCCTCGCCGGAGTCGGAGAGGGTCTCCGCAACCTCATCTGCATTGCTGACGGGAGCAACGTGGTCCTCACTTGGGTCTGCTGACGGGTGCTGCTGCTGCTGCTGGGCTTGCTGCTGCGGAGGCAGTAGGCCTCTGATCAGATCCTGCAGCTCAGCGACATGCTTCGTCAGAGCATTGTGACTCTCCGCCTGTAGGTCAGCCAACGCGCACACTTGGCGTGCCAATGTCGTCGGGCTCGGCGGCCGCTGCTGCTGTTGCTGTTGTGGCGGCTGCTGCTGTCGCTGCCGCTGCTGCTGCTGCTGTAGAGGCTGCTGTTGCTGCTGCTGCTGCTGCTGCTGCTGTTGCTGCAGTTGCTACTGCTGCTACTGCCGTTATGGTGATGATGGCGGTGCCTGGCGTTGGCCGCTGACGGAGCTGCACTCGGCAGCTGCGTTGGTGTTGGCGCTGGCAGGGATTTTCTTCGGCATGATGACCGGTTGCTCCCTCCTTCTTTCCCCCCCTTTTTTTTTGTGTTACTGCCGCAGAACGCTGCCGCGGAACGCCTCCGCGGAACTCCTCCGCAGAACGTCTCCGCGGGCCCCCTCCGCGGTACGCCTCACCGCGGAAGTTCATCGCGGATTGCCGCAGGTTATCTGGGGCTGAGCGCGGTGAGCGCGGTTGCGTTGACATGGAGCACAGCAAAGTGACTCGACTAGCCACCGCGGTCGCGAAGGTGCCGAACGCGGTGGAGTGCCTCGAGCTGTCGGGCACCCCGTCAGTGCGTTCCGCGACCACCGCACGGCTGCCGCGACTGGCGACCGGTGGATCGCCGCGGAACGGGCGCGGACTCGTGGCCGCCCCAGCACAGTGGGGCACCGCCATGATTGTTCCATGACCGCCGCGGAGCGGCTGCGGCAAAACGCCGTGGATCAGTGGAACACCGCGGAGCTGCCGCGGTACCGTCACCGCGGAGTGACGGCTTCGGAACACGGCGTGCGACGGCGGTAGATCCGCGGCACCGTCGGCGGATTCCGTTGCGGTCGCGGAGCTGCCGCGTCCGCTCTGGAGGCCTCGTCGCCGCGGAACACCACGGAGTTTCTGCGGAACGGCTGCTGCTGTCGCAAAATGGTCGCGGAACTGCCGCGGATCTAAAAAAACGGTGGGAACGGTGGTGGGTCCTCCCAGGACTTCTTGCCGAGACAAGGGGCGCTGCTGCTGCTGCTGCTACTCAAGGCAACGGCTACGGTCGCTCACTGCCACTATGGTCGCTGCGTCTCTGCTACGCAGGTATGCAAGCACTGGCTCGCTGCTCTGATACCATGAGAGACAGCTTCCTAGCTTTACTGTCGCTGGCGTGGCAGTACAAGCCGACCAGCTAACTCACGAGCACATACAAGTGGAGGTGAGAACAGCAAGGGGTAGGCTAGGGACACAAGTACAAGTGTCGGAAGCTGCAAATGTCAAATTGTGCAGAGAGAGATGACAACTGAGGTCTGGGCAACCTAAAAATCGTCACGGACCTAGTGCACACACACGCGGCGCACAAGGGCGCTATTTTCTAGCAGGACAAAACAGTGGCAAAAACACAGTTTTGGCCATAATTCCTTACAGACACGTCAGAACAACGAGCCGTTTGAACCAAAACGACCGTATCAACGAGATCTACATTGTGATAGACTGCGCGCCTATGTGTTGTATCACAGCATAAATATAAACAATGCGGATGTCTTCTGGGCGCCCATCGCCGCCGGCCGCCAGCCTTCTGCCACCTTCGCCGGTCTCAGGGATCTGCACGTGAATGGACATGAGCCGAGGGGTCACCGTAAGCTGTGTACGACACACACAACAACAGATTTGGGACAAATGGATAATTTTTATTAAGCAGATTGTTTTCTTCGATGACAAGTGTTGAGTGATTTATGCACATGAATACAATTATGAGAATGAGAATGAGACAAATGTCGGGTCCTTGGCACTTAAGTCAAGCGACGCATGCAGAGTCATGATGTGAGTGGCTCCTTTGAGAAGCTCCGCCGAGAATTCAGGGGGCTTCAAGAATATTGAGGCGCGGTTTTATAAATATCCCGCACCATCAACAAGTCGACCAAATAATATTGAAACATCAATATGGTTCGTGAAACTTCTGTCGACCATTCTGGAAAGCGGTCAACCTTATTAAAACCTTCTAGAACAGAATACAGGAGGTCACGGGAGGTGGCAAAAATTCCCTCGGCCAATGGGTGTAACATTCCCGAGGTTTTAGTACAGTGGGCCATGAATTTAATGACCAAAATGCCCACTCACTGAGTTTAGGGACGCGTATACGACAAGGACGTAACAATACTCCCCTATTAGCCACGACGTCCCGGCGTGCCAACAGACCTACGCCGGTGACAATGGTAATTGCCGTCACTCTGATGATTGAGGTCTTGGAGGTTGCCGTAAGGTTCCCGAGTATTGCCCGCGAGGCCATAGTCATGCCACTTGACTAGGTACTCATTCATTTTTCCACAGCGTCGATGGCGGGTGATATTTCTTATCACTTACTCAGTATCCTCGTCCACTTGTACAGGTGGTGCTGGTGCGATGTCTATGCCGAGGAAGTCCGTGCTGGGGTCCAGGTAGTGCTTGAGCTTGCTCATGTGCAAGACAGGGCGAAGGCGTGCCACGACAGGGGCTTACATTTGCCCGATCTCAAACGGTCCCAACCACCGGTGTTTTAGCTTTGCAATTTCCTGTCCTTGGGATGTTATGTTCGACGAGCTAAGGAGGACATAGTCGCCAGTGCTGGACACGTCATTGCTGCGATGTCGGTCAGTCACTCGCTTCATTGCTGCTTGAGTCTTTGCAAGGGTTTGTTGTGCTTCCTCCCAGACGCTTGAAAAATCCATGCGGTGGTTATCGACGGAGAGAATGTTGCTCTGACTCGGTAATCCTAATGGTGTGGTTGTAAGTTTTCTATAGAAAACTTCAAACCAGGTTTTACCCATTGCTATGGAAGTGGCGGAGCTATATACGAGTTTGGCAGTCGGCATTTTGGCTGCCCAATCAGTGCCGTGTGGCATGGATAAAGTGAGGAGAAGCTGTTTGAGCATCTGATTGGCCCGCTCTGTTTGTTCGTTGGTTTGAGGATGAAACGCCATTAAGAGGTGGATCCCACTACCATAACACATTGTTAATATATCCCAAAAACGACTAGTGAACCGGTTGTCTCTGTCGCTGATGATGGTACATGGCATACCGTGTAATAGTACGATCTGGATTAGAAACAGCTGCGCTATTCCTTCTACGATGAAGGTAGTTTTTGTAAAATTGAATTGTGAAATTTTAGAAAACCTGTTCACCACCACAAAGATGGAGTCATACCCCTCAAGAGTGGGGGGCAGTCCTGTCACGAAGTCCATGCTAATGTTGGAAAATAGTTCCTTCGGACCAGGTAGTTTCAGAGTAGACCACGTGAACTTGGGCAATTATTTTAAAGGTATAACACGATTCACAAAAAGCCGACGTGTTGGTTTGCATCTTGTGCCACCAGTAGTACTTTGCTAGCTTCTTGAGAGTCTTGTCCTGGCTGAAGTGTCCACCTAGACCATTGTTGTAGCATTCTTCTAACAGCATCTTTTGTAGCTCCTCGTTCGTTGATACGTTGACCCGGTGAGTGAATCACCGTCGCCAGTAGGGTTTGTCAAAGAAAAACATAGTTTTGTCGTACCCGCCAAAATCCTCGCTTCCCTTCACGAATAGCAATGCAAGGTACGGGTCTTATTTCATGAGTAATGTATTGATCTTGACCATCAAACCTGGTCGCTGACTAAGAGCATCCACTAGATTAGTTTTTCCAGGTCGGTTCTTGATGTCATAGTCAAAGTTGGACTCGAGGAACTACATCCATCAAGTTTGTTCAAGGTTCTAATCTTGCTGAGTCTTGAGACATTTCAGGGCTTGGTAGCCGGTACGGATGATGCATAATCGGCATTGCAAGTAGCGCTGTTACTTCCTCAATGCGTGCACGACTAAAAGCATTTCTTTCTCGTGCACCACGGAGTTGAATTCCGGTCCGAGTTGTTTTCTCGAAATGTACGGGACCGGTTGCTCTCCACTGCCGTTGTCTTGGAGGAGAACCGCTCCGATGGCTCAATCGGACGCGTCGGTGGCCATGACGTAGTCCACCATCGCATTTTCCAATCCTGATGCTGGTGCCAAGGTCAAAGCATTTCTCAAGAAGAGTTCAACATTTCTTGTTTGATCTCCCCCCAATTCTACTCCGTTGTATTTTAAGCGAGATCGGAGAGAACCTTGACACTCGAGTTTACTTCTTTACGAATCAACGACAGCAGTTGTAGAATCCAAAAAACACTTGGACGTCTCGAACATTCATGAGCTTTGGCGAATCTGCAATCACTTCCAATTTTTTTAAGTCCATGGTGAACCGTTAGCCGTTGATGATGTTGCCCATGAACTCAATCAAAGAGCAAAAAAAACTGGAATTTGAGAGTTTCTGAAAAAATTATCTTCGAAAAATCTTGAGAAGTTTTCACAGATATCCATTATGCTCCTTAGAGGTACAAATGTACACCAGGATGTCATCGGGGTACATGATGATAAAGTCATCAAGGAACAGGCGGAATATTTTTTTCATCTCTGCAACAAACACTACAGGGGCATTTATGAGTGCAAACACCATGACCGCGAACTCAAAGTAACCGTATCTGGTTTGGAATGGCGTCTTCTTGATTTCCTTATTAGATATGCACAATTGATGATAGCCGATGTATACGTCAATTTTGCTAAAAATTCGGGCCAAACAGAGTTGGTCAAAAAGTGTAGCGGGAGGGCCGGTTTGTCCCTCACCGCTCTCGCGACGAGCGAGGGCTGGCTGGTGGCCAGCCGCGCGCTGGCCACCGGCCAGCTAGCAGCCAGCCGGCTGGGTGGCCGGCCGCCGGTCAGGTGACCAACTGGCCAGCCCCAGCCGCCGATTGAGCTGGGGGCTCGAACGACGGCCGAGGGGCCACCAGGCCTCGCGAGCTAGGCTGGTGGCCGCGCACCCTCACCCTCGTCCCCCCCTCCTTGCTGGTTGAGGCGAGAGGGACAAGGGGAGGGGGTAAGCGATAGAGAGGGCAAGCGACTGGCATAAAACTGGACACAAAATCGTCCAGCGTGCCTCGCACGTGACAAATTCGTACCGTCGCATCACAAAAATATCGAAGTCGCAAATTAGCGTGACTCCGAAAGATTTCTCCGTAAAACTCGTGTGAAGTCAGGAGTTCGTGGTATAAATCCCTTGTTTGGGTCTAAGAACAAGGGGGTGAGGATTAAAACGGAAATGGGCATCTGGAGACTCAAAATATTTGAGTCTCCCTGCTCAGGGTTGTTGATGACGATTTCTCCTCAATACTGCAATGGGGAAAACCCCTGACGTGGACTGAGATCGCCATTCTGCAAACTCTGACAACGACTTTGAGCAGGAGCTAGAGCTACGACTCGTTACAGTGGTTTTCAGCAGGACGACCCTCGCGACCAAGTTTGTGATGGTTCCGGTGGCTAAAAGAGATATAAATACCGCGAGCAGCTACAACAGCAACATAAACACCAGAGAGGGGTACGGGCTTAAAACTTAACTATATTTAGCGTTGTAAATTGCGATAGAAAGTTCTTGAGGAGCACTAGTTATTCTTGCCAGCTCCTCTAGGCTTCTGCCATTTGCCATGGGTCTAGGTGGATTTTTCTTGGATGGGGTGGGGAGCGTCCACCCCCAAAAACCACCATTTTTTCCTCATTTTTAAGGTTCTCTCTCCTCCTCTTTAACCAAAAATTGTGGCAGCGCCTTTGCCCAAGACCAGGAACTCTCACGGCCTGAGAGAAGAAGAAAAAAGAGGAAGGCAACACTTTGAGAAATTTTGGAGGCCGTCCCATTGCCATGGAGTGCAAGGAGGGCGCCTTCAAGGAGTCGCAAGGTGTGTCAAGAGCATGCAAGAAGAGGCCAAGGAAGACTAGAAGACAAGAAAAAGAAGTACAAGACAAGAAAAGTGGGAAAGAGCGTGTGGGGGGTACAAAAACGTGGTTGGATTTGGAACCTCCTCCTCCTCATCTTTTTTTTTTAGAAGTGCTCACATTCTTATAGTTTGTGATCTTGTTCTTGCTTTACAATTCTAGGCTTTCTTAGCTTTTCTAGTACCGTGAGTTACGGCCTAGGATTTTATTTAGAATCCACGTGATTTTACCGAACATAGAGGATTACTAATTTTCTACGACGTGATTGTAACGACCGTGCTGGCCTAGAAAGATGAAAATAAAGGTCACTATAATTGCCTCACCAATCGTGAGAGCAAGTTGATTTTGGGAGGCGATACCTCACCGAGGTCGTGGGATGACCCTCAAAAATATTTTTCACGTGCTAGTTGCATGGGGGACGTAATGGCAAGGGCAGGACCGTCCAAGTCCAACAAGGGAAAGATGATGATGGCCTCACCACACACTCTCAGTGGACTCAAAGTTTTGGGAGCCGTTGCAGCAAGCTCGGTAGCCAAACCAAAGTTACCCGTAGGGTTGCCAAAGGCAACTCTTGCTACACTCGGTGACACCGAGAAGCATAAGGAAGCTGAGGAAATTCTGGATGAGCACGTTGACATGCACGCAGGTAATCCCCACACAATGGACGATGCGGTCAAGGAGGACCACCCGGGCATGGACCCCGATGGAGAGCACAATGCCAACAATGGCAAAGGCGACACGGATCACGGTCATCGCCATCGTCATATGAAGAACTCAAGCGATCGCTCCAGAAGGGCAAGATGCTCACTGGATTGCCTGAAGTTACCAACAGCGAGGCTGCCAAGAGCAGCAAAGGCGCCAAAAGCAGCCACGTGGGAAGTTCTCGCGAGAACAAGCTGGACAACGTCTTCGCGAAGGGAATTCACAACGACTGCCAAAAGCTTTCTGAGTTGGCTGCTAAGGCGGCGGGCCGATTTAGGATCACCATTGAGGGGTGAGGTGCGGCATTACACGGAGGAGTGGGGGCAAACCCCTCTTCCTACGATATGGTTGCTATGGGACAGACCAACGTCCACTTGAGCATCGTCGCTAACAACAACCTCCTCTAGAAGGTGAGACTCCTTGGAGGCATGTACGCAAATCATACCCTCCTATAATTGGTAAAGGTGCAAGGACAGCGTGAGGCCCTCGAGGCTATCTTTGATGCTCTGATGAAATCAGAGCTCACGGACATCGACCATGATCGCCAACTGCAGTGCCTGGCCGCTCGTGAAGCACGCCACATATGCGACGACCTTGACAAGGCATTACACAGTGTGAACCAGGAGGCAGAAATTGCAGCCCACCGCAGGTGCTCATGCCCCCGCTGGTGGCAACAACAACTTGCCTACCTCCACGACTTCGGGGCCGGTCATAAAGATGTCCTTCATCTACAGTATGGAGATCTTTCGGAAGGGCGTGAAGCTGATCGACCAGCTGAATCAGTTGGAGCTCTTCTAGCGTGTCCACAAGGCATCACTAGGTCAGTGAGATGATCTCGCTGGATGTGACTTGAGGACAAGCTCTTCAAGTATGTGATCAAGGAGTGGACACACAGCAACCATACCTTGAGTGGCAACCCATGCCGTGGGAGGCATTCTGCGTGATCATGTGTAAGAAGTACATCCAACATGAGGAGGCGTAACGCGCCTTCCATAAGATCAAGGACTTCAGACAGCTATGTAACTCACTCAAAGCATAATTGAGCGAGCTCACCTCACTCGTGGAGGAAGCCGAAAGCTTCATCAAGGGCGATGAGACCCAGACCTTCAAGTACCCGGAATACACGCTGCTGGAGTAGTTGCTTGATGGTCTGGACAGCAAGAAAATGAAGGAAAAGACCACCACGATGTCAACTGGCCAAGCTTGGACAAGCTGGAGGCCGTTGTGCGACTACATGATCGAAGTGTATTTGACAAACCCGAAGCACTACGCTGATGCACGATCAAATGCGTATGCACAGCAAGGTTGTGACAAGCACATGGACACTGCATGGACTGGTGTATCAGCCGAACAGTGAGGCGGGGCCAAGGAAAAACACCCCGTAAACCATCGAGCCAAGAAGGCTCGTGAACACAAGGCCCCCAATAACAAGCGCAGTTGTGACAATGAAGAGCTGCAGGTGGTGCATGAGCGTCGCAACACAACCTTCCGGGATGGGCTCTGCCACAACTGTATGCAGCCGGGCCACTTCAGGGCCCACTTCCCTGAGGCTGCTGGTGGTGGACAAGAGGCCGCAACGTTTGTCGCAGCTATGGCACCTCTTGGAGATGGTACAGCAGGAGGCTGCAGACAGGGTCGTGGACAAGGCCTTGGTCATGGAAATGGGCTCAGCCATGGTAATGGACAGGGCCGTGGGGTGGGTTTTCACCACCCCTGAGTGACGTTAGTGGGGACCACTGAGGAGAAAACTGGATCATGGATGTGGGTTCATGTTTTTAGATCAGGATGTTAAACACTTTGAGTTTTTGATGAGTTCAAATTTTTCTGTTGCTTTCTCTCCTCTTGTTGAGCCTCATTAAACATTTGTTGACCGGCATTGCCGACTTAACCTTGCATCTCTTGACGAGATGCATGATCGTACATCTTTAGCGGTGGCAATATTGACCATTGTACAAGAGTTGTGTGACATGGTGATTGAAGCAAACGTCCTCAAAGCGATGAGTTCAATCACGTTCGCTATACCTTAAGTCGACGATTTCAACCCAGTCAGATTTAAAGGTTGGAAGGTGCTAGGAAAAATTACATGTGCCCACAAGATGTGGACTTGAGTAGGTGAATCATGGGACTTGCAGCATCCTCCGTATCATTTGCGTGTCTATCATTAACTCGGCTTGCAGTCGTCGAGCCTGTTCATTCAGAAGAGTGGAGCTAACCATCGATGCAGTTCCAAGGACATCTAGTTGTTGCTCCCATGAATGTATTGGCTGACACTGAAGGGGATGAATCCTTTGTTAACCTTGGCTTCACCAGACAGGTGGGCCTTCAGTACAAGTCATTATATGACACAGTTGTTAGTGACACTTGTACGGTAGCCGTGATCGGAACCTTAAAAGCAAAAATTTACATTCAAGGTTACACACACAGTGTCACGTTGAAGGTACTCAACCTTCTTGACTCGTTTGACGTGGTGTGAGGCATTCTTTGGCTCCGTGAAAACAAGGCTCTGATGTGGTTTAAATGAAAAAAATTGATTCTTCGAAAGGGAGAACATCACTTTACGTTGATTCCAAGTACGGAATTGTCACCGATACGATTAAAAGTCCATGCCAGCTTGTCTGCGATGCATGTTAAGAGACGAATTCGACAAGGGTGTCAATATTTCTTGGCTTAGCTGCAGAAAGTGGAGAATGTCATAAAGGAAGATGTGCCATAAGAGATCAAATCTCTATTGGCGGAGCTCTTGGATGTATTCCAAGACCCACCAGCTGGGCTTCCACTAGAATGACACATGGACCACACGAATCTGCTACAACCAGAGGAAACTCCTCTGTTCAGACCCATGTACCGCCTCCTTCTACCAGAGATACAAGAAGCTAAATGACAACTCAAAGAGTACCTTGCAAAGAGGTGGATCGAGCCAAGTAGCTTGCTGTACGGTGTGCCGATCCTTTTTATGAAGAAAAAGACGGTGGTTTACGCATGTGCGTGGACTACCAGTGTTATGGGAGCTGCTGGTCGAGGTGGTGATTACATCATGATGCTGAATTTAGATACATGTTTTGATGCTTTCATTATAGTCTACATGAAAAAACGTGCGAAAGCAATCCAAGAACTGGGTCATTTGGTGCAGGGACGAGAAAGATACGGCCGTGCAAAGGTGGGAGGCACACCTCCAGGAAAGAGGAGACGTACCGGTATGACCTCGAGCACGGCGGAGCGACTTTCTCGCCCACTACAGCAAAAGCTTCCATGAATGGATGCTTAGCTAATGAGACAAGGTTCATTTGGGTCCATGGGTGCTTCAGGATGGCGGCTGGAGCTGCATTCGCAAGCAAGAGCGCTTCGAGCGGCCGTGACCCCCGCTGGCAGTGCTGCCAGCAGCAGTCATGCGTGGAGCACTCAAACAGCCATAACTCAGCAGTTTCTCCACGGCTTGAGGTGTTCTTTGGTGCATTGTAAATCTCGTAACGCGTACTATATGATGTATGTGTTATTTTCATGATTATACTTCAGCAGAGGGCTTCAGAGTGCCGAGGAGATCTCGACTAGCTCATAGGAACTGGTACATAAGGAAGCCTAGGATTGTTCTAGGCATGCCAATCTTACCCAGTGACTCTGTACATTGCCTTTTACTGATCTATCAAGTCTGAAGGGTTCATTCCTTGCCCAAATCTCCTTATGTTCCAAGTATTGCCTTGCACACGTTCATTCAATCCTACAAGTCTTCCGTAGTGCACCTTGGTACAAACACAGCCGGGAGAGTTGCACGGTGGGAACCTCGGACACTAGCAGCGGTTTTGTTGCTAGAATATGATCGTGCGTCATCGCAAGGGTCAGACGACACACCAAGGGGTTGAGGGTTGGGAGGTTTATCCCAAGGGCTCGGCGTGTGACCGTCATGCCGGGCGCCCCTCGGTTCACATTTGGTATCACAGCACGTGGACGTTTGCTTGGCTTTGCGCAGACCCAAAGGAAGCACCAGAAGCATGGCAGCCGTGGTATATGACCAGGCCTTTCTCATGGAGGAGATCCGGCGTGCTCTTGATGAGTTATGTCAAGAAAACCAGCAGTTCTGCATGGAGGTTGAGGCCAGGCGCGTTTTGACCTCCTCGATGTCAGTCGAGTCGCACGTGACAAAATCAAAGACTTCCAGTAAGGCGAATTGGTCCAGGACTACACCACACGCTTCATGGCTTTGGCGGCGCAGATTGACGACCTCTTGGACATGGAGGAGTACGACTCCTACCATGACGGCCTGAAGCCGCACGTCCAACGTGAACTCGTGGTACTCGGGTTGTAGACTTTTGCGAAACTGGTTTTGGCGGCCGAGCGCATCGACGCGGTAAGCTACAATGCATGCCGGACCAGCTATGCAACACAACCATGGGTGGAGCAGCCGGGTTAGGATGTGTCCATGGAGGTGGATGCAATCCAAGCCGAGCAGCGGGGCACAGGCGGGCAGCAGGGACCGAGAGGCAAATGCTGGGCTTGTGGTGAGGGAGGTCATCTCAATCGGGATTGCCCCAAGCGCAAGGCACATCAGGGAAAACGGTAGCAACAGTGTGGCGGGGATGACCTACTGCTGTGATTATTTCATCCGCAAGGGATAACACCAGTCCTCATGTGCTGTTGCGGAATGAAGGTGAGACCTGACAGTTTCCAAGGATCATCCTGGAGCTTGTTCTTGAGATTCTGGAGGGGAATTTGAAGGGTCGGAGGAATGTATGCGGGCTGCTGGACGGCAGCGTGAGCCATAACTTGTTCAATGACAGGTTGGTGACAAGGTTGGAGCTTGTACAACAGCTGGAGACGTCGGCCAAGGCGCGGCAGGTGTTCGGTGTGGTGGAGTGCGGCAGGCCTCTCGTCAAGCACAGGGTCCACATGGGTGAGTTGGTGTACAACATGGAGTTCCACACTTCTCCTATGGATGATTATGATTACTTGATTGGTTGAAAGCCTAGAATCCAGAGGTGGATTGGAAGTGCAACCGGTTGGTCGTGAAGGCGGGCGAGAAAAAATCTCACTTTGCTATTGTGGCGGGGTGAGGGGAAGAAGTCGGATGTGGCGGAAGTGGAGAAGCAGCTGCGTGTCATCAACTTGCAGTAATTGAAGCGGTTGAAGCAGCGGAGTGGCAGCCGGTGGAATGCAAGGGAACTCCAGAGTTACCTCCTGGTGTTGGGGAGGTACTCAAGGAGTTTGAGGATATTTTTCCAGAGGAGTTTCCAAAG
Organism: Penium margaritaceum; assembly: GCA_023375785.1. NCBI lineage: Eukaryota > Viridiplantae > Streptophyta > Zygnematophyceae > Desmidiales > Peniaceae > Penium > Penium margaritaceum. The sequence goes on along the minus strand of SZWC01000310.1, from coordinate 196,209 downwards.
GGGTTGCCGCCACGACGCGACATCGACCACAAGATCAAGGTGGTGCCAGGTTCGTCACTAACGGTGGGGTCTTACAACCACATAAGCGACACGGAGCTTTTCGAGCTCAAGAAGCAGTTGGGGGTGTTGGTGGACTAGGGCTTCATTTTGCCGTCGGTGTCTCCATACGCGGTGTGGGTGGTGTTCGTGAAGAAGATGGGAGATTTGCGGCTGTGCGTGGACTACCGGGCGCTCAACAACATCACGGTAGAGAAACGTTACCCGTTGCCATGGACGGAGGAGTTTTTTGACCAGCTGCGAGGCGCGCTGTCTTAAGCAAACTAGACCTGAGGTCGGGGTATCACAAAATCCGCATTACGAAGGATGATGTGGAAACAACCGTGTTTCGGACGTGCTATGAACACTTAGAGTATCTCGTGATGCCTTTTGGGCTAACAAATGCTCCTTCTAAGTTCATGGAATTGATGAACCGGATATTCTATCCCTATTTGGACCACTTCGTGGTCATCTTCCTTGATGACATGCTTGTCTACTCGCGGATGATGGAGGAGCACCGAGAGCACCTGCGGACGGTGATGGAAGTGATGAGAAAGGAGCGGCTGTTTGCCAAGCTCAGCAAGTGTGAATTTGCCAAGTAGGAGGTGGAGTTCTTGGGGCACATTGTCAGCAGGAGAGGGATCCACATGGACCCAAAAAAAGGTGGAAGCAGTGAGGGAGTGGCCAGAGCCAAAATGCGTACGTGACGTCCAGGTTTTTTGGGGTTTTACGAAATGATATCCGAGGTTTATCCAGGGGCACGCGGCAATGAAAGCACCCTTGACAGACCTGCTCAAGAAGGGGTGCCAGTGGGAGTGGGGTGCAAAGGAGAGGCAAAACCTTTGGAGCAATGAGGGCTGCCATGTGTGAAGCACCGGTGTTGGTGCACCCGGACACGAGCAAGGGGTATGTGTTGGCGACAGATGCAAGCGACTATGCAATCGGCGGTGTGCTGATGTAGGACTAGGGAAGGGGTTGCAGCCCATTGCATACTACTCTAAGACGATGAGCTCAACTACGCAATCCACGAGAAGGAGATGTTCACGGTGGTCTAGGCCTTGAAGCAGTGGAGGTGTCACCTTGAGACGCGATGGTGTGTGGAGCACACAGACCACTATGTGCTCAAGTACCTCAAGTCGCCAGTTAGAACCAATCACCCCAAATTCACACACTCCTCAAACTGTGCACACCGCACTTAAATATGCATGAGAAGTTACCAAAAAATTTCCTTACATGTCATTCCTATACAATGGAAGGTTTCACGTAGCTTCCAAAATACACAATCTCCAATTTTTCCATTCACTCTTCACAAAAAGGGATCTCACCATGTTCCTCATTTCCAAGAACTTTCATTTTCTCTATCACACAACTCATATAAGTGCAATACAATTATTATATGTTTTAAATATGCCAAACAACAATGTTGAAATGTTAAACAAGGTTATGAAACATTTATCATGGAGATGATTTGTTTTTTACATAAAAACCTTCTTTGTGTTGGATTATTTTTGTAAACCTACTTCTGGGCTTGCTTGAGCGCACTGGGTTCTGCATGACTACCTTTTACATTGGAAAGGTCTTTGAAGTGATTAGGCTGTGTTGCCGAGTCTGATCAAGAAAATCAGTCATTTGAGACTCATTTTTCAAGTTCGCTCCCCCTCCCTGCTCCCTCCCAGATTCAACAAATGTACGTGGGGAGTGTATGGGGCAGTGCACGAATGTTCGCAGGTGATTTCGGCTTCAGGGTGAAATAATGTATTTTGTTTTGGACATATCGACAAAGGTTCCTCTCTGACACTTCTGTACAACTTTCTTCGACAGAATACTTCAAAGATTACACTTCCATATGCACTCACCCCATACACTCGGGGGGGGGGGGGTGTCTATGCGGGGATCCAATTTTGAATTCTACTGCCTAGGTCGGATTCCCGCATAGACACCCCCAGGGGTGTCTATGCGGGGATCCAATTCGCTGCTGGCCGAGGTCGGCAGTTGTACCACGTGTCACAAGCCAGCTTGTTAATCTAGTGACAGGGTTGATTTTGTCACCACTGTTAAAGTGGCAAAATCTGTTATCAAGAAATTCCCTTTAACCAGGGAGAAATTCGAGAAGAAACTCACATATGACTAAGAATACATTTATGTACAAATATACGATAGCCACGAAATATACATTTATAACCATGAACGTGGTATAGTAAAATAATATGTCCTATTTGTCATGAATATCCAGTGTAGCGAATTTACGGCTAGGAAAGTTCTAAATGGATTAAACAATATGATTTGGAACCTTAAAGAATAGGAAAGTGTCAGAGATATACTCATGGATGTCTTTAAATGAATTTGCCATAAATTATGTTAATAAAATGTACACAAGTAAACACTAATATGCACATTCACTCACACTAAACCCACTATCATGTACACCTATTTATCCAATATCTGTGTACAAGCTTACCTAACAAGTCTCAATAGCACTCAAGTCAATCTTACATATAAAACATACAAAAGTGTTTGTTTTTACTCTCAACACACTCACCTATTCATACATCTCCTTATGCACTTCCCATATCCACTTACACCTAAGGATAAATATGATTCTCCCATTCACCACCAAAAAACCTCAAACACATCACTCAAACCAAGACACACAAATAGAACTTTTTACACACATCCCATACATCCGACATTGCACCCCCACATAAAATCTCCACGTAAACTTCGTAATTCTAAACCCCATCCTTCCCTCTCTATGCAATGACCTACAACCAACCTTAGACACATATCTCAAACCAACATACACCAGTATACATTTTTATGCACAATACACACATCAAGCCATACGCAATCACTTACACTCCTTACATACACATTCAACCACCACTCAGCCAAACATTCAAACCATCATACACAAGTTTATATCTCTACACAAAACCCACACATCCAACAATACACCTCCACTTACACTCCCTATATGCACTACCCCACTCCTCCCTCCTTCTTTCATCACCCAATCACCATATAAAAAACACAATACTCAAATCAAATACACTTGTGCTCATTTCTACATACATGTCATACACCCATTGATACACCTCCACGTACAATATCCACATACAATCTTACCCCCACACCCTCGTCCCCCTCCCCCACTCAAACGACCACCAACCAATCTCAAACATATTACTCAAACCAACATACACAAGTACGTATTTCTACACAAAATCTATATATCTAGCCATACACATCCATTGACACTCCCCACATACACTTTCCACCCCAAATCCCCTCCTCCCAACCACCACTAACCAGATCACTCAGAGGAACATACACAAGTTCATATCTATACATAAACCCACCTATCAAGCCATACACTTCCACATGCAATACTCATATAAACTTTCAACCACCACTCAAGAAATCACTCAAAGCCATCATACACAGGTGTATATCTCTGCACACAACCCACACACCCAACCAGACACCTCCACTCACACTCCCCACATACAATTTCCATACCTTCTCCCCCCACTTAACTACCTCTACCCACGTCACTCAAAACAACATTCATCCGACTGGCAGCGGTGGAGGTGAAGGGTTTGCCGAGCCAAAGGGGTCTGTCACCAGGTTGGCTGTCAAGGTTTTCAGTGTCGTTTCATGCATTACGAAGGTTGCCGCTGCTGTATGGTTTGTCTAGAGAATTTTGATATTTGTATGCCACTCATCCTCTATCATCAAAATGTTTGCCTATGACAGCTGCTCGGCGTTGGGTGTGCTCGCTCTGTTCACTGTTGTCGTTGTGAGGTCTGTGATCTTCGGAATGGTGGAGATGCGCTAAAACCTTGTGCAAGTTTTTCACCAGGTAGTTAATGAATTTGTTTTCCTTCTAGTAATGCTGTGCTCTGATACCAAGTGTTACGCCAAGCGGAATATATGTGGTTCACAGGGATGAGGTACGGGACAGAAGACACTTCGAGGATTGGGGAAAAATGGATAATTTGTATCAAGCAGTAAGTGTACGTCAATGAAAGGTGTCCAGTGAGTCGAGCACATACATATAATGTTGAGAATTAGAATGATACATGTGTTGGGTCCTCGGCGCTCGGGCCGAGCGACGCGTGCGGAGCCGTGCCAAGAGTGGCTGCTTCAAGAATCTCCACCTAGAAGTCGGGGGGCTTCAAGAATATCAATGCGGGATATTTAAAACGATCCCACGCCATGAAGAAGTTGACCGAAAATATCAAAACACTGATATGGTTCGCAAAACGTCTATCGACGATTCTGGAAAGTGGTTGACATTGTTAGGACCTTCTGGAACGGAATGTTGGAGGTCAGTGAAGGTGGCCAAAATGCCCTCGGCTGATCTGCGTAAAAATCCTAAGGTCGTTGCACGATGGACCATGAATGGAATAACAGAAATTCTCATGCACGGAGTTTAGGGACTCGTGCACGTTAGGGATGTAACAGCGAGGACACCTCCCTACCGGGGAAGTTCTTGTGAGGGTCCCAGTATACCTTCAATCGCCTTGTGTATAGAGATTTGATGGATAGCCATCTGGTTTCTGCATCTTTTTGATGGAAAACGAGCTCAACCACCAAGGTTAGAACTTTGCACAGTCTTGTCCTCGTGGTTTGGCGTTCACTGAGCTTAGTAGGACGCAATCACCAACATTACATTCCGTGCCCATGTAATGCTTTTCGGTTTCTCCCTTAATCTCAGCTTGTGTCTTCATGAGCATCTTATGTTCATCCGCCTTTATTCTACACAATTCTTTCCGGTGAATATCCACTGCGAGTATGTTGCTTGAGCATTGAAAACATGTCAAAGTTGCAGGTAGTCTGCTACGCATCACTTAAAAAAGCATCTTTCTTGTGGCTCCAGATGCTGTAAAGCTCTATACAAGCTCAGTGATTAGTAGTTTGTCTGCACAATGAGTACATGTTGCTCGCACAAAATATGGAGCAGTTTCTTGAGTGTGTGACTGGTTCTCTCGGTATATCCACCTCTAACATGATGGAAAGCCGTTGATAGCCGGATCCGACTGCCGTAGCTCGTCATGATTTCCCGCCATACTGTGTTTATGCACCTGTCATCCCCATCTCTTGTGATTGTGTGTTGCACATCGTTCAGGCACACGATGTGGTTGACGGATAGTCGTGCACCTCCCTAAATAGTGACAGTTGTCATCGGGATGAAGTGAAACTTTTAAACGAGCAGTTTAAAACCACAAGGTTTGTGTCAAAACCCTTTAGCATTGCAGGAAAACTCATCACAGACTCCACGGAGATGCCTGACCATGGCTCCTTCGGCACCGACAGCAGATGAAGCAAACCCAGACATTTGCTGTTGCAAACTGGCGCATCATTTGCCAATAGTTTCAACATCAATTTTCACAATCTCCCATGAGTAGTACCTACTACTATTTTGAGGGTCTTGTTCTTGCTAAAGGCTTCACCTAGACTAGTTTTGTGCACTCCTCCAATAGCATGCATTGCAGCTCTTTGCTCTGTGGTACAACAACCTCTCAGGTGAATCATCGTTACCAATACTGAGTTTCAAACCAGAAGTTGGCTCTTTCTTCCCCGCTGAATTTTTCATATTCTAGTGTGGATGGTCCCTTTAGACACAGGTCGACCTTCAACTTGTGGATCTCAGGAATGATGTTTGTGAGCAGATTGAGAGAATTTTCCAGATTTGTTTTTCTAAGCCAGTACTCAATGTTTTTGTTGTTGTTGACAGCTCAGATTTGGTTGAATCTTCAGTTATTTGACTATGTGGTGGTTGTTGCGGACAACACTTGTGCACCGTGTTGTTCAGCTCCTACATGCCTGATTCTTGTAACAAATGCGCAACGGTTGTTTTCCACTGCCGTTGTCTTGGAGGAGAACCTTGCTGATTTCTTGAGATAATGCACTGATTGCCATGATGTGATGTAGTCCACTTTCGGGTCCACCAATAGTAAATCTGGCATTGAGACGGGGCCCATTCTTCAAGAGATGAATGCTTGTTGTTCCTTACCATCCTAAGTGTACTTGGTGGTTCTCTGAAACAGATGCAACAGAGGCATTGACACTGCGGAATAGCTGTGTATGAATGGACATGAAGAAGCTCAAGAAACCCAAAGCACTTGGACGTCCTGAACCTTAGTGGCTGTCGGCTAATCCGCAAATATTGCAACCTTTTCTGGTCGATCGTGACACATCCATGCTCAATGATGTGGCTACAGTACTGAAACAAACGGTGATTAGGGCTGCCCTATGAGAGTTTTTACGGTAACGTTTTTTGTACAACTTTGAGGAATTTCAGAAATCTCCATTATGCTCCTACAGTAGAATTTTGTCAAGGTATACAATGACAAAGTTTTCAAGATTCAACTTAAAGATGTTCATTGCCTCCATGCATATTGTGGGTGCATTTGTGGATCCAAATGGCATGAGCAAGAAATTGAGGCTCCCTTAGGGAGTGCGGATTGTTGTCTTCTTGATGTTGTTATCGAATATGCAGATCAAATGATAACCGCTCCATAGGTTGGCTAAATTATGGCTGTTTGGAGTTGGTCAAAGGCCTGTCTATTTACAAAAGAGGGATGCATTTCTTGAACCTGATATTGTTGAATTGTCAGACATCCGTACGCATTTGAATTTCACTGGTATTGTTTCTACAGAAAGCACCGAGGCTGCCTAGGATGATGTGGATGGACAGATAAACCCCTGCAAGAGAATCTTGTCCAGCTGAAGTTTCAGCTTGGTCAGCTCATGGTCACTCATCCAATAGGTCGCCTTCAATGTCAGTCTTTTCCTCAAATTCAAGTTGATCTGGTGGTTGAATTTTTGTTGTAGAGGGAAATCTCAGGGAAGTTTGTCAGGAAGAACCACTTCAAACTCCTTATTCAGCTAAATAAAATCCTTCGATTTCACTGCAAACCTCTCCATTGACGAGACTGATGAGGCTGAAGGGTCTGCTACATGTGCTGCCGCAATCGTCCCCTCTTTGCCTGTATTTACATGGATGAGACACATGTGAGATCTCCATTGTAATTAGCCTTTCTCCACGTTCAGCAATACCTGTTCCGTGTCATATTGTGATCGCTGCAGATTCCTTTGGTGCTTCCACCTCTACTACTTCCTACAACCTCCGTTATGTTGCGGTTTGCTTGATTAGAGGCAAATTTCATCTCCAGCCATTATTATTGACATAGACTGATCTACTAGTGCAGTTACCTTGTACATTGTGCTGGTATAGGAAATCTCACCCGGAATGATTTTTTATTCAGTCACGACAATAAACCTCTAGATTGATTTATCCTGAAGCTCTCCAATGTGAAGTCAAAGTGGTTCACAAAGTTGATGGATTTGCACCCGTCCATCAACAGGTTTCCCTCCAGATACGTCCACTTTGGTCTTCTAACCATGTTGTTACTTATGAAACTGGGAGGGATCCTCCATCCTGTACTACCTGTACCATTTTCCGTCTTCTGTGGCCCCTCGGTTGCATGTATATGAGTATTATTGGTTGTTCGTTGTACCCATTGTCAATTCCAAGTTCTCACAAACCTTCATCTGCGGCATCGTGAGCCATTCACATGGGTGATTGGTAGATGCAGATTATTCTAACCAGATATTCCTCCTAGTGTAATCCTGCCTTGTGCTTTGTCCGAGCTCTTCTGATTTATTTCTCCCCTCTCCCCCATGTAAGATATGACCCCGATTTTAGCTACTCCATCACCACTATTTGTCTTGCTAATTGATGGCGTCGATCTCCATCAGAGTAGAGGTTTTGTCCATCCACAGAATTCCGCTGCTGTGATATAAGCTGTGGCTTTGGGGTTGCATCTCTTAGATTCCTCAATCCGATCATTGTAGTCAGTGCTATTCATCTGTTCAGCTGCTGTGATCATTTGCGGAAAGATTTTTTTGATGCAGGATACTGTAGGTGCTTTCCGGATATTGCACGTAAGGCTAGTATTGTAGTGGCAAAAGATTTTTCTGGGGCAATTCTGCTGCCGATGATGGTTCTCCAAAAGCGCCACAAACTTTCTGCTATGTGTAATTGCTGACGGAGCCGCTGCATCGAGTATCGCGCATCGAATTCTTGTTCAGCTTTCCAAAATTCACAAGAATGGCAGGCACAAATTCCTTCCAGCCTCTGGTGGACTCCAGTGTTCTTTCCACATTTGATTGACCCGCTTGAGAGGCAGTATGCATGTAGTAAATAATGTGAGGTGGGTTGTGCAACCGTTGGCTAGGCCTATCTCCTGTAGTCATTGGATGTCCTTTAGATCCGACCACCAACTTGACACTGTGCCACGCAAAATTGAGGCTGTGAGGTCAATATTTTTTTGTTGTTGTTGACCCAAGCAAAATAGAATCACATTTTAAAACTTGGCATCCACATCAACACCATTGGTCCTTTCAAGTTTTTAGGTGTGAACGGTTTGGGATTCATTGGAGAGTTGGGTGCTCTTACAGAGAGCCATGCTTCCACACTGAATTCATTTGAGAGTTTGCTTTTTCTCATAGTGAGTAATGCTTCCAGATCCATTCAGTGAGTTTTGAAGCTCATCTCTTATTGTATAATGTGATTGGAGCAGATGATTGTTAAGGCTCTCAAACACAGACAGCTCTTAATATAGATTATTGTCAATTCACGCTTGTCGTCTTGTGTATCCTGCCGCTCCAAGTGTCACCCCAACATGGAAGAGCAATGGAGACGGATCTGCCAAAACTGAAGGTGTAGTCTTGTAGGATTTCACCCATCCTAGTGTTTGAGTGGGTTGTTGTCCACCACCTTGGTCGAAGCTATGACTTATGTGTGACATGCAATTAATTTTGGATGATTGTATGAAACATGTAGAATTCTCTTCATGGTCACGGCCCACGCACTCAGTGGCATATATGTTTATCTCGAGGAGACGCCGTGTTGCAGTGTACGTTTCTGAAATTTGCACATTTGTTCTTGAAATGTGTATTCTGTCCATGCACTTCCGCACATTGTTTGTACTTTCTTGATGGTCAAGATTTGGTTACTCTGAGACATGTTCCCGTGCCATGCATAGACCATTTTTAGCTTTGCCTATACTCTGTGGTGTGTGGATCCCTCTCTGTTCATTTGGCCAGGTATGGTTCATCACCCCAGTTTTATACACTCCATTACTTTTTTGTACTAATCCTACAACATCTTCACTTTGTAGAAGTTTACTTACGTGTATACACGGTTACATGACCAGTTTCTCAGCAGAAAAATGTATTTTTATTTGAAGGGAAAATATTAATCTATTGTGTTGAAGCATACACTGTAAATATATGCTTGCTTTCAAATATATTCAATTGTTTTAAGCTGGATTTTTTCTTTCCTCTAAAGTACTTGAGGACACATCTGTCATACATAGACTTGACTAGAAACATAGCAAAGTGACAAAAATTACTCTTTGTACGACAACAAGGACATGCGATGACTTTGTCTTTTTTAAGATTCTGCATATGTAATTTTCTTGAAGTTGACCGCCCCCCCCCCCCCCCCCCTCTTCCATTCCTACTGTATCTGGTGAATGTATTGGGTGGTGTATCATGGAGATCCGGAAATGTGTACAATTATGTTTTTTTCTGATCTCGCATCTCCTCCGTCCCAAAATTACTGCGAGCGTATTTGGGGCCTGTATTGGGGGGTGGATTTATACACTTGTACATTAGATATGCTCTCCTTCAGATATAAAGTCCAATATACTCCCACAATACGTTTTCAAATGTGGAGGGGGGAAGGGGGCGTATGTGGCGAGCGTATGTAGTGAGCGTATTGATAAGTGGAGCTGGTAGAATTTTCCATAAATACACATGTTTATTTTTTATTAAGTATTATACTATCTATCGAGGAATTTGATGGTCGTCAACCAATGGTTCTACAACAATAAATAATTAATGATTTTACTTTAGCATTATGCGCTATGGGAACATTGTGGTAAGAATAACCGCATCCGGATCAGAGGTCCAATCCCTCCCTCCCAAAACACCGTGAGTGCATTGGCGGAATGCATTGTGGAATGTCTCATAAACGGCTTAGAAATGTACAAAAATGTAGTTATACACTCGTATAGTCATTTGGCCTTCCTCCGGATACACTATCCAATAAATCCCCCCAAATACACTTCTACCTCAAAGAGGGGGAGAGGGGGTGAGGACGAGCCCTTGTCAAAAGTGAAAAGTGTATCTGGTGAGTGTATTGATAGGTGTAGCTGGTGGAAATCTGTATGAATACAAATGTGTATTCACTGTCAAGTAGACTAAGTCAGATCGTGATCATCGATCATAGTAAAACAGTAATTTTAGGGGAAAAAAATGAATATCAAGGACTTACACAGAAGCATAATGTGCTTTTGGCACCTTGTAAATGAAGTAACCACGTCCCAATCAGGTGTCCCCCCCCCCCCCCTCCGCAAACAGCACGAGTATATTGGGGGAGTGTATGATGAATCTGCTTGTATTTGTACACAATTGTAGTGATACACTTGTGAATCATTTTGACCCCCCTCCAGAAACACTACCCAATATACCCCACAGATACACTTTAGAAGGGGAAGGGGGTTGTTGAAGAGCTCCGCTCCTCAAAAGTGAGGAATTCATTTTGTTAGTTTATGTGTAATTGTAGCTGGTAAACAACCGTAAAATTCACATTTCTATGCTTTGTGAAGTAGATTTAAGTTGATCAAGATTGTCGCTCTTTGTAATCCGATGGTGTCAGGAAATCCAAAAAATGAAGATCCTTTACTCAAGAAAAATGCTCTACTTACACCTTGCGACTGAAAAAACAGCACCCTGATGAGAGGCCTCTCCCCCTCCCCCAAGTGCTGTAAGTGTATTGAGGGAGTGTATCGTAAATACGCACAAAAATATACCCAAGTACATTGATGTATAGATATATATTTTTACATACATATATACATATATATGTGTGTGTGTGTGTGTGTGTGTGTGTGTGTGTGTGTGTGTGTGTGTGTGTGTGTGTGTGTGTGTGTGTGTGTGTGTGTGTGTGTGTGTGTGTGTGTGTGTGTGTGTGTGTGTGTGTGTGTGTGTGTGTGTGTGTATATGTGTGTATGTGTGTGTGTGTATCAAATATTCTCCCTCCAGATACACTACCCACTACACCACCACAATGCATTTCAACTTCCGGAAGGGGGGAGGGGGGTTTGAGAATAAAAAAAAGAACATTTTGTTCGACCATGTGACCTGCCGCTCGAGCGTCCGCATTATGCGTCACCAGAAATGAGTACAATTCAGCGGCAGTGGCATAGTCACAAACATAACATGAAGTGATTGTATTTTTTTGTTGTTGTAGAAAATGGAATGAAAAAATTCAGGGCATCCATTTCTCAAGAATTCTCAGTGAATGTATTGTAGTAATGTACATATGGGTAACTGTGTGTTGAAATAGTATGCACCTTGTCCACTGCCTAGCCGGCTAGCTACACATACAAACAAGGCATGCACTGCTCTATGGAGTACGTCCCCTTGGTCTGTTCTGAGATGGGCCAGGAATGCACTGCCCATGATGGGTATGTCACCTGTGGCTCATCATAGGAACCATACCTTTTTGACATGGTTGAATAGGCACCGGAGTCTCAAACGAGCAGTTGCGGGTTCAAATCCCGTGACGGCCACAATTTTCTTTGTGGCCCAAACTGGGACAGGAAGCTTCTAGGAAGCTTACTAGAGCCTGACCTGAGGATGACACTTGGCGGTCTAAGGACGCGCCAAGTAGGACTGTAGGTTGAGGTTGGCTCCAGTGGAGCCACAACAAGCAGAAGCTTTAGCAAAGCTCTACAAGTATAAAAGCCTGTACCTTGCATGCATCCATTTACAGTTCTTGCCTTTGAGACTCCTCACAAAGTGTCCAACCAAAGGTGGACACTAAAGACCAATATGCGGACTTCGTGAGGTTGCAACCCAAACGAACCTAAACTGTGGATCCCTCCTTCGAGGGTGATATGTTATCTTGGTTTCAATACCAAGAGCGGTTGGCGACCTCCCATGTCGGGACCCGTTTTCTAGACCGTTGCTATCCGGCGCATTGACAAAGGGTTATGGGCCCATACTTCTCTTTCTAAGGCACGCTTCCATGACCGAATAACGCGTGGTCTTGGAGGGCGCACAGGTACAACAGGTACACGAAGATCGGAGGGTTCCAATTTGCTCCATCGGCTCCATCGGCTTCTTCAGGTAGGGTGCACGCACGTGGCGGACTAGGGGACAAGGAACAGCTCTGTCCATGTTGGAAAACACCCTCGAGCCCCAACGGGAATAAGCTCTATCCCTTTTTAGAAGGTGGTACGATCCCAAGTCCATTCTGTTACGACGGCACCATCGCCTTAGGCGATCATCGGCGGGAGGGGTATGCGACGGAACCAACTGCACCTTTTGACAACGGTCGTAGTCAGCAGCCTCATCAGCCTCATCGGCCTCAACGAAGTAGAGTAGCAGCGAAGCAGAGAAGATGAGCAACCGCCAAAAATGGTGGATCTGACTCATGCCCGCCTTGAGGCGGGTATGTCCAAATTCACGGGGACAGGTTTTCCCTTGTGGAAATGGCAGTTTGAGATTGTCATGAATGTGTGTTGCTACCTCGACATCCTAAAAGGGACCGAGATAGCACCCGCCGATGCAACGTCGACGACGCATGCGGCTGACCTTGTAGCATGGACGATGAAGGATAACATGTTATAATTGTGACGTCCATCAACGAGACTCAACACTCCCACATCACAGGATGCACGTTGGCTGCCGAGGCCTACGCAAGGCTCTCACGCGTGCATCAATCGAAAGTCCTAGCAAACCAAATCTTCATCTTCCAACGGTTGATGTCGATGAGGGTGAGCGAAGGAGAATCGATAAATGCATTTTTGCAATCGTTCGACAATGTGCTGTAAGAGGTCCATCAAATTGAATGGAATCTCTGTTGACATGGTGTGTCCCTTGCCATGAGTGTCGTTGATCGTACTCCCTGGTTTGACCACTGAGGAGTGGTCGAGCACCTGATCTGAACTTAGATTTGGATTCCTTAGATTTTTTCCATGCAGGATCGAGCTTTGAATCGCTCGATTTGAGTGAGTATTCAGAAAGTTAGCCTAGCCCGAAATTCGGGTGTTGGGGGGGTGGAATCTGGTACCCGCCATGGGTGGCGGGATAATCCACCACCAGTGATCCGAGTTCGTCTCCAACGACCCCCAAATGCACCAGGGCCATAAAGGAAGCAACCAGAAGACTCTCCTTGACCAGGGTGAACTTCTCCTTGACTTCTGGGCAAGGAAAGGCGCTTCGACGGGTCATCGTCGAAGNGTTCGACCACTGAGGAGTGGTCGAACACCTGATCTGACTTTAGATTTGGATTCCTTGGATTTTTCCATGCAGGATCGAGCTTTGAATCGCTCGATTTGAGTGAGTATTCAGAAAGTTAGCCTAGCCCGAAATTCGGGTGTTGGGGGGGTGGAATCTGGTACCCGCCATGGGTGGCGGGATAATCCACCACCAGTGATCCGAGTTCGTCTCCAACGACCCCCAAATGCACCAGGGCCATAAAGGAAGCAACCAGAAGACTCTCCTTGACCAGGGTGAAATTCTCCTTGACTTCTGGACAAGGAAAGGCGCTTCGACAGGTCATCATCGAAGCGCCTCCCGTTGCCTAGCGTGCAAGGCAAGGTGGGCGGCTCCACCAAGGGTTACTTCGACGGCCCTAGCAGGGGCTGTACTGCTCTGTTTTGGGCGTGCTTGGATGTGTTGGAAAGCTTAGATCACAGGCTATAAGGATCTGATGTAATCTCACTATGCTAAGTAACATAAACGTGTTTCGATTCAGATCTACTGAATGCGACATGTTCTGCCCACTCACATCCGTGATTCTTGTGCTCCACACTCTTCACCAAAGGTGTCCATTGGCTGCCCCAAACCTTGGTAGCGTGATCCAGTGAGAGCTAGGCATCCTTGAGGATGCCTCTACACCCACTAGAGCCAACAAAGGGTTATGGGCCCACGTGCCTAGAGGGACCCTAGCTCTACAACGTTCACGCTACCGCCACGCGCCATGGCACCGACCGAGCAAGAGAGCATCGGCGTCTCCAAGTTTGACGGACTTGGCTTCCACCTTTGGAGGTGGGAGTTTGAGGTCTTCCTCGATGACAAGGGCCTGCTTGAGCTGGTCAAGGGTGAAGAAACTGCNGAGTCCCATGATCACCGTCGTAGGCGGCTGGTCCGCCGATGAGCTGAAGTACCCGAAGGTGGCTGAGTACGTCCGCAACGAATGGATGCGGCGTGGTGGGAGAGAGAGTGGGGCGACATCAACTTCCGCCTATGCCGTCCGCCCTCAAGGTGGAGGGGGAGGCAAGAAGGGGAAGGGTGCCAACCAGGGCACCAAGAGAGGTGACAACAAGGGGGAGTGCTACAATTGTGGCAAACAGGGCCACTACGCACGTGATTGTCCCAACAAGAAGTCGGACCAGCCCAGGAAGGGCGGGAAGAAGAACACCCAAGCCATGATGGCCAGGGAGTCTACCAACTTGACAGATCCGGAAGTCACGGTGATCGACTCCGGATCAGGCCGCCACACACAATTCAATCGGGTGGCGTTCGTCACCTACGGCGCCACCGAGCGGCGCATGACAGTGGCCAACGGCAAAACGGAGTTGGCCGCGGGCAAAGGCAATGTACGCATCGAGTCGGTGGTGAACGGGAAAGTCATTCCGTGCACCATCTACGACGTACTCCACATGCCCAACTTTGGGGCAAACCTGCTATCAGTGAGCCAACTTAAAGATAAGGGGCTCGAGGTGCTCTTCAACAAGAAGGAGGCCATCATCCGGAAGGAGGGGGACGGCGAGGTAATTGCACGTGGCAAGAGGGAGGATGACTTGTACCTTCTCCGTACCAAGGTTATTGCCGATGCGGTGAGGACCGATGCCGCTATCCTCGCGACGAAGGATGAAGGGGACCTGGACCTATGGCATCGTCGCCTATGCCACATCGCTCCCTCAACTGGGAGGGACATGGCAAAGAAGGAAGTGGTGCGGGGTCTTGAGGTCAAGAGCCTCGAAGCAGCCAAGAATGCCATGTGCGAGCCGTGCGTGGTCGGCATGGCGACACGGCAGCCATTTGATGGCAAAGGAACGCGTACATCGGCGAAGTTGGAGGTGGTGCACACGGATGTGTGCGGACCGTTTGAGCCCTCTATTGGTGGGGCACGCTACTTCGTCACCTTCATCGACGACCACAGCCGCAAGCTCTACCTCTACATCATCAAGAGGAAGAGCGATGTCTTGTCATGCATGCAGGAATTCGTGGCGGCTGTGGAGCGGCAAATGGAGTTGAAGGTGAAGGCATTCCGGAGTGACAACGGTGGCGAGTACGAGGGCTGCTCGGCATGGATGAAGAGCAAGGGGATCACATGGCAGAAAACTACGCCACACTCTCCGTAGCAGAACGACGTCGCTGAGAGGGCGAACCGCACCATCCTCAACATGGTCCGGTCCATGTTGAGTGATGCCGGTCTTGCGCAGCGGTACTGGGGCGAGGCGGCACGGACAGCGGCGTACATCATGAATATGACGCCGACGAAGCCGCTAAAAGACGCGGAGTCCAAGGTGTGGAAGACGCCACAAGAAGTGTGGAGCGGGAGGAAGCCAACTGTGGCACACGTTCGTACGTTTGGTTGTGTTGCACATGCTGTTATGCAGGCACGGGAGGGGAGGGGCAAGCTGGACCCGCGGACTCGCCGGTGCATCTTCGTCGGGTTCGAGAGCGGGAGCAAGGCGTACCGGCTCTTCGACCCGCGGAGGCAACAGATCGTGAAGAGTCACGACGTCACGTTCGACGAGGACAGCCGTTGGACGGACAAGGACGCGGGTCTCTCCAAGCGGGGGGAGTGGCTGCCACTCCTCGAAGGGGAGACGCCGAAGGACGCAAAAGAGGGTGACGTCCGAGCGGCTCCAACCGGCGATTACCATCCGGGGGATGGGGGAGCGGCTGATTTGCATTCAGCCGAGTCGGACATTGAGTCCGAAACACCGGCAGCAGTGGAGCCGAACGAGGAGGCGGGGAGTGAGCCCGAATCTCCACAGTCCCCGAGAGAGGGAGAGCAGGCCAGCGGTACGAGTGGCACCGTGAGAGGACAGCAACAGCAACAACAGCAGCAGCAGCAGCCTGAACAGCAGCAGCCCCGGAGAAGCGGACGTGCAAGAAGGACGGCAAAACGGTACGATGCCGCGCAGGGCACCTGGACTGGGTTTGCTCGAGCGTTCTTTGCGCAAGAGGAGCCCGAGACCGTCAAGGAGGCGTTGCAGCAGAAGGATGGGGCTGAGTGGGAGGGAGCCATAAAATCTGAGTTGGCCTCCCACGAAGAGAACGGTACTTGGCAGCTGATTGACAGACCGGAGGGTGCGAAAATCATCGGCTCCAAGTGGATCTTCAAGAAGAAGCTCACCAAGGAGGGGAAGGTGGAGTGGTACAAGGCACGGCTGGTCGCGAAAGGGTACGCCCAGCGAAAGGGTGAACATTACGATGAAACCTTCGCGCCGGTGGCGAATTTCGCCTCCATTCGCTCCATCCTCTCGGTGGCGGTGTTGCGCGGAATCCACCTTTTGATACACTGATAATGGAGTGTATGCCTTTGAGCTGACTAACTGTACCTTGTTTGGATGGGTGGCCAGGTTCACCTCCCCGTATTGTTTTATGATTTTCTGTTGTCGTGCGATCCTCACGGTAAAGGGCCATTCCACCAACGGGCCAAGGAAGCTACAAAGCAGCTTCTTTCCGGATGAAGGACGCCGGCGGCAGGAGCTACCGCAGTTGCAATGCAAGTCAAGGCTACTCGCATTTTTCATGGCTGTCTTCGCTGCTTGGCAGGCTTGTAGCTACTGTCGTATTGTTTTCCCTGCCGCTGCTGTTGTTGATGTTGCTACTACTTTTGCAACTTTCAATGCGGTATTGATGCAGGCACCTCTGCTCCCACAATTCCTGCTGCTTCTGATGGCCAAGGTGACGGCCCAATGTAATAGGATATGTTTCTTGCACAACAGCAGATGAAGGCTACGTGGGTGTAGCCACCAAGAAGGCCGCAACGATACGGGAAGCTGCCGAATTTCTGTAGCATTCCGCCTCCTGCTTTGTCGGAGGACTAGGTGAGGTAAGTCCTTAGCTCAGTGTGTCCACGTTGTCAGTACCTGTACGCCCCACCGAGCCAAGCTTAGCCCAACCCACACACTTCCATTGCTAATTCTGCGTACTGTACGGTGGGATGCAGAGGCATAGTCTCTCTACGAGGGAATAAGGAGTCCCCCTTTAGCAGTGTACTGTGTGAGATTATTCACTGTGAGGAACACAACGTGGCATACAGTGTTTGAAATGGTAGAGAGACGGAAAATATATGTCAGAAAGAGCGAAAGTTATGAAGGAAGTTGGAAATAACAAGCACCTCAAGTGTGGGGATATACTCTCACCCACAAGCTCTCGTGGAAGTGCACAAGTCCATCCCACCAGTGAAAATAGAATAACCTACCTGCAACCTCCCAAACAAGAGCTAGCTAGCACTAGACAGTCGTACGAGTTGCTCCGCTGTCCGAACGACAAAATGAAAGAGGCACCACCTGCAAGAACAGAATCTCTGTGTCACTGAGCCATGAACAAGCAAGGATAACACCACCAAGATAATGGTCCTGGGGAGCTATTCACCAACTTCAGTGAGCACGTGAGGACGCGTGAGCTGAGGCCGCACCTGTTGAAGTAGCCGAAAAATTTCTGGGCATCCCAATGAGTGAATGGCAACATGTCCAGAGGTCACCATGAAGAACACAACAATAGTCCTCCCTCGCTTTCACTCATGCAAAACCCATATCTTTCAGTGCCCATGTCGTCTCATCGCCGGTGAGTGAATCTATATGTTCTCACACATTCTTTGCTAGATAGCTTCCGCACAATTTCTTCTTTACTGTCCTCAGCCATGTTCTCTCCCCTACAGTTTTTTGTTCATGTTTCAGTACCACACGGTTACCTCTGGCTTCGTTGCACACTCACCTCACTGATGCAGGTGGCTGACTGGGGAGAGACAGCCTAGCTGGCCGCTTCGTGGTGATGTGGCTGCATGACGCCCCACTCCTTGAGACAAGTGGCCAAAGATTTTAGCCAGGGTGTTCTCGTGCCACATGCTTCTCTTTGTTTCTATCATACATTTAGCCAGGTGCTTACCCCACCTTGATTCTTGCCATTTTCTTAGCTGAGAACATGATTTTCAGGGATTTTCCAAACTTGAGGACAGGTGGTTCAAATCCCCAAAACTCGAGGGTAGCGAGCTAGAGCGAGCCCGCAGCTCATTTGCTCGCTACTCCGTTCTTTGCACCTCTCGTGTGTGTGACTCGTCAACTCTTCCTCATAAATTTTTAAATCCCATTCAGGAACCATGGCGTATCTTCATCCCATGGCCCTCTTGCGCTAGCTTGCTGTCACTATCCAGTCAAGCAAGTCTTCCTACTGGTCTTAGAGCAGCTTCACAAGAGTAGGACGGTGGACTCTTCTGCCGACTTCAAGCCTGGGAAGAGATCGTGGCCGCCACTCTTGGCGCCATAGGGGGGGACCACACTGCAAGGAGTCTTTTCTGTGCAGCCAAGGGGTCAGCCCACACTGCCTCTTCAGAACTCCCTCCCTTGCTTCCACCCACGCAGTTCTTGGCAGCCTATAGCACGGGCAGACAGCCGCACCTACGCACCTGGTCAGCATTTCCATCAACCCCGCCTATCAGCTGTAACATGCAACATTTACTGCAGCCGAGCAGCAACAGTAACAGCAAACAGTGCAACGCACCAAGTGTTGAAGATTTGCCCCTCTGCATGCCCAAGTGAGGTGCCGGGAGGCGCCGGCGAGCCACCAGAGAGAGGGAATTCCTCGTCGTTGGATCTGGCAACTAGAAGATTGCTCGGATCCTAAAATGGAGAATTGCCTCTGAAATTTGACGAGTCGCTGAATCCGGTGGAAGTTGTTTCACCAGAATCGGAAAAGAAACAAGGCAGATATGGGCTTCCAAAGTTGGGGTGTGCACGGTGGCTCTGGGAGCTGGCCGCGGTTCGACTGCCAGTGAATAATTGACCGGAACGAGTAACAAAATCCCATCTGGGGATTTTGCTCCGGAAGGACTGCCGAGGCGTCCGGTGGATGATCCGCCGGATTTCAGGAGTGCAGTTTTGTTCGCGAGGGACTTAGCCAAAATCCTGCCTCTGAATCCGAAACTCAGAAGTACAGTTAGTTACTCGGGGACTTGATCAAAATTCCGACTGCAGGTCCGCGAACAGGTTTCGAACCACATCAATCCCCATCACCAAACACGATGATTAAATCATTGAAACAGACCCCAAAGGCACGAGGGGCACCGCCGCTACACGTAGGGACATCTGCGCCTCCGGAATGGCGTTTTGATGGGTCCTTGATGTGTGAGGGCGCCTCGGCGGGCGACTTGGTGCGCGCCGCCGACTGAGCGGCTGGTTTGGGGTGCTGCAGTTTGGCTGACGTAGCGGGAGGTACGGTGATCCAAACCACACACGGTTTGGTGCGTTGGAGAGCTCATGAATAGCCCTACAAATGGTCAGATCATGTCATTGTTAAAAAAAAAGCAAAATCGTGTTCTTCCCTTCGCAAAAGTGACTGTCTCGTATTTGTCTTTCACTCCCAAAAACATAGCGTGAGGCGACCAGAAAGCTCAGGCTTAGACTCAGAACCCGCACAAAACAAGCCGTGAGCACAGAAGACCTGTCAGGCCACGTTGGAACTGCACCCCAGTTTCTGACACCAAGCAGCAGCCGCATTCCTCATGCAGTAGCACTGCCACTATAGCGAGGTATTTCAGCTGCGCACTTGCACTTGCAGCGCACCCCTCACTTACGGGCCAGAGCAACAGCAGCTGTTGCAGTAACACAACAGCAGCCCCTCACTACAGCTACGGAGCAGCCTCGGCAGACAGGGTGAGCAGCAGCAATAGCACCAGTGGCCGGTGCAGCTTCCCCTCCTAGCCACAGCAATCACACCTCCTCGGTGGTGCCAGCAGCCATGCTGGCTCACATCAAGGCACCCGGCACTGCGCCATCCCGTAGGTACTACAAGGATCGTACTGCTCGTCCGCATCACACGCGTGAGTCTCACGCGACCAAGGCCACGTCATCCTCATCTTCATGCGTGGCTCAATGTCCAATAAGCCCCTCTAACCCACACTATTTTGGGGGGTCCAGCAGCACGCCACCTCTGAGGAAGACATTAATGCACCAAACTTGTATGCTTTTCTGCACCAGGACGCTGTCGAACTCTCTCAAAAACTCACGCGTGCTGCCTCTAATGTTGTAGACGCTGCTACCGCCACTACCGCCACATTTGCAGCTGCAGCTCACGCATCCCACGCCCCTGCGTCCACCTCGGCAGGGCGTGCCACAGAGGTCTACACCAAGGCAGCAGTTTTAGCTGGACCTGTTGCTGCAGCAGCTGCAGATCTAGGCATACAAATAGCTGCAGCTGCATCCGTTGTCGACTCTGCAACAGCCTCTACAGGAACTGCTGTCTCTTCAGCCACATCGGCTATTCGCACCTCCATGGCTGCGGCAGTCACATCAGCGTCATCTTCACCATCGGCTGCCACCAGCCTCGTCACAGCTGCTGTATCCGTTGCTTGCTGTCCTCACCACTGTGGGGGCGGCTCTCACCACTGGTGCCCTTGTCCTAGTGGTCCCAGTTCTATCCACAGTGTCTGTCCTTTCTCCTGCTGCAGCTGCAGCTGTTTCTGCACACCCCTCACCTTCTACCGTTGCATGAGGTTCCTCTTTGCATGCGCCTCTTCTGCTTGTGCCTTGCCCTTCCCTTCTCTTTGGTGGCTTGCGCATCTGACTGGGGTCAGGTTTTCCTGCAGCACACTTCCACCGTGCCTTGGACACTCCAAGTTTTCCCACACCCACTGGAGCTGGGAAAAATCTGCCGAAATGTTTCTAGCAGGATCTCACCGTCGTCACCATGCCTGGTCACGAGAGTCAGTTATAGCCAGTGTTCACAGTTGTACCCCGAAAATCAACACATCAATGTGCACATCAATGTATCGATGTATGCAGCACATGATACATCGACACATCGACCAAACGTGTAGTCAGAAACGTACCCTGTGACAGTTGTGACTACACAATCTGGTCACATTTGAGGACAGACGATTTCATGTGCTAAAATTTTACCACATTTTCCAACACTTGTACTAAGCATAAAGTCTATGATATCTCCATATTACCATATCCACTGTACTTACATTGACACAACCAAAAGATGTATGGCTTGATATGCCACTTCCCCAACTTGTCATGTGGAAATCAAGATTTGACTCTGTGCTGAGGTCACATGTTGTGTACATTCCATTAACAAAAACTCTGCTTTTAAGAGAAAATGGCAGTCACACATAATTTAATGCAAAGGTATAATCTGAAAATTTTTCATAACCACATCAGCAAGGCATGCAACGAACTTGAACATGCATCAACCTGACCATGAAACCATCCTAACCAGGGTACAAGGCTCATGGAAAGCAGGTTGCATGACACATTGACTGCACAGTTGAACCTGCACAACAAGGTGGGAGGGGGGGGCATCAAGCACAAGTCTTGCGCTTCTGCTGCTTCTCTGCTGTGCTGCCAACACTTCTTGCCGCCAGCCTCTTGCCGATCCTTGCACCTCCAACAGCACGTCCAGAAGCACGCCCAACAGCACCTCCAGCAGCACGTCCAGCAGCACCTCTAGCAGCACGTCCAGCACCACCTCCTCCAGCACCTCCAGAAGAACCCCGGGCAAGACCCCCAGCACCACTTCCAACACCTTCCCCTCCAGCATTTCCAGTTTCACCTCATGCATCACCCCCAGCAGCATTTCCTACACCACCTCCTGAAGTACCTTCTACAGCAACACCAGCACCACCTGCTGCAGTAGTTCCCCATGCACGTGCAGCAGTCCGTGCAGTTCCTTCTGTAGCTGCTGAGGCTACTCCTCCTGCTCCTGATATGGAGGTCACAGCCTCCAATGTGGTATGGCTGCGGATTAGCCTTGCATGGCTTGAGTCCTCCACCTCTGCTGCACCACCCTTCTGTCCCTCCTCTTCCTCCTCCTCCTCTTCTTTTTCTCCCTCTCCATCTCCACCGTTGTCCAACTCCTCACCCTCCTCCCCTTCACCCACACCAACATCTACCTCATCTTCTTCCTCATTCCAACCCACCTCGGTGATCTCACCATCGTCCTCGCTGTCGGATGCATCCTTGTCAGCGAGCCAGTTTGCATCACTAGGTCTGTGCTTGCTGGCCGCTTGGCATTACTTGTGCAGGCATACATTGCAACGCACAAGCAGCTCAAGCGTGCTGACTTTGAGGCGGTTGCAGCGTGCGGTATGGATGAGCTCATGTGCAGAGAAATCTCGATCACACTCGGAGCATAGCTGAGTGATCACGCGCATGGCCAGCTTGCGTAATGTGGGCATGCTAGCAAGGTACAGCTCATACCACTCATGCGCAGGCATCAAGCCAGTCCTCACCTTCAATACCGTGGCCTTGGCTCTAGCATTTGCCCTTGGAATGACCAAGGGATCGACCTCAGTGCTTGTCTGCCTGTTTTGAATGGCGCGAATTTCTGCCAGAATCTGATCGTGCTCTACTGCGGGCACCAAGGCATCCACAACGACCGGCCGTCTCAGCATCGCCGCTGAGGTTGTTGCCGAAATGAGAAGGGTGGAGGCTTCGTGCTGCTGCATAAAGATGGCAGTTCATTTTGGCCTTCCAACACTGTGACAGCCTGCTGGTTGCAAGCTGCACCTGTGCAGCTTGCACAGGATGGTCAGCTATGCACAACACCTTCACCAATAGCACGAGTGGATCACAAAGCTGCCTCACCTGTACCCAAAAAACTTGACGCCGAATGAGGTTCCGCACTGACTTTTGCAAGACTGAAAGCCAGCATTGTGCTGGTTGCCCATCTCCTTGATGGATATGAGGGTACCAAAAAGTGACAAAAGTATTTTGCTCGATAAAAATCATCTGGCATAATAGTTGCATAGATGATGTTTTAGAGGTTCCAACGCACTTTTCAGAACTCAATTCGGATTCCGTTTGAGTGAGATACGCATTTCAAAAGTTTGGAGATCATGGATAGGGTTTAACTGACGACCTGAAGCTGGCTGGAGGACCTCCAGGAAACTTCAAGGAAAGAGAAATGCACGATTATTGGCCGTGCAGGTTGTGTGAGACATAATTTTCATGTATGACAAGGTGACTGCCGCTCATCTCGCTAGGCTAGGCGAGTGTGCTTGAGTGTCAACTTTGATAGAGTTTATCTCAGTGCTCCCTTGGCCAAATGACGCATATAAGAGCTTTTTGGAAAGCTTTCATAATGCAATTTCTTACTCAAGATTCCATTCAGATATTTGCATTCCTTGTAAACCTACATTTGTCTTGTAGTTTCTGTCTGTGAAACCTGAAACTCCCTCTCACAAACAGTTCGTCCTGCCTAGGCGGCTCTTGGTGAGCCTGATCACCTCCCTGAGGGCTGGCCCGAGTTTCCATCAGTGGTATCAGAGCTATAACTAGACTTTGTCTCATCCTTGAGGCTTTCCTTGAACCATGTTGTGTGAGAGATTCGTTTGTTGGCTGAACGTTGCACTACTATGACGACATCTGCTTCTGTGGTGGCCGGCGTCGACATCGCCAAGTTTTAAGGCAAGAACTTCTTCAACTGGAGCAACAACATGAAGAGGGTGCTGATGGATAAGGGAATCTGGAGCCATGTGAGTGAGGATGAACCAGCCCAGTCTTCTCTCTCACCTGGTGAGGATCGTACCCATCGTGAAAAAAGTAACCGCTCCCTCGCCACCATCTACCTCTACCTCACCAAACGGCAGCAACTCCTCGTCCGTGGCATCCTCACACCAAGGGAGGTTTGGAAGGAGCTTCAGTCTAAGTATGCATCTGAGTCAATCCTCATGAACATGCAGCTGTGTCATCGCTTTCACGCTGTGAAGATGGATGAGTCCGGATCCATGATTGACTACATCAACATGGTGAAGTCTCTCTCCAACTAGCTCTCATCAATTGAGGACCTTGTCAAGGAGTATGTGCTCATGCTAACTATTCTCTGTGGCATTCCTAGTAGCTAAACTCCTCTCATTGTCCCCCTAGACCAGCGTGGTGACAGGCTCTCCCTCAACGATGTGGAGGAGAGCCAGATGTTAAAGGAGGAGCGGCGCAAGGGAGAGGAGGGCAGAAGTGGACTGGACATCGTTCTCGTCACCAAATCTGGTCATGGGGTTGGTGCTGCACTAACTAGGGCCTGCGGCGGAGGAGGGAAGAAGAAGGGGAACTGCCACTACTGCCAGAAGCCGGGTCATTGGGCACGCAAATGCCAGAAGAAGAAGGCGGACCTTGCGGCTGGAGTGGGAGCGGGAAAGCAATCCAACGCTTCCCTCAATGTAACAGATTGGGAGATTGGATTCATGACCACCATCTGGGTCGTGCACATCTCTGACAACACTACCTTGTTTTGTATCATCGACTCGGGAGTCACGTAGCACATGACATGTCACCGGGAGTGGTTCGATGTCTACACGCCATTGAGCCTTGTCGGGTGTACATGGGGGACAACGATGTACAAATGATGGTTGGGGAGGGTGAGATTATGTTTTGTACTTCTGTTGAGGGTAAGCACGTGGAACGTTGTGTGAAGAGGGTGCTCCATGTTCTAGGGCTGGCAGCTAATCTCCTCTCTGTCTCATCTCTTATCTCCAAAGGCATGCAGGTTCGCTTTGAGAATGGTGGTTGCACCATCTCTTCCCGTGTAGGCCGTGTGTTTGCAAAAGCGGAAGAGGAGGACAGACTTTACCATCTCTATGTGGCATCAGAGAAGGAAGCCGACTCAGCATTGGTGGCGAGAGAGGGAAAACACAACATCGTCATGTGGCACCACCAGCTTGGTTACCACAGCTTTGGCGCCATCATCTCCATGCAGCAGATGGTCCGCGGCCTGGAGGTCAAAGGGGTGAAGCAGCCAGGTGCATTGGCTTGTTTGAGGTTCATTGAAGGGAAGCAAGCATGCTCTCCTTTCACGGGGGAAGGGAAGGGGGCAGTTGAGCTTCTCTCACTCGATCACTCTACTTTGTCGAGTCCCATGCCATCTCAGTCCTTTTCCGGTAAGTTGTACTTTTTCACATTTATTGATGACAAGTTGAGGAAGACGTGGGTGTCCTTCCTGGCTGGAAAGGATAAGTGCTTTGATGCTTTCAAGGTGTGAATTTTTGCTTCACAAATTGAGAGTAGCACGCGGTTGAAGGTGCTTGGAATCGACGGTGGAGAAGAGTACCTCTCCAACAATTTCTGCAACTTCCTGAAGCATTGTGGGATCAGGAATGAGGTCACCCCACGTGGAACACCGCAGCTAAACGGCGTGGCTAAACACGTGAACCGCACGCTCATGGAGCGTATTTGCAGCATGCTCCAAGACACGGAGCTCACGCCAACCTTTAAGGTGGAAGCGGTCAACACTGTCGTGTACCTGAAAATCCAGAGTCCCTTGCGCTTCGTGCCGCTGATGACACCAAAAGAGGCGTGGAAGAGACGCAAGCCAACAGTGACGCACCTGAAATTCTTTGGGTGTGGTGCATTCTTGAACGTGCCTGCCGGCAGCCGCAACAAGCTCGATGCAAAGTCAGTGAAGGCCGCTTTCCTTGGCTAGGACACCGTGGGATACCGTCTCTACAACCTCGCTACTTGCAAGATCATCTGTAGCCGTGACGTGGTATATTAAGAGGACGTGAAGGGCTTGACTTGGAGCCCTATGTCTGTAGTTCCATTTGCTCCCGCACTTGTACGAGAGGTGGGAGAAGAGCCGGTAGCAGAAGAGGGCGGTGCGGAAGATGGCGGTGATAGCATCATCAACAGGGAGGTAGAGGGAGCTGAGAAGGAGAACGATTTAGCAATCGAATCTGATGAAGAGGAGCAGCAAAGGAATGCACAGCAGCTCCCACAAAGGTCCACAAGCATGAAAAAAACCCTAAATGACATTGGGGAGTAGCTACGGCGGTCAGAGAGGCTCGCAAAGAAGCAGATGCAATAAGAGGAGTGGTTGAACCTGTGCACCGTTCCACCACCAATGAAGTCATCAGACCTCGAGCTCCTCTTCCTCACCATCACAGATGACCCTGCCACCTTCATTGAAGCAATGCGCAGCACCATGGTGGCAGATTGGTGTGCCACTGCAGAGGAGGAGTATGGTGCGCTCATGAAGAGCAGCACCTGGACCCTCGAGGAAGCTCCACGTAGCAGCCGGATGATCAGGTACCAGTGGATCTTCAGACGCAAGCATGATGCAGATTGTAAGGTGCTCAGGTATAAAATACGGCTGGTTGGAAAGGGTCTTTGCAGACTGAGGGTGTGGATTACAATGAGACATTTGTACTTGTCATAAAGTTCCCATCCATCCAAGCAATCCTTGCTCTTGCCGCTGCTATGGACTGGGAGGTGCACCAAATGGATGTGATGTGTGCATTTTTGAATGGTGACCTCCAAGTGGATGTGTAAATGGAGCAGCCGGAGGGGTATGTAATGGAAGGGAAGGAGGATTTGGTGTACGAGCTTGTGAAGGCCCTCAACGGCCTGAAGCAAGCACAGCGAGCATGGTACCGCAAGATGGATGAGCAGCTGGCTGGCCTTGGTTTTGTGCGCAGTGAAGCTGACCATGCACTCTATGGGAGCATGGAAGAGGCAAGCCAGGTCATCATCTTGCTCTATGTTGATTATCTACTCATTGCATCTGACTCCACGTCTCTTTTGGAAGATGTGAAGCAGTCCCTTGCTGCCAGGTTTGACATGAAAGACATGAGAGAGCTTGGTTGCTACCTTGGCCTTCAGCTCAAGTGCCACCGGCAGCAGCAAACTTTGGAGTTGTTGCAGAGCACGTATGTGAGTGACATTCTCAAGTGCTTCAACATGGCAGGAGCAAGCAAGGCTGCAACACCACTGGAAGTGGGAGCGAAGCTCAGCATGACGCAGATTCCCCACGGCATGTAGGAGATTAGTCGCATGGAAAAAGTGCCATACCAAGCAGCAGTTAGGAGCCTCATGTATGCAGCAGTCGACACGCGCC
The DNA here is from genome assembly GCA_023375785.1 of Penium margaritaceum. NCBI lineage: Eukaryota > Viridiplantae > Streptophyta > Zygnematophyceae > Desmidiales > Peniaceae > Penium > Penium margaritaceum. The sequence goes on along the minus strand of SZWC01000310.1, from coordinate 169,014 downwards.
TCGACATCAGCCAAGCAGTGGGAGTGCTCAGTCAACTCTGCATAAATCCTGGTGTGTTGCATTGGGAGGCGGTCCAGCGCATGCTGCGCTACCTCGACAACAGTAGCAGCCTTTGCCTCACCTTCAGCGGCACCAATAGCCCCATCCTCATCGGTTACAGCGATGCAGATTGGGGGGTTGACCTGGACACAAGGAGGTCGACCAGCGGGTTCGTGTTTGTGCTCGGGAGAGGTACAATCAGCTGGAGAAGAAAGAAACAAGAGTGTGTTGCCCTCTCCTCCACCGAAGCAGAGTAAATCACCCTGAGTGAAGCAGCAAAGGAAGCAGTGTGGCTGTGTGAGTTGCTGGCAAGCCTTGGATAACAGCAGACCACAGTGACTACAATCTATTGTGACAACATGAGCGCCATTGCTCTGACCAAGAATGCAGAGTTTCACGCCCACACCAAGCACATCGACCTGCGGTACCACTTCATCCGCGAGCTCGTGGCAAAGCAGGTGGTGCAGATCAAGTTCTGCCCTTCGTGCATGATGTTTGCAGACGTCCTGACCAAGCCGCTGAAAGCCCACCGCTTTCAGGAGCTCAAGGGAAAGTGCAGATATGTGTGGTTTTTATTCTTGCAAAGTGGGAGAATGATGGATATGAGGGTGCCAGGAAGTGACAAAGTGAACAATCATCTGGCATGACAGTTACATAGAGGATGTTTTACAACAGCACTGATCACCTCCCTGGGGGCTAGCCCCAATTTCCATCACTCCTTCCAATATGGAGCCCCCACCATCTTCTACAAGAATGGCCGCATGTCAAGGAGATGCTGCAAGACGTCATGACTCGTGGGAAACCGGGTCTCGCAACGTGGCAGCAGCACACGACCACCACTCTCTCATTTCAGCCACGTCAATGGCATGTCGTTGTTGTGGAAGAAGGCCACCAGATTTTCAGCCTTGTTGATGATGGCAGCCCCCCACTCACTCTTGCTGAGATCCTTTATTACCAAATCTATGTTTTGCGCACAGAAGGCCTCGAGAAAAATATGTAGGTAGCTGCCTTTGAGGTCCTCGAACACCCTCTTGTTGATGTTGGTATTTTTGCAGACAACACCAATGACATGCTGTACCACCAACTCTTCTATTGCATGTTCTATTATCCCCGTCATGTGGTTGGCGTTCCTGACAAGGCCGCTGGCATCACGGGAGAAGACATTGGCACGAGCCTGGATGTTGACGGCCATGGCGTTGTATATGGGCTGAGATTGCTCATCAGACCACTTATCAACGCCCAAGGAGCAGCCGTAGATGTTTCACTGATCTTTGAGTGGCTTATCAAGCTCCTCAAGGTCCCTGTCCAGCTTGGGAAGGATTGTTTCCACCATGTTATCATAGTAGGGAAGCCAGAAGGAAGGAGTGGTGTGCTTGGCAATGGAAACCACCTCCATGAGGGGGGACTCCTTGCAAAAGGAGATGGGCATTGCCTCAAGGCCATCAATCTGAAAATTGCCATCTGGAACTTCTCACTCTTGGCCTCACCTATGAAGGTGCGCATGCTGCTCTGCCTAATGCCTGCCATCCTGTTCACATTGAAGAGGGACATGGCGTTGAGAATCACAATAGCACGTTCAGCTGCCAACATCATTACAGCTGCCTGAAATTCGGCTTCACGCTGCTCCTCCTCATCCACGGAATTGATTCTTGCCCTCTCTCTTTGAGCCACTTTCTCCCTCTCTTCCCACATCCTTGCCCATGGCACTGGCTTGTCCCTGGCGCCCCATGACTCTCCTCTTCCATTGTACAAACACCCACAGTGCGGCTTCCCTTCGCCTGGAGAGATAGGGGTACGCTCCAGGCCAAGAGCATGATGTGCAAGGGGGGGGGGGGGGAGGGAGGGGACGGACACTTGGCGATGTTGGTGTTGCTTCTCCCAAAATGACCACATACGCGGTCGCAGGTGCCGGGATGCACGCCACCACATGACCCACACTGGAAACCTACTTTCTTGGCGGCGGTTGGAGATGGTTTGCGGTGGTGGAAGAGTGCAAGGGTGAGGAAATCACCCTTGCACAGTACCAATTTTGGAGGATTAAACAGTGGTGCCTCCGTCGATGATGCTGTCATGGAAGAAGAAGCAGCCGACATGGCTGCTGGGTGGTATGGCCGGTTGCAAGCCAAGCTCTGCCCGCTATGTTCTCCCCGTGCCTAAGGCATGGAATTTAACACCGAGCGAGGGGGTAGAGTGTAGAGGTCTCACGGCACCCGAATAGGCCTCCGTGGGCCTGCCTTGTCACGCAGGTCCGAGGCCCCCGTTGATGGCCAATGCCGGCCTACCAGTCAGTGCAGTTGGGCCTGGATTTTGAGGGGCTGGAACAAAAGTTTGCAAACCACCCTGGGGCTGATCGCCGATCGACAGTTTTCTGATCGGAAATTTGGGAAAACTAGCAATCAGAAAACTGCCGATTGGCAAACAAGCAATTGGCAGTGTGCCAGGATTCCAACGTACCGATCAGAAAACAGTCTGATTGGTATGTAGGTCCTGAAGAATCTGAATAGTAAATCGGATTCTTAAGGTATGTGGATCCTTGTGTGGACCCACATCATCAAGCCCTTATCACTGTGTGATGAGGGCTCCACGCCTCGTCAGAGATGCTACTGGCCCTCGTCGTTGTGTGATGTGGGAACATCCGGCGGGCGAATGACAAAAGTCAGCGCCGAACCAAAAGTCGAGGCAAGATGCTGACAGACTGACTGAAAGTGACTAATAAACGCATGCAACACATATTATTTTTCAATGTAGAAGCATCAAACCACTTGGTATAAACAAGAAAATGTAGTCTAAGAAAGAAAAGAAACATTCAAAACTATTCGCGAACCTTGTAGTAAATTAGTGAGAATTTAATCGTACTCATTGGAATTTGACTGCTAAATTCCCTTAACAGTTCATCACCATTTAAGCTTGCAAACCGAGAAGTGTTGAATGACTCTACATGCTTTTCTACTTTTCCTCATTATAAAATTCTGTCCTAGTAGGACAGTAAAATCCTGCTTCTTTTCTACTTTTGCACTAGGTTGAGATGAAGCAATGGAACATCGACATAGTCGGACGTCGACGCATTGAGGCACGTTGACGCACGCCGACAAAAAAGTTGGCCGACTGGCCGATCTCGAGTGCAGTGGGTCCACGTCGAACACGGCTGAATCCGCCAATGTCGGCCTTCGGAAAACATGAAACCGCGACATTGATGCTACATCAATGTGAACCGATGTATCAATGCCGTGGTATAGTGCCTACTACGGACCCCGATGGAAACACTGGTCATAGCTGACCTCCTACGCAGCTGAATCTTGCTCGCAAGGCTCAGCAGGAAGCTGAAAATTGCCTCAAGGTCGCAAATGACAATCGTGCTGTGTCAGTCCCATCTGTTGCTGGTACTGCTGGCACTAGTGCTGGTACTTCCTCCATTCCATCCACTTCTAGCGCCGCTGCCAATCTACCTGCTGCAACCACCGCCGCCATCTCCCGTCAGCATGAATTCTTCCCAGCCTCCTTCCCAGCCTCCTGTCCACGGCACTGGAATTGCCTTCTCCTCCTAGGAGACTCGTTTCAGTGCCTGGGCTTAGGAGGAATGCTTGTGGGAGTTCTACTTCCCAGCAGCCTCCCCTTTCATGGCTGTCGCTGATGAGTCTTCTCGCACTGTCCGTGCCCTCATTGCTGCTGCACCACAAACCCTTATCAACAATGTCGGCACTTAAAATGTTGGCCCTGCCATTCAGCGCATTGCTGATCTATTCTGTTCTTATACCATGCTGCATCCTTGCACCACTGTTACTGGTCAGGCGGCCCAAAGTATGCTCACCGTCCAGTTAAACACGCTCTTCATGCGTGTGGATGAAACGGTCAACGCACATTGGGTCCACGGTCTCAGACCGCTTCGCACGCTTTGCAAGGCTGCGCCAGGTCAGCTGTCATTTGTGCACACCATGGTCAACGGGCTGATTCCCGAGCTATCCGACCTCCTCCGCAACGTCAAGTCAGAGGAATTGCAACGTCTTGCCTCGTAGCATGTGTCCTCCAAGTCCCCGCCTAGTGTTGGTGCCCTCTGGGACTTCACCGCGGAGAGACTTGTCGCCTGGTAGACCGGTCTCCAAAACAAGTGCCGTCACCGTACTTAAGTGGCCGTAGTTGCCGCAGTTACCACTACCTCCTCTTCTCCTTCCTTTGCCAATACGTCCTCCTCCTCCACCTCCTCTTCATCCTCGACCTCTACAGCCACAGCTCTTGCCTCTCAAGGCCGTGGGCGTGGACGGGATGGTGGTCAGGGCAAGAGGAAGGCCAAGGACACTGCATCATCTCACGTCCCTGGTGAGGTGGTGTGCTGGAACTGTGGATCATCCGCGCATTCTGCTCGCAAGTGTCATGCGCCCCCGAACAACCTTCGTCTTCCATGCGCCATGCATGCACACTGGACGCACACTAGTGGCTCCTCTTCCTCCGCCGCAAGCTCCAGCTCAAGCTCCAGTGCCATTTCCCGGTCCACTGGCTCCTCCTCTACGCATGCCCCTCCACTCCGTCAAACCCGTGCCCCTGGGGTGGCAGCTGCCCTATGGAGCACTCGTCTACACTGGCCCTTCCTCTTCTGACTTCATCGTGCCGTCGTGGTATCCTCCCTCCTCAGATTCTTATAATTCTTCGTCTGCACCATCCATTGACGGCGAGCACCAGCTGGAGTAGTCTCTTCTCCAGCGCTTTCACCTTCGCGATCAGGGAGGTGAGATTGTGACTTTGTTGGCCAGAGGTCTTGCCTGTCAGACTGGCACTGCTCTTTGTGGGGAACCCCCCCGGTCATGTCCTCGGTTTCCCTTCCGTGCCTGTTCCGTGGGTTGAGCATTGGTAGTCTGTCTTTACCCCTCGTTCTCTTGCTAACTGTTCTCTTTCTCCTCCCTCTGTTGTCATTGTTGCCACTTGTAGCGTCCTCCCTCATGTTTTTGTCTCTAGTGGCTTCTGGGTCCTTGACTCAGGTGCCACCCACCACATGACTTCCGTCCGTTCTGCCTTTGTCTCGCTGGGTCTTTCTGGCTCAGTTTTCTTTCTGCGTATTGGGTCTGGCCAGTTCGTTCCCGTCCAGGGTGTTGGTGTTGCCTGTTTTTTTGGTCCTAGTGGTGTGATGTTTCTGCCTGAAATTTTGTACATGCCTTCCTTGGAGCTCAGCCTGCTGTTGGTGCCTTTCCTCGATGATCAAGGCATGGATTTTCCAGCCATTCAAGGTGTTGGTACTGTCAGTATTTGTCCCTCTTGTTGCATCGTATTACGGGGTGTCAAATGTGACAAGCTCTACTGTGTGCCTCTTCTTGCCCCCTCTACCTCCTCTGTTGGTTCTTCCCTTATTCATGCCGCATCCTCTGTTTTTCCTGATGCTGTTCAGCTCTTGCATCAATGTCTAGGCTATGTGTACAAATATATGATCACCAGCATGCTCAAGTTTCAATCCGATGTGGGCCTTTCTCCTTCCACTTTTCCTGCACCCTATCCCTCTGACTGTCTTGAATCTGTCAAGGGAAAAAGGCATCGCTCTCCTTTTGCCTCCTTTGAATCTCAATCCTCCCATCCCCTTGACCTCATTCATGCTGATTTCATGGATCCTCTTCTCTACGAGTTCCTCAGGGTTGTCAGACGGTATGTTCTTTGTCTTACTGACAAATTCTCTTCGTTTCACTGAGTCTTTACTCTTCCTCAGAAGAGCGATGTCTGTGCGGTCATTGAGTCCTTTCTGCTGCTAGCTAAACGTTTGTGTCAGCCCTTGCTATGTGTCTTTTGTAGTGACCGGGGTGGTGAGTTCCTCAGCCCCACCACACAGTTTCTTGAGTCTCAAGGGGTCTGTCTGAAGACATCGGCTCCATACACACCCCAGAAAAATAGAGCCTCTAAGCATTGAAAGCAGACGCGTACCAATGGTGTTTGCACCATTTTTTCTAAGTCTGGCCTCTCTTCCTTGTTCACCATTGAGGCCATGAGCTACACGACCCGGATCTAGAGTCGTATTCTGCACGGTCCTCTCCCTCGCACTGCCACTCCTTTTGAGCACTGGTATGGGACTCATGCTAACCTTTGCCTTGCTCGGGTTTGGGGCAGCATTGCATCCGTCTAGCTTCCCCAGGAATTCTGCAATGGGAAGCTCTCCCTGTGTGGGCATCTCTGCCCCTTCTTGGGTGTCTCTGTCCAGTCTAAAGTTTGACAATTCTGGGACCCTGAGCGTCAGCTTGTTGTTGAGTTTTGTGACACACTGTTATTTGAGTCGGTGCTCCTCAATGATCTGAGTTGTCCCTCTTCCGCTCCCACCCTTCTGCCGCCCTCTAGGTTGCGGGGGGAAGTCGTTCCTATGATCCCTACTGTTCCCACAGTTCCTGTTGCTGTGTCTTCCCAGCAGCCTTCACCCTCGGAGCGTCCACAGGCATCCGTCCCCCCGTCTAGCACTACGTCGTCACCTGGCACTATGTTGTCTAGCTCGGTTTTCCTGTCCTCGCCTTTCCAGTTGAATTCCAAGTCTCTCTTGTACTCCTTTGCCATCCCATCCAGCCCTCACACTCCTCTTGTGCTTAGCCAGTCTGTCCTTGATCTGCCTCCATCTGGTGATCGTCCTAGTCCTACACCCATCTCACCCTTTGTCCATGGCAGGCACCTTCAAGCACTTCCTACGCAATCCTCCAGTGTCTCAGTGCCCTCTGCCCGTCCTCCTCAGTCCAAAAGGTGATGTGATGTCATTGACATGGTCGTGCCTTCGAAAAGGGTGGTTGCCAGCTTCCAGGCCCCGAGCGGATCAGCCCCAGCGCCAGTGTGGGGATCACCAAGATAGGGTTTGAAGTCGATGGTGGACTTCTCCGGGAAAACCTTGAGAGACTGTAGGAGGCGCGAGTTATGCTTGTCATTTGCTGGGGGTCAGTAGTCTCATATTGGATGGTGTACTACGGGTACCACCCTCGCTGACTGCCCACATGGAAGTAGTATAGATATCCTCCTGGGAGTCGCTGACCGCGACTCCCAAGTAGTATGGATATCCTCCTGCCTGTAGGCCGGGGGGTCGGTCTCAAACCACTTAGGGGGCTTTGCCGTGGCCAGAGCTGTCGGAACAGCTTGCTTGGGCAACGGAGATGGGAGATCTTCCTGCAGCCCAAGGCTCATGCGGAGCATCTGGTCCTCTAAGGAAGCTGGGTCTACTTCACTTCTTGGTGCTGCTTTGCACGCTGAGCGAGTGCGATGCCCTTTTTCCAATTGTGCAAGGTAAATGCGTAGCATGCCATCCTTGTCACTGGCGTCCGAGTCCGACTCTGGATGGTCATCGGCCAGCACAGGATTAAATGCTCCTAACGGTGCATCTACGTCAGCCGTAACTACGCTCTTGACTGTCATCTTGCCCTTACGCACTGCATCATGGAGTAGCTTCTGCTGACGCTCCTGCTGTTGGTGCTGCTGTTGCTGCAATTGCTACTTCTGCTGCTGCTGCTGTTGTGGCTGAACTGTGTTTCAAAACAACTTGAACAGATCCGCCATCTACTTGGCTGTCTTTTCAGCCTGTTGAGCTTGCTGCTCGCGTAGCTCATGCAGGCTTCATGCCAGCGAGCTAGGACTAGATGGGGATTCATCCTGCGTTTTGCCTGCTGAGCTGCCAATCACGCCACAGGCGGCAATGCGAGCATCCATAGTGGAGCTGGCATTGCCGACTCCGACGGGTGCGTCCTTGGGCATGGGTGCTTAGAGTTTCCCGAGCATGTGCCTCTACTGCTGGCAAGATCATTGAGTGGCTGACGTTGCCAGAACAATTCAGTAGCATTTACCCTGCACTAGTGGGCGTGGAGTCTGTGTAAAGGTCCTTTTCAGCCTGAGAGTCATCGATAGCCCCTCCCCCCCCCCCCCCCCCCCCCCCCCCCCC
>SZWC01000310.1:137005-160996 GCA_023375785.1 Penium margaritaceum | reverse complement strand
CCCCCCCCCCCCCCCCTGCTGTTGAAAAACATTTGGCTGCATTTCTCCTGTCTCAGTGGGTGTGGGAAATCTGTGAAGGCCAAGAAATCTCCTGTGGGTACCTGAACCACCCCCACCTAAGCCAAGAGCAGAGGGGAGCCCAGCCAACAAGGGGAAGGGAATACCAAAAGAGATAGGAAAAACAGAGTGATTCTCTGACTATTGTTGCTGTTGCCGCTCCTGCTGCTACTGTTATTGCTGCTGCTATTGCAGTCTTCGCACTCAGCGGTTATGGCATCAAGTCACCTAAGCAGCTGCTTCACACGTCGTTGCTGACATGATGGTGGGTCCTCTCAGGACCTGTCGCTGCTACTGCAAGGCCATAGTGCCTGCCGTTGTTGCTGGCTACTGCTGCAGCCCACTACCGCAGCCCTGCTGCAGCTGCCGCCCGCTGCAACAGCACTTGGAAGTTGCTGTAGCCCACTTCCACAGCCAAGCTGCAGCTGCTGTCCGCTGCTGTAGCTGTTGGCTACAGCTGCTGTCTGGTTGTGCATCCCACCACCGCTGCTGCTGCTTCTATGTGCAGCTGCTGCTTCTATGTGCAGCTGCCACCACCAACAATCATCGCTGCAGCTGCTGCCCGGTGCTACAGCCGCTGGCTGCTTCTGCCGCTCATTGCTGCGCCCCGCCGCCATGCCTGCAGATGCAGCAGCCATTGTGGTGGCTGATTCCTGCTGCTACAGCTGCTGGCTGTCACTTTCGCCCGCTGCTGCGCCGCGCTGCGGCTGCAGCTCCTACTTCCCACAGCTGCCGCTGTAGTTGCTGCTTGCATAGCTGCTGCTTCACGCTGCTCTGCTCTGCACACCCATCGCTACGGATGCTGCTCGGCGGGCCCTCCTAAGGCCAAGCTACTCGTATCACACACAACACGACAAGCTTTGGCTCTTCTGCTATGATACCAAGATAGACACGTTCTGTGCCCCTTCCCTCATTCCCCTATGTGGAGCTCAGCTCTGTGGTGAGCATGGGACAAACGGAGGGAGGATTAGTGGCATGTTTGTAGAGTTAGAGCAGTTCGGGGTGGAGCTTGCTAGTCGAGCCCACCTGTCGGCCGGTGAGTGGAGCTCGCCGGCACTCACAAAAAAAAATGAGGGCACAATGCCTCTCACATCTCACATCAGCACACAAGCGCAATTTGAATTTGAACGTAAACTTTGGCTGTCCAAACTAACCCAAGTTCACGCATATGACTAAACTAGGTCACCCAGGAACTGAAGTTCAAGCATGAAGAAGAGATAAGGCCGGGCTGTCTGAAAAAAGATACGAATCATATCATCAAAATGCCAGACGGGTCTGGGGCGCTGCTACCAGGAGGAAAGCGGGCACGTGTGGAGCAGCACAAGTGTCGCCGGACTTGCGTTCATCCCTCCACTCTTCTGCACCCATCCTCCTTGTCATGAGTCTGCATGACAATGAGCGTGAGGCAAGAGGTTACAGTAAGCTATGTACATAATATCGTATCCAAAACTCCCCTGTGATCCACAGCTGACACGCACTCAGAAAGTTACAGTCACAACACCGACGTCACAAGAAGTGACACAAGACAGGACTTTACACAAGCATAGGCATGACAGATCAACCCGGAGCATCACGAGGGCAGAGCAACCCAACCGAGTGAATGACTGCCTTGAAGACATTGCTACTAAGTGCATTTGTACGAAAGTCAGCTCGCTGCTCTCGGGTGTCAAGCCAAACAATCTGAACATTGCCTGCAACCACACGTTCACGCACAAAATGGTGTTCCACAATGATATGCTTCGTGGGAGTGTGATGCAGGTCATCATGCTCAACAATGGATTTCGTGCTTTGATTTTTCGCAGTGCTAGGTGATGCAACGAATAAGAACACACAGTTGTTACAACAATCGACACAACCAGACACTCTCACAGGTGCCAGCACCGAGATCAACATACTTGGCTTCACTGGAACTGCGTGCAATACAACCCTGCTTTCCAATTTTTCATGAGATAGCTGTCCCACCAATGAGGAAGACATAGCCAATGCGACTGCAAGCATCCGTATCATGCGCCCAATCACTGTTAGTATGACCGTCGATGACCACCGAGGGCTGTGCCCAGTAATAGAGACCAACTCAGGCAGTAGAGAGCGCATACCTGAAAACACACAACGATGCCTCCATGTGTCGTGCCCTTGGGCACGAGGAGAACTGAGCTAGAAAATTCACATCAAAGGCGACGTATGCTCTTGTGGTAGTAGCTAGGTACATCAGGGACCACATGATTCATAGGTAGTTGGTCACATCCACTAGCTCTCCAAGCTTTGATACATCTAGCGTTTGCAACAACCGCTACCCAACAGGCATCATTGGTATTGATGCAGTGGGCACGGACTCAAGGAGGGAGGCAAAGCGCTATCCGAGGCTCTTGACGTACGCAGCCTGGTAAATGTGAAGGACATGACGAGCACAATCACGCTCAAGTTCCATGCCAAGGAAGACAAGAGCTGGACCCAATTCTTTCATCTTGTACACGGATTGTAACAGGGACTTCATGGACGTCGCTGCCTTTCGCCTCGGAGACGCAATCAACAAGTCATCGACGTAGACCAAATGGTGAAAAATGGTGCATATCATGGAGTGAGAAAGAGGGAAGGATCCACCATGCTACGTTGGTATCCCCCCTTTTACAGGATGGAGGTGATCTTGTGGTTCCAACACCGTGGTGATTGCTTGAGGTCATAGAGGGCCTTACGTAGTCTGCAGACTATGTCTGTGCCATCCGAGAACCCTAGGGGCTACACCATGTAGATCTCCTCATCCAACCATCCATGCAGGAATGTTTTTTCACATACATTTGCTCGAGCTCCTAGCCATGGTGTACTTCGAGACTCAGAAGGGTGCGAGCTGTAGTGTAATTTCCTACATGCATAGATGTCTCGTCGAAGTCAATCCCGAGGACTCGCAAGAAACCCTTGGCAATGAGACATGATTTTTACTTGTCGAGCTCACCATTGGGCTTGTATTTCTGACAAAATACCAACCGGGAATTGATAGCCTTGCAGCCCGGTGGTAGATAGACCATCTTATACACAACATGGTCATCTAGAGCTCTCAGCTAGTCCCACATGGCAGGCTCTTACTGCTGTGAGTGGGGGGCTGCACGTGCCTGTTGAATAGTGGTCGGATCAGGCGACAAGGGCGTGGAAGCAACAGTAGCATGGTACTCTGCGACACTCCCAAGGATGGCGGCATCAAGCACACGCTCGTACTCTGTCCTGAGCAATGTACATCCAAGGACAGAGCTAGGGTGGACAACCCATGTTGCCAAGCCCAAGGCATCCATGCCTGTTGGCGACACTGGTGACTACGCAGGTCAACACCATCAGGATTAGTGTTGGGCACGAGTACGCAAATACTTTCGATAACTTCAGCCTGAGAAGCCTCCAAGACATGGCCAACAGAGGTTTACTGATGTCCTAGGCCACTGAGCACTTTCTGCTTGTGGCAGGAGTTGGAGCAGTGAATGATACCCACCATGGTGCGTCAACCGCATCCGGCACAGTAGTCTAGGCAGCACGTACCTTCCCCCTTTCCTCTCGCCATTCAACGCGGTCGACAGTGGCAACCGTAGCAGCAACTGGCACAGCTGCATCAGGCCAAGGGAAGAAGGGGAGGAACAACAGAAGGGGTGGCAGGGATGGCAAGGAACAGGAGACTTCAAAGCCCACTTGGGGACGACAGTGGGAGTGCTACAATTGCGAGGGAGTACACCGCTACACAGAGTGAAATCTTTCCAATAACTAGGCAAAGATTACACAAGGCTTGTAACAGGAGTTCGAGGAGTGTGAGCACGCATCCACACACTCCACAACAGTGACTGACTTGCAGCCTCCACCAGAAGATGCCGCAGCCACAGACAACACCAGCGGCATGTCACCTTTGGAGCAGCAGCTTGCGTCGTAGGCTAATGACATTGACGAGCTCCACCAGCTCCTACGACTCACCACTCAGGGAAGTATAAGTACATTGACAGAGCTGAGGGGTCCCACTATTGGGTCTGTCCAGTCAGTGACGTGTAGTCGGGATGGTGGCGGTGGGGCACAATGCGCTATTGAGTGTGTGGAGTCATTTTTTGTACGTGATGATGTTGGTCTGTCCGCTGTCTTTGCCACTGTCTGCACAGGTCAAGACGACCTGTCATGGCTTGATGATTCATAAGCACATGCCGCTTGCACGACTTAGTAGTCATCTATTGAGCCACCTGTGTCCACTGTCTGCCCTCTTTGTCGTTGTTCAGTCACGTCGCCAGAGCGTGTGACGGATGCAACCTGAATCTTAGATTCGGGTGTCACCCATCACATGACATGTGGCCACCATGCTTTCGTGGTGCTTGGTCCTGTTGGCTCTGTGGAGTATGTGTGTACTGCTCCCAGGCATGAGGTTCCTGTTCAGAGTGAAGGTTTCGTGCAATTCCATGGGCTGTCTGGATCGTTCTACATTTCAAGCGTGTTGCATGTGCCTGATCTAGAGCTTAGCCTGCTGTCTGGACGTGCCTGCACACGGATGGGTCTCTTTGTCACATTCATAGGTCAGAATGTCATTGTCTCCGTTTGCGCTACTACTAATTCGGTGCTTCGTGGCAACGCATTTGGGGACTTGTACCACGTGTCCAGATGCCCCACGTCCACCACCGTCACTGCATCCCCCACTACACGAGTATTCATGACAAGCACGTTGTCACCTGAGCACCAGCGTATACTGTATAGAAGCTTTTGCCATGTCCACTTGGATGCAGTAGATGGCCTGATTTGCATCCAACCCATGTTTGGTCTTGATGCATCATCCTTTGACGCGCCGCCCAGGACCGATTACCTGCAATGCGCTCAAGGCAAATTGCACCATGCCACATACCTTCTGTCTGACTCACGGTCTCTTAAGACCCTCGAGTTGGTTCACTCTGATCTCCTGGGACCCCTCCCCATGGAGTTCCAGGATGATAGGGGACGATACGTCTTGATACTCACAGAAAAATTCACCCGTATGCGTTGGATCTTCAAACAGCGCCTGAATAGCAATGCTACACAGGTTGTGCACACGTGGCTCGTTATGCCTAAATGTCCGTCCTACCATACCATGCAAAACTTCCGCTCTGATCAGGGTATTGAGTTCATGGACGACCTGGACCGATACTTTGATGTAGTAGGGGTGTTTCACAACCTCTCCTCCCCCGCCACGCCCCAGCACAACCTCGTGTCTGAACATGGGAACTGCACCATGGAGGATGTTGTTCCCTTAATGCAGGTGGACAGTGGCATGCAGGAAGCATTTGCCTTTTGAGGGCATGACCCACATGACATGGGTCTAGAACCGTATCCCTTACAGCCCCCTCTCGAACACACACATCCCATACCAGCTATGGCACAGACGTCGTGCCAACTTCCGGCTTGCGGTGGTGTGGGGATCTCTTGCCTGCGTCTGGTTCGCACCAGAACAGCAAGGATCCAAGTTATCGTCCTGCGGTCTCACCAGCGCGTTCGTGGGCATGACTTGAAGCTCTAACGCCTGTCGCCTCTGGGATCCCAGTCGGCGGCGCATTGTCCAGTCTTGAGATGCACTGTTCTTTAAGCATCTCTCCTTCCATTACCCGTCCGCCAGTGGCACCCTGCAGTCGCATTCTCCTGGGTGTGGTACGGTTCCTCGCGCAGGGGAGGGTGGGTTGACCAATGACGCTGTCCCAGTCACCCTAGACGCTACTGGTCTGTCCCACCCGCCAGTTGGCTTGCCTACGTCGTCTATACTACCTACGTTGTCTGCGTCACCCCTCCCACCTACGTCTACCATGTCGCCTATCCTTTCTGTGTTACCAGCACTTGTTTCACCAACTACGTCCCTCGTGTCGTCCTCGTTACCCACACCAGCATCACCGGCAAGATCCCCTGTGTTGCCCGAGTTGTCTGCGTTGCCAGCTGAGTCACCCTTGCCGTCCCCATCCTCCGTATCCCCCGTCAATGCATTGCCAGTCTTGTCGTTGTCTGATGCGTGTCTGCCGCCTGTTCCAGCTACACCGTCCCCACAGCCCTACCGACGAGGTGAGGGTAGACGGCTCCACCCGCTTCCTCTTCACAGTGTGCGTAGTGGTGACCCCGGCATGAGGGCCTTAGGCCTTAGCACGCAAGGACTCATTGAAGTCCACCCTGGCAGCAATACGGGTTTCACACTCCATGTTCACGAGCACTGACTTGCGGCCGACTTTGTAGAGGCCACCGTCACCATTGGTCCTCCGTCCGAGGCCTATGCCTTGGCGATGCGTAGTGGAGTTGCCCCTAACCCTAGTGTAGTGGACGTGACGCCAGACCCCAGCACAATGCGTCAGGCTTTGTCTGGGCCCGATGCAGCACTCTGGCGCGCAGCATACGAGGCTAAGCTGCCGGCCATTAATGAACATGAGGTTTGCAAGCTTGTAGACCTACCACGCGGATGCAAGGCCGTTCAAGCCAAGAGGGTCTTGAAAAAGAAGCTGAAGCCGAAAAACACAGTCGACCGCTATAAAGCACGACTGACTGCAACAGGATTCTCTCAAGTGGAAGGGATTGACTTCACTGGAACCTTTGCTCCAGTGGGACGCACAACCATGGCCTTGGCCCTGCCGTCCCAGGTGGCCCAGCACAACTAGGAGCTCCACCAGATGGACGTCAATAATGCTTTACTACATGGAAATCTTGATGAAGAGATCTACATGGTCCAGTCTCGAGGGTTCGAGGACGGTAGTGGCTGTGTGTACCAGCTGCGGAAGGCCCTGTATAGTCTGAAGAATTCGCCTCGATGCTGGAACAAGGACATCACCAGCACGCTTCTACGAGCCGGCTATGTCTAGAGCATGGCGGTCCCATCGCTCTTCCTCTCCCAGAATCTTGCGCCACTCATGACAATCCAGGTCTACGTCGACGACCTTCTAATCACTTTGCCTGACCTGAAGGTTGTCAAAGTAGCCAAGGGCATGTTGCAGTCGACATACAAAATGAAGGACCTGCGAGAGGCTGTAGTATTTCTGGGCATGCAGATTGTGCGTGATCGCTCTCGTCCGACGCTCCTGGTCCATCAAGAGTGGTACGCTCTCACTTCGGGGGGAGCGTTTCACTGAGCTGCTGAGCGGCATACACACAACGTCAATCCTGATCACTCCCGATATCGAGGACACTCTGAAGGTCGATGACCCAACAAAGCTGGTGGAGCCAATTGATATGACCCTGTACCTACGAGTCATTGGCTTGCTCATGTACCTGGCGAGAATGACACGGCAGACATCGCCTTCACTGTCAACCTGCTTGCGCAGTTATCACAGGCGCTGTGTAAGTGAGTTCTTGAGGATGCCGTCCGGTGCGTGTGGTACATTGTGTCCACCGCCCGCATCGGCGTTCACTGCCGAGGGCAGGCCTCCGTGGTCTTCCTCATTGGAGGAACTACCATCTTGTGGCATAATGGCAAGTAGGGCTGCATCGCTCGTAATACTACAGAAGCAAAGTACGTAGCTCTGGGTGCTGGCACGACCTAGAGGATGTGGTTAGTGCGCCTGCTTTGTGAGTTACGCCAGTCTATGCCTCATGTTGTGCGTTTGTGTGACAATGAGAGCGCAAAGGCCATCGCGGAGAGCTCCGGTATGTTTCATGCACGCAAAGAATATATCAATTTCGAGTACCATTACATCCAAGATTTGGTAACTCGAGGTGAGATTCAGGTCATGTGGGTTGGCACCGACTGGCAACGTGCTGAATTTCTAGCAAAAGCCATCAGTTGTACGAAATATCTTGCGGCTACACATTCTATAGGACTGTGCCTTGCCTCTATTATGGACTGACCTGTGCCCTTGAGCTGCAACTGTTGCCATTTATCGTCGTTGCCTTGTGCTGTTTCTCAAATCAGTGTTGCTTTGTCTTGGAATTGTTTGTCATGTGGTCATGGGAGAGTGATATTGTGTACATAACTTACTGTGACCTCTCGGCTCACGTCCATTGCCATGCAGACTCCTGATTAGGCGGAGGGCGAATACGATTGGGGGAGCGAACGCAAGTCCAGTGACACTTGTGCTTCTCCACACGTGCTCACTTTCCTCCTGGCAGCAGCGTCCCAAACCCGTCTGGCATTTTGATGATAGGATTTGTATCTGTTTCCCAACAGCCTCACCTTGTCTCTTGTTCATGCTTGAACTTCAGTGTCTAGGTGACCTATTTTAGTCCTATGCATGAATCTAGGTTAGTTTGGACAGCCATGGCTTAGCTTCAAGCTCAAATTGGAAATGTGTGCAGGTGTGCAATGTGAGGGTCATTGTGCCCACATTGTTTTTGTGAGCACCGGTGAGCTCCACTCGCCGGCCTACGGGTGCACTCCACTAGCGAGCTCGATGTTGGTGTTTCAGTAACAGTGATCTTTGGACTTGTCGCCATGGCTTGCTGGTATGCCAGGACACTCCATGGTTGCATTGAAAGCATGAACACCAGCCGACGCGCCCTCATTCTGTCTTCAAAGGTTTCTTGGTAACAACCTCCTGGTGTCCATTTTCTCAATGGCTCTATCCTTGCTCGCTGTTCAGTTGCGTAGAGTTTCTGTTTTTGCACGTGACGCTTCTTTTGGTTTATCATTCAGACCATCGAGGAGCCCATACGGCCTTCGGGTTCTCCTTTGCTGTTGTTTTGGAGCTTGTAGCCGGATAAGTCTATCTTCTAACCGGTTGGTTGGATTTGTGCGCTTACTTGCACGCACGTGGATGAGACTAGATATACGCACTTGCTTGTTTCCTCTAACTTAACTCCTACATGTCAAAGCATATCTTTGCCATCTCTCCACCGTTTAGAGTAATGTCTGTCACACTATGTTCTATATAGTGTGTCCTCTTACACAGAATGTTACTCAGGGGGTTCCTCTATTCCCTCATGATATCAGAGCAGTAGAAAGACACAACCTTTTATCCCACCACAGAGCACGTAGTAGTGGTACTGGAGGTATCTGGGCTGGGATGGACTGGGCTGGGTGGGGCGTACAGGTCCTGGCAACGTGGAGGCCCTGAGCTTAGGGCTCACGTCACGTAGTCCTCCGGTAGAGCCAGAAGCGGAATGCTGCCAAAACAAAATCGGCAGTTTCCATTGTCACGGCGGCCTTCTTGGCGGTGACGTATAGTAACTGTGGTGGAAGCTTAGGCCACCTCCGCAGCATCAGCAGCCGCTGCTGTGCCAGCAGCTGCACCCAGCTTACTTCATCGTAGCAGGTACAACCACATTCCACAGCAACAACACCAGTAGAAGCAACAGCAACAGAAACAGCCGCATCCGCACTCACAGCAGCAACTACAATGGCATCTATAGCAGTAGTCGTTGCAACAGCAAAAACTGCAGCAGCAGCAGCAGCAGCAGCAGCAGCAACCACCATATTAGCAACAACAGCTGAAGCACCAAATGCAATAGCAGCTATGGCAGTAATCACTACAGCCGCATTAGCCACACCACCAGCAACAGCTGCAGCAATAGCAATAACAACAGGAGCCGCATTTGTAGCAGTGGCTCTAGTAGCATCCGCAGTTGCAATTGCAGCAACACAGCAGCAATAGCAACTGCAACACCAGCAGCAGGCACAGCAGAAGTTCTCGCTGCCACCGGCCGCGCTCGTCAACCGGCGGGAAGCTGCCCTGTAGCTTCGAGATTCTGCCTATTGATGAGCTTGTTCGACGAGCTCGTTGATTTACGGGCTCGCCCCTCGAAACTCTC
This sequence comes from Penium margaritaceum, assembly GCA_023375785.1. Classification (NCBI taxonomy): domain Eukaryota; kingdom Viridiplantae; phylum Streptophyta; class Zygnematophyceae; order Desmidiales; family Peniaceae; genus Penium; species Penium margaritaceum. Next base: position 151,243 of record SZWC01000310.1, on the reverse strand, counting down.
ACATCTATTTTTTTTTCTAGCCAGGGTCCGCCGCACACTCCTTACCAAAAAAAATTGGGGAAGAGAGAGTGATTCTTGTCACACCTCTCAGACCCTGGGTGAACCCGGGTCTGGTCGACACTGCCGACTTTGTTGGTGGCCTGTGTTTTTCCATTTGTTTTTCTATCCCTTCTTTTTTTTCTTTTCTCTCATCCTTACCTGCACATAGTCAAGGTCCGGGCATTCGGGGATTTTTCTCGTTACCTGGAGAGACAGTGCATCCCCTTTTCACCCCCAGCCTCCTTGGTCCAGACCTTCACACGTGGGAGTCTGACTCCGTGTGGTGGGAGACCACCACGGTCATGTCTTTGCCGGTTCCGACGCCTGGTTTGGCGCCCGAGCCGACGTCCTTGGCAGTGGAGATACCCCACCCAGGGTGGCACTGGCTTCTGCCCGTGTACTACCCTACCCTTCAAGGGCCGCCTTCTCCATCCTACACCCCTCCATCATGGCTCCAGCCAGCAGCTCCATCTTTCTCTCCTCCACAGACTCAATAGGTTCACAAGGTGCAGCATGGTCCGGCCACTCCAGCCTCCGGCCCTTCCCTTCCTCAGCCTCTGGCTGTTCCCTCCAGTGTGAGTTTGGCTGTCGAGTCGGGGGGTCACCATTGTTCGTCGGATGGAGTGGTGGGACTAGGTTGCATGTGGAGTTGATTGAGCATCGGCAGTCATTCACCTTGCCGCGTCTTCTTGTTGTGACTTCTAGTTGTACGGAGCACTCTCCTGCACTTGTTTGCAGTGTTGCGCAGTGTCATGTGTCCGCTCCATCTCGTGTTTCAAGTGGCTTCTAGATCATCCATTCCAGAGCCACTCATCACATGACGTTGTCTTGTGCCGCATTCATCATGTTGGAGCCTGTTGGTGGCGTACGCTTCGTCCGCACGTGCTCTGGCCAGATTCTACCAGTTATGGGTGTTCGTGTTGTTTGTTTTGTTGGTCCGTCAAGTGATGTCTTCTTGCCTGATGCTCTCTTTGTCCCAGCGCTTGAGGTCAGCTTGCCCTCTGTCACTGCCTTGGATGATCAGGCATGGACTTTGTTTCAGCTCGTGGCGTTGGCACTGTGTCACAGCAGTCGTCTGACCATCCTGTCATTCGTGGTCTGTGTTGTGACAAATTGTATCGTGTGTCCTTGTTTGCACCATTGCCCAATGCCACTACTCGCAGCGCATGTGCATGTTGCTCCCTCGCTTTCCCCTGCGCACACACGTTTGCTCCATCACCGCTTGTGTCACCTGCATACTGCCGCCATCCAGAGCCTCCATCATCATAGCCTGCGGTTGGTCTTCACCTTGGCACATTCCCCGTGTCTTGCATTTTTGACTGCCTTGATTGCGCACAAGGCAAGCTGCATCGCCCGTCCTTTCCTTTGTCTGACTCCTACACTCTATGCCCTCATGAATTTCTCGGAGGTGTCGGCTGGATGACTTTTGTCTCACGTCTTGTGTCTCACGGATGACTTCTCACATTTTCCCTAGATCTTTTCCCTTCGCCAGAAAAGCAATGTCGGGCCCACGATCGAGTCTTGGCTTGTCCAGGCTGAGCATGCTTACCAACATAAGCTGATGGCATTTTTCTCCGATCGTGGTGGGCAGCTCATGGGTCCTACGGCCCGCTTCCTCCTGTCTCAAGGGGTGCATCAGGAGCTCTCTGCTCCATACACACCACAACAGAACAAAGTGTCGGAACACTGGAACCGCACTCTTGGTGACGGTGTTTGTACCCTTCTTGTCGAGTCTGGCCTCCCTCCGCTGTTTGCCTTCGAGGCCATGTCCTATATGACGTGGGTTTGGAGCCGTGTTCCTCACTGCTCTGCCTCGTCATGTCTCGTCATTTGTGTGTTGGTATGGTCATCGCGCTGACCTTCGCCTTGCTCGTGTCTAGGGCAGCATCGCCTGCGTTTGACTCCCTGAGGATCAATGTGATGGCAAGTTGTCTCCTCGACGTCCTCTCTGTCCTTTCCTTGGCGTCTCCTCTCAGTCCAAAGCGTGGTTCTTTTGGAATCCTGAGCATAGTGGGGTTGTCAAGTTGCTGATGCTCTCATCTTTTAGATCACTTTCTCTCGCGACATTGCTCAGTCTATCCTGTCACTTGTGCCTTTCTCTCCACCTGGGAGAGGTGGTGTCTATGGAATGCCCTTCGGTCCTAGCTGCACTCCGGACCTTGCATCGGCACCGCTGCCTGCATCATCTCCTGTCGTATCTGTGTCATTGCCTGCATCCTCTCCCATCTCGTCTACGTCGTCGGTTGCATCCTCTTCTGTGGCATCTGCGACGTCGCCTGCGTCCTCTCCTATCGCACATGTGTCAACTCCTCCTCCTGTCATCTCTTGCCGCATCTATGCCATCTCCTGTTGCGTCATCACCTGTGTCGCCGGTTGTGGTTCCATCGGCAGCAGACCCAATCGCACCCTTGCAACCTTCCATCTCATAGCTGTTTGTTCTTGCGCAAGGCGTTCATCTGAGGCCGTTGCAATCTGCACCTCACTATGCCCCGCCTGCCAGTCGTACAGTCTTGGCTAGCCACTCTGGGTCCATGCAGTCAGACCGTCCATTTCACGGTGGTGTCGTTGTCCCATACAACTGAATCTTATCTTTGGTCTTGACACACTTGGCTGTGGTAGAACCTAACACCGCACTTGGATATTCCCTCATCGCTGATGAGTTCCACCATGTCATTTTGGCAGCCGGCTCTACTCAGCCTCTGCCTCCCTCCGTCGCCACCGTACTTGTTGCGAGTGGCACCACGACACGTGTGCCTGAACCGAACAGTGTGCAAAAAGAACGCTCTGCTAAAGATGTAGCCATCTTCAAACAAGCTATGCGCAAGGAAATCGCTGTGATTGAGGAGCATGAAGCTGAAGATCCGCCTGGCTGTAAGGCCATATCAGCCCGTTGGGTGTTTCATAGGAAAGAGAGGCCAAAAGGATCAGTGGAACGGTACAAAGCCCATTTTACGGCCAAGGGATTCTCCCAAGTTCTTGGTGTGGACTTTGATGCCACCTTTGTCCCTGTTGGCAAGTACACTATGGCAAAAGGCCTTGCTGAGGCAGGTAGCACAGAATGACTGGGAGCTCCACCAGATGGGCGTGAAAAATTCGTTCATGCACACCATTCTCGAAGAAGAGATCTATCTCATCCACACTCCAGGGTTCGAGGATGGAACAAACTGGGTCTGGCGCCTCCAAAAGGCCTTGTATGGACTAAAACAATCTCTAGGTTGTTGGAGCCTCGAGATCCCCACAACCTTGGAGCGGGACAGGTATCACCGTAGCACAGTGGACCCAGCTCTATTTGTGAGTGCCTCCTTCACACCTTTCGTCGCTGTCCTGATCTATGTGGACGACCTCTTGATTGCGTCCTCCGACCTGTAGGCTGTCCAGGCTGTGAAAGATCTCCTCAACTTTGTGTACAGAATGAAGGATCTTGGGCTAGCTCATGTCTTCCTGGGAATTAAGATTGAGCGTGATCACCAGCGTTGCACACTACGTATGTGCATCAGGCTTGTTACGTCAGGACGTTGCAGAAGCGCTTTGCTGACCTTTTAGCCATAGTCCCCTCTGCATCCACGCCTATGACTCCCGTTGGGCAGAGGATCCTCATATCAGTAGACCCAGTTTGTCTGGAGGAGCCTGTCGATGTCACGACGTACCTTCGAGTCATTGGCTCCCTGATGTTCCTCGGGATGATGACGTGCACAGATGTTGTCTTCATTGTGAACTTATTGTCGCACTTCTCACAGCATCCGATTCAGCTCCATCTGGAAGCTACCCTGCATGTGGTGCGGTATGTCGTGTCCACCCCACGCCTAGGAATATGCTTTTGCGCACAACCGTCTTTTGTTATTGACAGATACATTGACAAAAATTGGGCCCATGATCGCGATGCGTGTAGTCCATCCAGTTACATCTTCCTTCTCAGAGGTACAACTATCTCATGGAAGAGTGGTAAGCAGGATTGTGTAGCGTGGAGCTTGACTGAGGCTGAGTATATTGCATTGGGGACTGGGGTCTGTGAAAGAATCTAGTTTTGTTGTCTCATGCAGAAACTTTGCCAGCCCATTCATTGAATCACCATCCGCTACGACAATGAGAGCATGTGCTGCATAGCAGAGAATGATGGCATGTGTCACACGTGCACCAAGCACATCAACATTGAGCATCACTTTGTACGTGATCATATTTCACATGGCAATGTCTCTCTTGTGGGTGTCGACATGCAATAGAAATGTGCAGATTTCCTTGCAAACGTTTTGTACACGGCAAGTTCGAGTTGGTTGTGCGCAATGTTGGGCTTCTTGCGCCTGCTCTGCTACTATGTGATTCACATCCTGCTCTTTTTGCTTCCTCTCTTTGTCTGTAGTTCTTGTGTGGCTCCATCTCATGCCCCTGCTGTGCGCTGTCGTTGCCATTGTTCTATGACCCTTGCTTGCTCATGGTGACTGGCATCCACGAGTCATTGGGGAGTGTTGGTGTGTCAATCACTGTGACCTTTGGACTTGTCACTCTACCCCGTAGCTCGCACTTACTCGAAATACTCGAACTCTACACACACGCCACGGTTCCTCCCTCCATTTGTCCCATTCTCATTACAGAGCTGAGCTCCACATAGGGGACTGAAGGAAGGGGCACATAACGTGTCTATTTTTCATGTGTCAGTACCACACAGTGCTGAAATGAGTCTAGGGCATGCAAGCCTATGCTGGATGAGACATGAGCTCTGGTGGTGAGCGGGAGAAACACAGCATCAAAATTTGGCTAAGTCTGGAACGACTGAGTTAAGAATCAAGAAGAGTTTACAATGAGCCCTGCTGATATCTTATGTAATGGGGACTAGCGGCTGGTCCACCAGGCCCCGTCATCCCCGTCCTGCAAGAAGACACGAACGGGGAATACACATGGCAAGGAACACAAACCCACACAATGGAGGTCTCCCGAGGCACCGGAACAGTCCGTCGAGTGCCCGAGTCTCGACCAACAGGAAAATATGCAATATACCCCAAACACATCTAGAGTCTATGGTAATACACTAGCATCACCGACTAGCCAAAACAGGTAAGTTTAGGCCTCCCGAGATGCCGGAACATGTAACCAGACGTCCGGGTCTCAGCCACATACGAACTACAGATGTATGATAAAGGGTCAACAAAGACTAGATAAATCAATACTGGGTCTCCCNCAATGGAGGTCTCCCGAGGCACCGGAACAGTCCGTCGAGTGCCCGAGTCTCGACCAACAGGAAAATATGCAATATACCCCAAACACATCTAGAGTCTATGGTAATACACTAGCATCACCGACTAGCCAAAACAGGTAAGTTTAGGCCTCCCGAGATGCCGGAACATGTAACCAGACGTCCGGGTCTCAGCCACATACGAACTACAGATGTATGATAAAGGGTCAACAAAGACTAGATAAATCAATACTGGGTCTCCCGAGGTACCGGTACAAAACAACGAGTACCCGGGTCTCAACCACAGGAGTGCACAACCTGTCATAAACTATGCCGTGAACTTCTATGAGGTCTCCCGGAACATTGGCACAAACCACCTAGTGCCCGGGTCTCGACCACCAAGAAAACTCTATCAAACATGTATGGGTGAACCATCAGTACAAACTAGGAGGTTCTCGCTACACAAGACCGTATGATAGTCAGACAGCTCAAGGCCCACACATCAACACTCCCCCTGGGCTGTAAGAGCTGTCCACAAGGTACCAGCTAAGAAAGTACAAATGCTCCCCCACGATGAAAGAGTCTTGAGACCATGAACACCAACACATATGTGCTAGGATACATCTGCTCCCCCTGCATGCAGAAGGCTGTGAACCTGCCGCCTGTAGAAAACACCGCATCTCCCCTTGCTCAAATGATCCTTGGAAGAACAATCCAACAATGAGTAGTTGGAGATGTTTATACGTCATCAGAAAGATGAGGATGAGACTAAAATGGGTACCATGTGCACAAATCACTCATGCACTGTCTAACACCTGTCACTTATCACATGGAAGCTGCCAGAGTTCCCAACGGGCAATATCCTAGGTATCACTCTCATCAGACTCTGAGGGTGCAGGAGTGGAGAAGATGCTGCCGAATGCTCCATAGCTGAGAGAAGAGGACGATGCTGAACCCCCCATATCTGGGAGGTTCTAAAGGTTATAAAAAGCAGACTCCAAAGCAGTACAGGTGGAGAGGATGGTGCTGGAAGGTTCTGGAGTGGAGGGTGGAGACGGAGCTGGATCTGTGTGTGTGGAAGTCACTCTTGCAGTCGGTACACCAACTGCACACTCCAATGTGCATAGATTCTCCTGTACTACAACCAACTCACCTTAGAGAAGAGAGGCATGCTTACGCGTCTCGGCATGATCCTCCTGAGTCACTATGCAAAGCTCAAACTCAACATCCTCGAGCACCGCTAACACCTCACTGTAGGTGGTAGACAAGCAGTCTACCACTCGGTGTAGCACCTCCACCTCCACCTCTGCTGCTCAAAACTGGGTAACAACAAGTATCACGTCTCCTAAAGAGGCACCTCTTCCTAGGTATCGGGACTGAGACAGATGGTCAACTAGGGAACCTAGAGAAGTTTCATGCTCTGAGAGAGGGGATGTGCATGGCTCAGAAGAAGAGAGAGATGGTACACATGCAAAGGACATGGATGGGGATGAGCCGAAGGATGTCTCCAAGCTGTTTAGGATGTCATCATCACCCACTGCCTCAGGATCCTCATCTTGTGAGGCACAATCTGAGGGTGCGATGGAGCCATCTGAGCTGTGTTCAGTACAACCCTCAGTGAGTAGCTCGGCCAACGTACTCTGTAATGCGTGATCCCACTCCTCTACATCTCTCAGCTCACACTCTCTAGCCCTATGTGTATATTCACTCCACCCCTTGTCCCCAGTGAAGGGCTCCTCAGACACCACCTCTGGTGTGAAGGTGTTGTTGAGCAAGGCCTCGCGGATCCTCGTCACATATGTCTCCTGGTCACTGATGAGAGAACGGATCTTGCCCTCCTCAATATGGCATCTGAGGCAAGGATGACCAGGTGCTGCCACCTCTATCGTCACTATCAGAGGTGGACAAGATTCCAAGGCCCCCCCAATGATCTGGGACGCCAGGTTGGTGCCTCCAGCAGCTGCTACATAATCACTGACGGATGAAGTATAAGCAGGCGTAGCTAGTGCTATTGATGCAGCTAGTGCTGTCGATGAGGTCAATGCTGGCGATACAGCTGATGCTGCTGATGTAGCTCATGCTGTCAATGTAGTTGATGTAGCTGATGCTACTAGTGCCGTAGATGAAGTCGATGTAACAAATGCGACTGGTGCTACAGAAGATGTAGGTGTTTTCTCTGATGAAGAAGATATGGCTGATGTAACATCTGGAATAGGCAATAATACTGAAGGTGTCAACATTGTCCCTGCATATGATCCTGGTGAATGAGACGACCCTAGTGATACAAATGGTGCACCTGATGGAGATGATACGGTCAATACAGCCAATGCAGATGGCAGGGCTGATGTGGAAGATGAAAGCATTAGAGAGGAACCAGGAAAAACTGGTGTCGTCAACACTAAGGATGTGGTAGATGCAACAGTCACACGCATTGCTGTAGTACGTGATTCTGACAAAGTGTCCAATGCAGCTGGTGAAATTGATGTAGCAAATGAAGCTAACACTAAAGAGGAAGATGATGATACAACTAAAATGGAAGACGGAACAACTGGTGCTGCTGGAGCAACTGTCACAACTGATGGAGCTAATGTTGTAGATGAAACTGGTGCTGCAGATGCAACTGGCACAGCCGGTGCAACTAGTGGTGTAAGCGAAGAAGGTGTTGTGGAAGAGACTAATGCCGCTGAAGCTGTGGATGTAGAAAGTTATGTTGATACTGTGGCTGCTAGCAAAATGGCAGATAGAACAGCTGCAGGTACAGTTGGCACAACTGATGCAGCTGGTGCCACAGGTGAAGTATGTGCTATAGAAGAGACTGGTTTCGCTGAAGCTGTGAATGTAGGAAATGACACTACTGCTGTGGCTACTGTCAAATTGGCAGATGGTACAACTCGTGCTACAAGTACAGCTGGCACAGCTAATGCAGCTGGTGTCACAGGTGAAGCATGTGATGTAGAAGAGACTAGCGTCATTCAAGCTGTGAATGCAGAAAATGATGCTGATGCTGTGGCTACTGGAAAATTGGAAAATGGTACAGCTCTTGCTGCAAGTACAGCTGGCACACCTAATACAGCTGGTGCCACAGGTGAAGCATGTGCTGTAGAAGAGACTGGTGTCACTGAAGTTGTGAATGCAGCAAATGATGCTGATGCTGTGACTGCTGGCAAAGTGGCAGATGGTGCAGCTCGTGCTACAGGTAGAGCTTCCACAACTAATGCAGCTGATGCCACAGGTGAAGCATGTGTTGTAGAAGAGAATGGCATCGCTGAACCTGTGAATGCAACGAATGACATCAATGCTATGGCTGTTGGCAAAGTGGCAGATGGTACGGCGGGTGCTGTAGGTACAGCTGGCACAGCTAATGTAGCTGGTGCTATAGAGGATACAGAGAGTGTGGGTGTAGACGGTGTAGATGAGGGTGATGTTGTATATGCTGCTAACAATGTAGATGTTGTAGAGGACGCTGATGCCAACGTCCCTCCTCCAACTGACATGGAAAGGAGAGTAACAGGTGCTCCTGCTCCATCCTCAATGCTCACTGTCATCGTCGAAGTCAAACTGGATGGATGCACACATCCCCCCTCAACCGGTGTAACGACAGAAGCCGGTGGAGATGAGGAAGTGCCGGTGAAGCGACAAGCATGATGCACTGAGCGCCGACGACATCATCGAGCAGGAGGCTCACTGGGAGAGGATGAAGGGAGGGGCTCTACCATCGGTGGTATGACACCAGTGGAGCATAGGATGGAGAGAATAACAGCCGACTGAGAGGAAAGGTCCAGTGCAGATAGAGAAGGTCCAAGAAAGGATGATGAAGAAGATGAACATGATACAGAATGAAGCTGGTCTGAGCAGAGGTAGTCCTGGAGGGACTACACCATTTGCCGGAGACTCTGGAGCATGGATTAGAGTACGCCAGGGGTCCGGTGAAATGAATGGAAGGATCAGGTACATCTGCCTGATGTGGAGTGTACTGAACTGCATGGTTCTTGAGCCAAGAGGGTTGCCACTCAGGAGGGCGCCGACGACACTGGCGCCAACCATGGCAGTTGTTGCCACAAAAGTGGCAGGCGAATCCACGTAGAGGTGGCTCCTGCTGTGGCAAAAGAGAACCCACCCGCTGAGGCTCATGGAAGTGAGGATGGAGGAGACCGTTGAGAGACGGACGACCAGGCTGACTGGGGAGTTGCATCGCACAAGGGTGGTGCAGGCGACCACATAGGCACCCCCAAATGAGGAGGATGAGCGTGAAGAATGCCGGCTCTCGGTGGTAGTGAGGACCACGGAGAATTCCTCGCAGAGGATGGCAATGGTCCTGTCATCACATCGTCAGGCTGAGGACAAAGATAGGAAGGAAGAACGCTTGTGTCAAACGGTGGAGGAGCCGACACAAAGGTGGCTGACTAGTGTACCTAAGAGAGGGTGATGTAAGAGGTCATGTCAGTGTGCCTGGAGGCTGGTGACATGGTGAGGCAAAGAGAAATCTCTCTCCTGGTGGCGTGAAAACTGACCACAGGAGGGAAGGGCCAGCAACACCATGAGGTGGTGGTGCCGACTGTAGGATCATGCTGACCGAAGGCAACATGTGATGATGCTGATCGTACGGTACTCCGTCCCTCAGCGGTGAAGATGCAAACCACGGGAGGACATGACTCGAGGAATCACGTGGAGGTGGCCTAGAGTGTGGTCGCAACATGTCGGGCCGCAAATGTAGAGGGTAAGGGTGGGGAACGCTATCACTGGGGGGTGGGTGGCGTAGTTACCTGTGTGAGATATGAGCCTGGAGGTGGTCTTGTCTGTGGCTTCATCGTGGTGAGGATGGTGAGAGTGTATGGCCCCTCGGTGGAGGCTAGATTGGGTTGAAAAATAACCCACTCGAAAACCCCCAGAACCAATATATATTTATCTAGATTTTTCCTAAAGAAGGCGGTACAAAAATACCCTCTCGGGAATCGAGTACCCTGGTTTTCTAGATTGACCCTTTGTCAAGACTGAAATGCTGTCTCTGAGGATTGATCTCCTTGTGGCACCAGGACAAACACCAGATGCCTGGGTCTTCACAAGGGAGAGAAAAGGGAAATATAAAGACAAACAAATAAATCTGCAAAGAGAGCTGGACAAAGGCGGGCCCAGGTTTGCCGAAGGAGGGAATTAGGGTCCTAAGAAGGGTGGAGAGGTGGACCCCCTTTTTCTTGTTGGTGTGTGCTCAAGCGAGCTCAAATCCACTGGGCGGATTTGAGCGATTAGCTTTTCCCTCGACGGGCTCGCCGAACGGCGAGCTCGTCGACGGACGAGCTCGTCGGTCGATGAGCAAGACGACGAAAGAGTCCGAGGGAAGCTGCAAAGTAGCTTCCTGCGGCTGCTTTGAATGCTGCTGCCTGCTGTTGCTCCCGCAGCGAGGTAGCTGCAGGTTTGTGAGATGCAGCTGCAACAGTTGCTACGCTCGCCACTTCTGGTGCGGTTGCTGCCGCTATTGCTGCAGCTTTGTCAAGCTGCGAATGCTACTGTTGCTAGTGCTGCGCTGATAATTACTGTTGTTGGTCAAAGGGAGCGGGTAGCACGCTGCTCACCTGTGAGCAGTGTGCAACCCGCCAGTTAATTGGTTGTTAAAAATACTTATTTTCCTCTTTCTCCCATGGTTTATTTTATCAATATTTCTTAAAAAGGGGCTAGCAAGCCATGCGCGCACAGCTGTTGCTTGCCAAGCATTCCAGCTCGCTCCTGCCACTACGCGTTGCTGCTCGCCACTTAACGCGTTGATTGTACGCTATCCTACAGGCTGCTTGCTACTGCTACGCACTTCAGCTGCTTCAAATACGATTGCTTGCTGCTTCTACTACTGTTTGCCGCCTCTCCTACTGCTGTCCCTGCATGCTACTTGGCCGGTAGCTAGGCCACTCACAGTCTCCTGCAAGAAGGGGTGTGGCGGTTGGTTCTTCAGCCGTTGTTACAGAATCCGGTGTTGTTGCTTCAGTCGTCCATACAGCAACCAAAGCAGTACCCGGAATACTATCAATGTACTCAAAATCTAATAATTACTTTGGAGTCAGCCTTGCTGTTGTCGCCGACAAGCTTGCAGCTCTCACAAGCTCATGTCTGCTTAGCGCCACGTGGCGCTTCACAGCTGCCTTCTAGATCTTTTCTGTTGCTTTGTTGCTCACACAACTCCCATGCACTCTGATACCATGCTAAAATGAGTCTAGGGCATGCAGGTCCATACGGGATGAGACATGAGCTCTGGTGGTGAGCGGGAGAAACACAACGTCAAGATTTGGCTAAGTCCAGAACGACTGAATAAAGAATCAAGGAGAGAGTACAATGAGCCCTGCTGAGAGCTTATGTACCGGGGACTAGCGGCTAGTCCACCAGGCCCTGTCATCCCCGTCCTGCCAAAAGACACGAACAGGGAATACACATGGCAGGGAACACAAAACCACACAATGGAGGTCTCCCGAGGCACCGGAACAGTCCGCCGAGTGCCCGGGTCTCGACCAACAGGAAAATATGCAATATACCTCAAACACATCTAGAGTCTATGGTAATACACTAGCATCACCGACTAGCCAAAACAGGTAAGTTTAGGCCTCCCGAGATGCCGGAACATGTAACCAGACGTCCGGGTCTCAGCCACATACGAACTACAGATGTATGATAAAGGGTCAACAAAGACTAGATAANACCGGAACAGTCCGCCGAGTGCCCGGGTCTCGACCAACAGGAAAATATGCAATATACCTCAAACACATCTAGAGTCTATGGTAATACACTAGCATCACCGACTAGCCAAAACAGGTAAGTTTAGGCCTCCCGAGATGCCGGAACATGTAACCAGACGTCCGGGTCTCAGCCACATACGAACTACAGATGTATGATAAAGGGTCAACAAAGACTAGATAAATCAATGCTGGGTCTCCCGAGGTACCGGTACAAACCACCGTGTACCGGGGTCTCAACCACAGGAGTGCCCAACCTGTCAGAAACTATGCCATAAGTTTCTATGAGGTCTCCCAGAACACTGGCACAAACCACCTAGTGCCCGGGTCTCGACCACCGAGAAAACTCTATCAAACATGTATGGGTGAACCATCAGTACAAACTAGGAGGTTCTCACTACACAAGACCGTATGACAGTCAGACAGCTCAAGGCCGACACATCAACACATAGTGACCTCTTTCCTCGCTGCACACTCGCCTCACGGATGCAGGTCATTGACCGGGGAGAGACTGTTGGTTGTGCATGTTAGACACGCAAGTGACCTCTTGATTATGTCCACTTGCACACATCATCAACACAGGTGACTAAGCAGACATGAAGCTCACAGCGCATATGTTGTGGGTTATGTATCGGTGGCATCTCAGCCGGGTGCACGAATGGAGCGAGCTCAGTTGCGCTCAGTCCTACCTGCAAGAATGCTTGTACTTTTGAGTGTTTGATAATTAGCTCTCACATGAGAGAATTACTAGGGAGTGCATGCACCATATACGGTTGATATGGTTGAGTTTTGTTCTTTGCATGCTTTTAGCTTGGTGAACAGGTTGCTGAACCCTTCGGACCACACGCCCGGTTTATACCGACGTGTGAGAGGTCACCTAGAGCTCGTTCGCTCCAGGGTCGGGCTCGATCCCTACGTGGCATCCGGGCTCCATGACGAGAGCCTCGCGTGGGTGGCCCGCTCAACTGTCATTTATCACCTTGCTACCTCCTTACTAACGATCTTCTTCTTCTCTCTCTACTCTTGCGTAATGTGAGCTTTCCCCGATCAATGGTGTCGCTCTCTCCACATGCTTGCATGCATACTTGTACATCATAGCAATCACTGCTACCTACTGGTATCAGAGCAGGAGGAAAACCCTCCTTCTTGAGACAGTCCTGATGCCTCGTCGGGTCACATCTACGTGGAAGGTGATCCCGCGCAAGCCATTCACGCGATTAGGTTGTGGCTCCAGCTACTGCAACCACAAACGGCCATTGCCATTACAGCCGTGCGTCACGCATTCGTTTGCTCCCGTGCTTGGCTCGGCTGCATTGACGGTTGCAATGCTTCTCCACCACAGTCCGCCTACTTTCGACCATGCTGCAGTCACCGTGGTGTCACTCCGTGTAGCCGCATCTCACGCAGCTGCCAGCGCGATCTCAACCATTGCTACTACAGATCAATTTTCTTCATTGCTGCTGCACATCTCCGCATTGACCAACTACGTCCATCACAGCCGCCTTCTTGCATCTGTCTGTGTGGCGGTCTTACGCAGTAGCAGCAGCGCTTCTCTTCCAACTGCCCACCCACGTCTCCGTCGTGGTTGCAGCAACAGCAGCGGCATTCTCCACTGCTGTCCACATCCGTTTGTTGTTCTTCTATGCCCCATGGCCACTGCTATGGGTTGACGGACAGGTTGGGCATGCACTGCTCCCTTGGAGTAAGTCCCCCAAACCTTGTTCGTGGTGCAAGTCCAAGCGAGACACCAGAAGTGTAGCGCAACGGATAGCATGTTGGACTTAGGGACAACAGGTCCTGCGATCGAGCCTTGATGTGCGCAGGAGGTTTTTTGACCTTCTAGCACAGGGGAAGTTTCTTAGACATTTCTCCATGCATGAGGAGAGTGCGCCACTTGGCGGTCAGTGGATGCGCCAATTGGCGGACTGGTGAGGTGGTTTGGAGTGACCACCCCAAAAGTGTCACTGCCCACACACCTTAGAAGCCAGGCCTAGGACTATATGTACCAGGCTCATTCCTCATTCTAATTACACAATCTGGCCTTAGATGCTCCTCACAGAGTTGTCCAACTAAGGAACAGTATAAAGAAGACACTGGTTGGTCTAAGCCCCAGGAGTTAGTCTTTGACTAGCACCTCGCGCGAAAGTGACCAAGTGTTAAGTGGACACAGTTGCTAGCAAGTGATTGCCTAGGAACTGCTCAGTGTGGAACCGTGATCCTGAGGGTGATATCTTCTCCTAGCTGAAATGCTAGGAGCGGACGGCAGGTGCTATTGTGTCGGCCCTGTTTTCTAGTCCGTTTGCCTCAGGCCGGTTGACA
>SZWC01000310.1:114086-126459 GCA_023375785.1 Penium margaritaceum | reverse complement strand
TCTAAGAAACTTCCCCTGTGCTAGAAGGTCAAAAAACCTCCTGCGCACATCAAGGCTCGATCGCAGGACCTGTTGTCCCTAAGTCCAACATGCTATCCGTTGCGCTACACTTCTGGTGTCTCGCTTGGACTTGCACCACGAACAAGGTTTGGGGGACTTACTCCAAGGGAGCAGTGCATGCCCAACCTGTCCGTCAACCCATAGCAGTGGCCATGGGGCATAGAAGAACAACACTAGGACTATATGTACCAGGCTCATTCCTCATTCTAATTACACAATCTGGCCTTAGATGCTCCTTACAGAGTTGTCCAACTAAGGAACAGTATAAAGAAGACACTGGTTGGTCTAAGCCCCAGGAGTTGGTCTTTGACTAGCACCTCGCGCGAAAGTGACCAAGTGTTAAGTGGACACAGTTGCTAGCAAGTGATTGCCTAGGAACTGCTCAGTGTGGAACCGTGATCCTGAGGGTGATATCTTCTCCTAGCTGAAATGCTAGGAGCGGACGGCAGGTGCTATTGTGTCGGCCCTGTTTTCTAGTCCGTTTGCCTCAGGCCGGTTGACACCGTTTGCTTTGGCCGTGCTGCGGCCACAGCAGCAGTGTCTCCTCCCACTGCCCGCGCACATCTCCACCGTGGTTGTGGCAACGATAGCAGCACTTCTCGTTGCCATCCATCTCGCAGCTCACTGCACAGTGCTCTGCACACTCTTGTCCACCGGCACTTCTTCTGCACTACCTCCCATCGCAAGGCCCGTAGCCAACTGCAACCCTCTCTCTTTGCTTCCACGCACCTTGCGGCTGCACTGCTGCCTGGACCCTCCGTCGTACTACTTCGGCACCCCTTAGTCCTGCGCACCACGGAGATGGAGTCCGTAATCCTCTTGCACAATGTCAGCAGCAGTAGCCGCATCTTCGGCCTGAACCAGCACCCTGGCTTCTCCGCCTGCTGCTGACCCTGCACCCACCTTGTCGAGGGGACATCGTGAACGTGTACGGATTGACGCGGACATTGTGCGTCACGAAGAGCTCCCTGACCAAGCGAGGCTGGAGGTGTGGTCAGGCCGCTGTTGCGACAGTCCAGGGTACCATCCTGGTGAGGACTACGACCCAACGAACCACGAAGTCTGAGCTTACGCAGCCGAGTAAGCCACCTATTGTCAGTCACCTTCCGACGACTCGCCGACCGTGTAGAAAACTCCAGCAGCAGAGCCACAATGTGATCAACGTCATCCTCAATCACTTGTTAGCTCCCCCATTTCCCGTAGAACGCGTCAGCAGAATCAGTGTGTCGCTCTTGGCACGGCACCATTGATGCCAGCAGCACCAGTAGCGTCAGTAGAGGCAGCTCACAGACGCACATCCTCACGTTGTATCCCATTCCTTCCTGCCTCCCAGGCAGCCACTGCACCTTCAGGGTCCTCTGACATTTTCTCCGTTTTGGAAGCAGCTCTTGTCTCCAGTGCTACTGTTGCCTCCACCTTTGCTACCACAACACGCGCTCCTCGAGCACGCGCTAGCACCGCTGCTGGTAGAGTTGTTGAAGCCTACACTGCTGCCGCCGTAATCCAAGGACCACTTGCAGCCGCAATGGTCAACGTCGCCACGCGAATTGTTGTCATTGCCGAATCTGTAGCAGCTAAAGCAGCAGCAGCTGCCACTACCCTCTCCAGTGTCGTCATCTCCATCCAGTCTTCCATGACTCAGGCGTCCTCTGCTGCTGAGTTGTGCTCGTTAGGGTTCCAGGTCCGCATTCTTGTTATAGCAGCAGCAGCTGCCTCCACCCTCACATGGGCTACCCTTGCTGGAGTCGCCTGCATCATCGTCGCCACCACCTCCTCTATGGCTTTCATCGCTGCTTCAGCAGCAGCCGCACTTCCACCTATGTTTGCTCTTCAGCGCTAGCTTTGGTGAGCCCCTGTCTGTCCATCTCTTGGACTTCGTGCTCTCATTCTCCCTCTCCACTGTGGCATGTGTGTGCGTCCACCTTCATTACAATGCAGCAGTGACGTCACACAAGATCCACCCATATTACATTGCCATGCCCGCTTGGGTAGGGAAAACTCTGCCAAAAAACATTAGGGTCTCACCATGGCAGTCCATAACGATCAGTATGCCGCACTATAGGAAGAACTTCGTCGAGAGCGAGAAGCCCTCCAGGCAGCTCTCACAGCACAGAAAACTGTTGAACAAAAACTGCGCACTGAACAGGGCGATCAGGAAACCTTCGCTGACCACATCGCTGATTTGGTTATCAATCGCCTGCAGCCTTTCCACGCCCTCTGCGTCTGCCACTGCATGCATTTCTGCTCCTTTTTGTACTTCACACATTTTCGCATCAACCACCGCTGGCTTTCTCACCTCTGACCCTCTTGCTATCGCAACTGTCGTAGGCGTAGTTGCCGCCAAAGCTCTTGCACAGCCCGTACACCGCAAGCCTGACTTTGATTCTGCTGGACCACACTTTGCCACCACCCTCACCTTTCACTCTTGAGAGATTTGTTTCAGTGCCTGGGCACAAGGCGAGCAGTTATGGGAGTACTACCACAAGCCAAACCCCTCTGCGAACACCATTTTTGTACCCACAGATGTTGAATCCGCACGTGTTGTATGTGCTCACATCCATGCTGGGCCTGATGCCATCACTGACGAGATCGGCTCCTACAATGCTGATACAGCCCACCGTAGACCCGCTGACCCTGTAGGCGCTTATGCACTCATTAAGCAACACACCACTGTCATTGGACATGCAGCACAAAGTGTGCTCACCATCCGGTTCAATACGCTTTCAATGAGTGCTGATGAGATTGCGGACGTGTATTAGGCCCGTAGTCTCCGCCTCCTGTGTGACCTAGGCAAGGCAGCGCCTGGACAACTTCATGTAGTGCTTTCCATCGTCAACGGGCTCATCCCCGAGCTGTCCGACATCTTCATGGAAGTCAAAGCGTCTGATCTCGAACGTCTTGCCACTGAACCTGTGCCTACTGATGCACCCCCAGGCATGGGAGCGCTCTGGGAGTTCACTGCCCAGCGCCTCACCGAGTGGTGGAGTGTGCTCCAAAACAAACGCATACATTGTGCAGCAGTTGCATCTGCAACCACTACGCTTCCTTCCACCTCTTCTTCATCCACCCCCTCGTCCGCACCTTCCACCTCGGCCACATCCCTTCTCAATCACAGTGGGGGGGGCATGGGAGGGGGAGAGGGAAAGGGAGCGGCGGCTCATGTGTAGGCGGACAGGGCGGTCGGGGCAAAGGGAAAACCTTCAACGATGCCCACTCATCCACGCCCTCTCCCAGCACTATCACATGTTGGAACCGTGGTGCAACCGGGCATTCTGCACCAAAGTGTCCGCCCCCCCCGGACAACGAGCGCCTTTTATCTTCTATGCGAGCGCATTGGGCGCACTCCTCTGGCACCAATACACCACCACCACCACCACAGTGTCCACCAGCAACGGCTCTTCCGCTCCAGTTGACGCCGCCGCCTACAGCACAGTTGTGGCATCATCCTTACTCCCTTACCCATGGGGGTGGCCCCTAGGGTATGGCGGACCAGTCTACTATAGCCTCCTGTCTGGTGCTTACTCGCCTCCTGCCTGATCCACTACCATGCACCCGCCCCGACGACCCTCCACCGGGGTTGTCATCACCCTGGACCCTTCTAAGGACGAGCACCAGTTGGATACAACCCTCTCCCACGCCGTCCATCAACATCACCTTCGTGATCAAAGAGGTGAGAGTGGACACTGTGGGTCAGAGTCACTCGCGTGTGTTGTTGATGATCCGTTACGTGGTCCCACGTCCGGTCATGTTCTCGGGTGTCACTCTACGGATGTCCCGTGGATTGAGGATTGGGAGTCTATCTCCTTGCCCCGTTGTCTTGCTGCCTGTGGTCAGCGTCTTTCTCCCCACGCCGCCGCTGCGTCTATGAGTCGTGATCCCTCCATTGTTTGTATGCCAGGTGGATTTTGGATCCTTGACTTCCGAGCCACTCATCACATGACCTCGTCTCGTTCATTCTTTGTCTCTCTTGGTCCCGTTGGCTCTGTTCGCTTTGTTCGTACCGGCTCTGGCCAGCTGCTTCTTGTTTAGGGGGTTGGTGTTGTCTGCTTTGTGGGCCCAGGGGGGCACTGTTCTTGCCCGACGTTCTTTATGTTCCATCACTTGAATTGAGTCTTCTCTCTGTCACGATGCTTGACGACCAGGGCATGGAATTCTTCTCCCGTCGCGGCATTGCATCTGTCTCTCATTGCACCTCTGGCCGCATCTCTCTACAAGGAACACGCTGTAATCACTTGTTTCATGTTTCGATATTCGCTCCCATCCTTGCTACCTCTGTCCACGTGCACGTTGCTTGCTCCCTCTCTCCTGCGCACGCACAGCTATCACACCACCGCTTTCAGTGTACCACATTCACACTGTAGCCATTGATAGCTTGCTTTGTGTGCTTCCCGTGGATGACTTTGATGCCGCTATATTCCCTGCCCCCTGTCCCCCAGATTGCCTTGACTACGCTCAAGGCAAGATGCATCGGTCTCCTTTCTCCACCTCTAAATTCCGTACGTCTCACCCCCTCGATCTCTTGCATGCTAACGTCATGAGTCCTCTGCCTCATGAAGTTCTTGGAGGGGTTGGTTGCTACGTGCTTTGCCTTACTGATTATTTCTCTTGCATTTGTTTGGTACTTGCTCTCAAACAAAAGAGTGATGTCTTCTCTACCCTTGAGTCCTGGCTTCCACATGCTGAAATCGTCTGTGGACATCGCCTTCGTGTCTTTTACTGTGACCGTGGTGGCGAGTTCATGGGCCCTACTGCTCGCTTTCTACCATCTCGTGGAGTGTGCATTGAAGCTACGACCCCTTATACACCCCAGAAAAATGGTGTCCCTGAACGCTGGAACAAAACTCTTGCTAGCGGTGTCCGCACTCGTCTTAGTTCCTTGGACCTCCCTCCTCTCTTTTCGTTCTACATGACGTGGGTTTGGAACCGTGTTCCTCGCGGTCCCCTCCCTTGCCATGTCACTCCATTTGAACGATGGTTTGGTCATCGTGCCGACCTCCACCTTGCTCGTGTCTGGGGGTGTGTCGCAGCTGTCTGGCTCCCCGATGACCTTCGCAATGGCAAACTCATACTGAGTTTACTAAGCACGAGGAGAAAGTTACTCAATCCTCGTTCTCGTCTTTGCACCTTTCTTGGTGTCTCTGCCTTATCCAAAGCTTGGCGCTTCTTGAATCCTGACCGGGCCCGTGTTGTTGAGTCCCGTGACGCCCTCTTCTTTTAGGATGTCTTTCCTCACAACCTGTCCCGTGTCGCTCCTCCCTCTTCCCTGTCTTCTCTCTGTCGGCTTGGGGGGATGGGTCTGTCTCAGCCTCTTATCTTGCAAGGGTTCTACCACCACTATCTGGCTCAGTCCCGTCCTCCCCCATGATCCCTCGCTCGGTCCCATCCTCCTCCACTGTCCCTTCCTCCTCCGAGGCCTCTCCTCCCTCTCAACCCACTGTGCATGACAGGCCTTCCAAGGCCTCAACTTCTCCCTCCGTCTCATATGAGTACTCGTCGGCGCCTTTCAGTGCTACGCTAGTGTTTGATGACACACTGGCACAGTCTTCCAAACGACCCGTTTCTGACTCCCCTCTGTTGCCTACTCTACAGCCGACACCGTCTGATAGTAAGTCAGAATCCCCTCCTGTCACTGATGTCCCTCTAGTCAGGCCAGAGCCCTATACTCGCGCAGGGGAGGCTTCGCTCCCTCACGCTACACTCTGTGTCACAATCCACACATCCTGCTCAGCTTCGCACTCACTCTAGTGCATCCTCCACTAAACCTGACTCCGTCGCCAGACCCACTGGTCTAGATGCACTTGGTCTTGCTGTCAGTGTGGTCCACCCCAACTCAGCTGTGGACTATGCACTTGTAGCTCATGAGATTCACAGTGCCCTTGAGGAACCTTTTGCTTACTACGTCGTTGCCTGCTTTGCAATGAGTGGCCTCCCCTCACTCCCACCTGAGCCTGCCACTGAACGTCAGGCAAGGGAGGCAGCTGACGCTGACTGCTGGGAGAAGGCCATGCATGAGGAACTCACCGCCCTCAAGGAACATGAGGTCTTTGAGCTTGTCAATCTCCCACCAAGTCGCAAAGCCGTTTTGACTCACTCGATTCTTCCACACAAGCTGAACCCTGACGGCACGATCAACAGGTATAAGGCTCGTCTCACCTCCAAGGGATTCTCACAAGTCCCAGGCGTTGACTTTTATGAGACATTTGCCCCAGTCGGCCGATACACCACAGCCAGAGCGCTACTGATTCTGGTCGCTCACAACGATTGCGAACTGGAGCAGATGGATATCAACAACGCGTTCCTGAACGGACAACTGGACCAGGATATCTACATGGTGCAGCGCTCAGGCTTTGCTGATGGCACCAACAAGGTCTGACGGTTGCGCAAGGTCTTTACGGGCTCAAACAATCCCCTCGCTACTGGAACCAGGAGATCTCCTCCACACTTGAGAGAGGGGGATACCGCCGCAGCACTGTCGATCCGGCACTCTTCTTGAGTCCGTCCTCATAGTCCTTGGAGGCCATACTGGTCTACGTGGATGACCTTCTCATTGTGTCACCCAGTCCTGTGGCAGTGCGGTCGGTGAATATTCTCCTGTAGTCCACCTACAAAATGAACGACCTAGGCCCTGGTCGAGTGTTCCTTGGCATGGAGCTTGAGCGTGATCGTCAGCGCCGTACTCTGCATGTTCACCAGGCTACCTACATTTGCAGCGTGGAGGAGCGCTTTGCCTCCTTGCTTGTTGACACTCCAACTGCGTCCACATCGATGACTCCAGCTGGTCAACGTCTGCTAAAGTCACTCGACACGTCTCAGTTGGGTGAGTCTGTCGATGTCACCAACTACCCCACTGTGCTCGGGTCATTGATTATTCTCGCCACTACCACTCGGGCAAACGTGGCCTTCTCGGACAACCTCCTCGCTTGGTTCTCACAGCAACCTCGTCAGAGGTACCTTGAGGCAGCACTACGTGTCATCTGCTATGCACTGTCCAGCGCACGAGTAGGATTGTGCTACAGATCACAGCCTTCTGTGGTTGATGACTGGTACACAGATAGTGAGTGGGCTCATGACAAAAACGCACGTAGTCGCACCGGCTACATCTTTCTTGTGGGTGGGACTGTTGTCTCTTGGAAGAGTGGGAAGCAGGGATGCGTTGCTCGCAGTTCTTGTGAGGCTAAGAATGTTGCGCTTGGAGCAGGTAAGTGTGAGAGTGTTTGGTCGTCTCGCCTGCTACAACATCTTTGTGTGCCCATTCGCTACATTACACTATGTTACGATAAACAGAGCACCAAGGAAATTGCTGAGCACGATGGCATGGATCACTCGTGCACCAAGCACATCAACATTGAGTACCAATTCGTCCGCGAGCACATTGTTGCAGAAGGAGTTCAGGTTGTCTCGGTCAACACTCATCAGCAGCGTGCAGACAGTCTCACCAAAGCTCTTAGTAGTGGAATGTTCAAGGCAATCGTGCATGCAGTTGGCTTGTTCCGTGCACGTGATTCCCCTGGTTGATGTTAACCCCTCTTGCTCGTTGTGTGTATCGTTGCTTAATGTGGTGTGTGGATTGTTCGTCTGTGGGTCATGGGGGAGTGTTGGTGATGGTTTTCGCGCATCTCTCATTGTACTCTATTGTGTCCTCCCGGCTTATGTACATCAGCGTGCAGATGACTGACCGCGAGACTCGACGCTGCTGGAGTGTCGCGCGGTGGAGCCGACGCGCGCTGAGGCCCACGCACCATTCGCTGAAGCCTCCTCCCTACAGCGATGCGCTCAGCTCCATCAGCAGGCCTCCGCGACGGTCGGACCGCCGGCGGTCACTGCCACTGCAGATGTTGTTTCCATGTACTCAGCTTTATTTCTGGTTGTGGCATTGCATCTGCATCGTCATGCTATGCCTAGAGTCCATGTCTCCTGCTATGTGGCCCTGCTTGGCGTCACTGACTGTCGTAGGCACTACCCAGGTTCGGGCAGCCATAACTCTTCGCTGCTATTCTTCTAGCTGATTCTGACCGCACGACTGCATTCGCAGCGTCGGTATTATGGTATGGTCCAGTTTTCAGGCAAAACGGACGACGCCCGGGTTTTGGGCTGTCGGGCGTCTGGCAAGGCTCACCGAGAAAACCCTGCCTGCCAGAAAATAGGTCTAGGACTATTTTCTGATTGGCTGGTTAGCTGAGTAACAAGTTCTACACTAGTGGGGGGGAGCTAGAACTTGGAGGGGTCTCCCATTGTTGCTCATTCTTCATTCCTAATCAGTNCGGGCAGCCATAACTCTTCGCTGCTATTCTTCTAGCTGATTCTGACCGCACGACTGCATTCGCAGCGTCGGTATTATGGTATGGTCCAGTTTTCAGGCAAAACGGACGACGCCCGGGTTTTGGGCTGTCGGGCGTCTGGCAAGGCTCACCGAGAAAACCCTGCCTGCCAGAAAATAGGTCTAGGACTATTTTCTGATTGGCTGGTTAGCTGAGTAACAAGTTCTACACTAGTGGGGGAGAGCTAGAACTTGGAGGGGTCTCCCATTGTTGCTCATTCTTCATTCCTAATCAGTCACTTTTAGTTTTCAGCTGCTTTCTGGCGCTAACACTGGCGCGCGCGTTTCTGAGTAACAAACCTAGAGCTTCCAGACTTAGACTCTAGAGTAGCAGACTGAGGGGGCATCTGACTTAAGCAACGAGCGTGGAAGCCCGCACGCTGCATCAACAACGCTGCTGCCCCAACGTGCTGCCTAGGTTTTCCAGCTTGGTATAAGAGCCAGAGCGTAGTAGCAGCAGCAGAAGACTGGCGAACATGTGCAAGACAACGGCAGCAGACCCCCATATGCGCCAGTGCAGGGGAAATGCTGCCGGATTTTTTCCGGCAGCATTGACCCGCTTGGTGGCGGCGTCAGATTTTTTCCCACGGCCACAGGGCCAGGGGAAATGCTGCCGAAATTTATCGGCAGCACTGACCCCCACGTGTGACGCGAGGCGGTGAGCGGCAGGCCGCGTCCGACACCTTTGGACGACGACGCACGCTGCAACGTCACCTAGGTGCAGTGACTAGCACCGGCACGTAGCAGCAGCAACCTGCAGCAGCGGCAGCCACAGGCAATGGCAGCGAGCAGTGGCAGCAGCAGCCAGCAGCAGTTGCGTGCAGCAGCAGCAGCAGGCAGAAGCAGCAGCTCGCAGCAGCTCGCAGCAGCAGCTCTCAGCAGCAACAGCAGTAGCAGCAGCGCGCAGCAGCAGCCCGCAGCAGCAGCCCGCAGCAACAGCGAGCAGCAACCGCAGCACGCAGCAGCTGGAGCAGATGCTGCTCGCTGCAGCAGTAGCACCAGCAGGCAGCGAGTAGCAGCTGCTGCTCGCTACAGCCCGTAGCTGCTGCTCGCTGCTGCCAGCGAGCAGCAGCCCGCTGCTCGCAGCAGACAGTGGGCGGCTGTCCGCTGAGACAGGAAAAATGAAAATACAAAAATAAAAAAAAAACGAGGAGGAAAAAAAGTCCCCCATCCCGCAGCCCGAAGCAGCAGCCCGCAGCAGCAACAAGTAGCAGCTACAACACGCAGCAGCTGCAGTAGCGTGCAGCAGCAGCAGCGGGCTGCAGCAGCCATAGCACATGTAGTAGCTCGCAGAAGCAGTAGCTACTGCTGCAAATGTAGGCGCAGCAACAGCAGCAGCAGCAGCAGCAGCCGCAGCCGCAGCACCAGCAGCAGCTGCTGCAGCAGCAGCAGCAGCGATAGCAGCACCTGCATCAGCAGCAGTAGCAGCCGCAGCGGCAGTAGCACCAACAGTTGCAGGAGCAACAGCAGCTGCTGCTGCAGCGACTGTAGCAGCAACAGCGGCTGCAGCAGCAACAGGAGTAGCAGCGGCCCCAACAACCGCCGCAACTGACATCAGCATCCCGCTGCTGACGTCTCTTTTGACATCACTCCTGACGTCATCAACAAAAAAAAGGGGGAGAAAGGGAAGGGGGAAGACAACCAAAGGGGTGGGTA
The DNA here is from genome assembly GCA_023375785.1 of Penium margaritaceum. Lineage (NCBI taxonomy): Eukaryota > Viridiplantae > Streptophyta > Zygnematophyceae > Desmidiales > Peniaceae > Penium > Penium margaritaceum. Next base: position 116,426 of record SZWC01000310.1, on the reverse strand, counting down.
GAATTCCCACCGCCCCATAGCACTGCTGATATCAGCAACACAAAGACAAAACAAAACAAGGGACACCAAACCATGGCTGGTAGCCCCGGTGGGGAGGGGTCCTCCTCTGTTGGGGGGACCCCTAGCCCCCCTTTCTTGCAGCGACTACAACAGCAGCAGCAGCAGCTCACTGGTGTCGTTGGTGGCAACCCTGACCCCCTCGTTACTCTTCAGCAATAGCTCGTCGCCTTGACGCAACAACTTGCAGCGCTATAGCCAGTAGCCTCCCAGACTGCCACCAGTACGCCGCCGTCGTTCATCCCTCCAGGGCAAGCCAGCCCAGCTGTGTCTGCTGCCACGTACTACCTGGCACAGCAGCAGACTCAGCGCCAGCGGAAGACAGTGACCTCCGTCCTTGGCCCCACTCTGGGCGCCGGCAGCAGGCAGAAGGACTTTTAAACGCCGCCGCCGCCACTTCAGGCCGGCGAGCAGCTTCGGAGCTGGGAGCTTAGCTTTCGAATCTGGGCGCAAGTTGAGGGCCTGTGGGCATACTACACCCTCCCTTATGACTCCACCCAGGCCGACCAGCTGTATGACGTTGGTCGCGCCGTCCCTGCCCTCGTCCTAGTCGCCCCTCCAGCTTCCCGCCTGGCCCTAGAGCCTTTCCTCGGCGACTTCACCTCTGACGACATCCCAGACCCTGCAGCCGCATGGCACGTCCTCACCAGGCCCCATCGCCTGTCCAGTGACGCTGAGATCAGCCGTCTTCTCTGGGAGTTAAACTCCCTGCACATGGGGGAGACCGAGACGGTCACTGCCTACTAGCAGCGGGCGGAGGACATCCTTCGTCGTCTCGGCAAATCTGCTCCACCCCCTCTGTCCGCGCTCCTCACCATCAAGCGCGGCGCCACCAGCGCGTACGCGAACGTCTTTGTGCACTATCCCCAAGACGTCCTCTCCACCATGGGGGCCCAGGGAATCCTCATACCCTGGGCATACGAGCTCTTCCTCCGTATTGAGGAAGCTCGCCAGGAGTCCCAGCTCCATCGCATGGAGGCTCTTGCATCCCCTGCCGTCGCCTCCCCTACCGTTGCCTCCGTGGCCGTCGCCTCCCCCACCGCAGCTACCTCATCGTCTTCGGGGAAGAAGAAGAAGAGACGGAATAAGAAAGGCAAAGAACCGCCACAACAGCAGCAGCAGCAGCCGTCCACCGGGTCCAGCGGTGGTGGCTCGGTCTGCCACAACTGTGGCCAGCCCGGGCACGTGTGGTACACGTGCCCTCTCCCGACGGACAAGGCGCGCGTCATCGCCACCATGCATCGCCAGCGGGAGCGCCGTCTCACCTTTGCCGTCGTCGCTGCTGCTGGCCCTGACACTTCGACCTCGTCCAGCAGCTCCGCCACTCCGACAACCCCGCCAGTCCTGCAGACACCCGCGCCGCAGCAGTACTACCCACAGCTGTCGGTGCCTCCGTTCCCGTCGCCGGCGCTATCCCTCCCTTACCCGGGCTCCGGTGCCGTCACTCCGCACTCGGTCTACACTCCCGGGCCGTCCTCCCGTGAGTGTCAGCTGGAGCAGTTCATCGCGCTCCAGCTCGGCCTGACGCGCCCTCCTCCTCAGGGAAGTGCGAGTTGCATCACCTCCTGCTCTCCTGCCCCGCCTTGCATGACTGAGACTGATCTACGGTCGTCTCCCGTTTCCTCGTCTGTCGCATCGTCTCCTGTGGTCTCCTCTACCCCTTCCTATGACGACGTTGCATGGCTTGACGATTGGCAGTCTCGGTTCGCGCCTCCTTCCACCACGTCCGCGTCCCTTGCTTGCTACCATGTGATCGTTAGCGATCTGGTGACCCCGGTCCGCTAAGACCTGGATCATCGACTCCGGGGCCACGCATCACATGATGGCCTCTCGTGAGGCCTTCAGTATGCTCGGTCCTGTAGGCGATGTCTCCGGTGTCCGGACGGGCTCCGGGTAGGTGTTGCCTGTCCGTGGTGTTGGCGCTGTTCGTTTCCGTTGTCCTGTTGGTGACGTCTTTCTAAACGATGTCCTCTTCGTCCCTGGTCTCAAGCTCAGCCTCCTGTCCATCACTGCACTTGACCGCATGAGCATGGATGTTGTGCACTCGTGTGGTGTCGGCATTGTGTCGCTGCGTCCGTCTGGTCTCGTAGTACTGCACGCCACCGCCCATGGCAACCTATGGCATGTGCCCCGTCTCTCCTCCTCCCCTTCCGTCTCCTCCCCGTCGGCCGCCACAGGCCATGTGTTTGTCACCAGCACGCTTTCCCCTTCGCACACTCGCCTCTTGCACCGCCGCCTTTGCCACGTCCACTCTGCCGCCGTAGAAAGCATGCTCTGTACCCA
>SZWC01000310.1:66237-87597 GCA_023375785.1 Penium margaritaceum | reverse complement strand
GGGATGGAGGGAGGGGAGGAAAGGGAGAAAAAGCGAAGGAAGAAGAGGAAGGGAGGGAAGGAGGGAAGGAGGGAGGTAGAGAGGAAGGGAGGGAGAAAGAAATGGGGGGGGAAGGGAGGGAGGGAGGGAGGGAGGGAGGGAGGGAGGGAGGGGGGGAGAGAGAGAGAAGGGCACACTCACATGCACACCTCAGGCTCTTCGTCGGTCGCACAGACTCTTCTCTCTCCCTCTCCCTCTCGCTATCGTCCGGAGCTTTCTCGCAGCCGCCGCCGCCATCTTCGTCATCTTCGAGCAGCGCCTTGCGCTTGCGGAAGTTCTTGCCCTTGGCCACGAACATGGCAGCGGCGCTCGTGGCGCGTTGTGAGCGGCTGCGGTTGTGTAGCGCGGAGCAGACGGCGTGAACGCTGGACGGCCGCAGCAGGTTCAGGAAGAGACGATGGACGAGTAGGATGGACTGTGGTGTGCACTGTTTCGTTGATCAACCACAGCAAGGCTTCAGCAACAAGCAGACGTTCACCACCTCCAACAGGAAAACAGGTAGCCAGGTGAAGCCGGTGACGCCCTCTGGAGAGGTCAGCTGTGGCCACCAACCAACCGATGGTCGGGCGGCTTGCGGGCGGTTGCAAGATTCCGATGACGATGCGCCGCCTAGGGTTTGGCTCGTCAGAAAACGACAGTCCGGCTGGTCGGACTGCCGGTGGATCGCCCCGGGCATGCCGCCGCTCCACCGCGTGGATACGAGCCCGACCTTTTCTGTGCGAAATCCTGAAGGTTGGAATGACCATATACCCTTCCACACGAAGAACAAGTCTGATTCCCCTGACTCGTAACAAAAAGCATGATTCGCCCCAGCCGCAGAACAATAAGTACCATTCGTGTTACTTTTTTGACTTGAACGAGTCTCTAAACTCCGCATGTAATTTTTTTTTTCATGATATTCATGGCCCAACGCATGTCGAACTTCAGATTTTTACGCTGATACAGCGAGGGCATTGTGGCCACCTACCCCGACGTCTGCTATTCTATTCAATTAGGTTCTGGTAACTTCAACCACCTTCCAAAATCTTTTACTAACTTTTTTTAGCCGTATCTTTGTTTGAAACATTGTTCAGTCGACTTCTAGACGGCGCTAAACGTTTATAAAACCGCACCTCGATATTTTCAGAGCCCCCCAACTTCTTGGCGGAGCTTCTCAAAGCAGACACTCACGGCACGACCTCGCATGCGTCACTCAGCTCAAGCACCAAGGACCAAACATACCCTACTGCCACATGAATTCATGGTTTTGAAAAATTTAGGTTTCCCACAAGTGATTTCAAACTGAAAAAAGCAGTATAATAACGTGAAAACACCACTCAAAGCATCATCTTCACACAAAAATACTTGAATTTGTTCCACAAAATAATTAATTTACCACGAATTCATGTGGCACTAGGGTGATTCTTGTCGTGTGCTCGACTTACTCGACACTTGTCATCGAAGTACACTAGTGCTTAATTCAAAGTATCCAAGTGTCACAATTCCTCGAATCGTCTACTGTTCTGCACCTCATTCTTGTGAACCACCCACCGTACTGCCCCTTACATTCGATCCTTTTTTCCAATTTAATCAAGTGAGTGTTAAGTTCAAGGGCAGTTCGACTTCAGGGCCAGGGTTCGACTAGCGGCTCGTTTAGGAAGCCCGTTTTGCTCCTCCGTCAACCAAAGGGCCTCGACGGCCGATCTCACCAATCGCGGAAACCCTGCTGATTTATCTCAAGGACGGCAGGGCCCTTCGAACGGGATCCTCCTTCTCCGAATCGCGACCTGGTCGCGTCGAGGGTCGACACAAGCACTTAACCGAAGAGAGCGAAAGCCAAGTAGCCGTGGAAAAGCGCTCGAGGATCGCGAACGATTTGGAAAAAAATCACGTTTGATATGCAAACGAAATCGGTTTCTTTGGTTTGTGCTGTACAATCGCATGAGCCGTTTGTTGCATGGCGACTATACAAGATGCAATCGATCGCGGTCTTCTTCCAATAGCAAGGAGCTAGGGACCGGCTCATGAACCGGCTATCTCAAAGCGCGAGGCTGTCCGCAGGGCTCTCGCGTTGGTTGCCGCCCAAATGCAGGGTCCGGCGCTAATCGATCCAGCAATGCGGGTCCTCGCTTGAGGTTTGGTTGTGAACTAGGGCCCCTGGATCAATTTGGCCTAAGTTCACCCATAATTACAAGTTTTCTAAGTTTTTACCTGTTTCGTCCTTGGTTTTCTTGCTGTGTCTTTTCTGTCAAAATTCTAGTTCACGACTTTGGTCTATCCCTAGACTTTTAATGTTCAGATCTAATAACTTCAAAAAGGGAGAGCGAAGTTGCATCTTGCAGCTCGCTTTGCACACAGTCTAGCGGCTCGGTTCACGTTTTGCAGACTGACACGTCCACGTAACTTCCCCACCATTGCAAGTCCATGCACCATTGCACACAGTACGTAGATGTTTCACGCTGTGCCCGTAGTCCTTGGAACATCTCGGTGGAAGCGGAAACCGTGTATAGAGAAAATAGCCTTTTGCTATTCCAAAAAATAATTTGTCCACAAAAGCAGAACTATTTTGGTGCTTGAATGGTCAAAGGAGAACAATAATTGTAGGCACATGTATGGGGTACTGTGGTACATTTCGCTTGGCATAATACTTCGTGTCAGAGCGCAGCAACGTCGGAGGGGGCAATTAACGGATTAAGTACCGAGCGACAACCTTGCACGAGTCTTCAGTGCATCTCCATCGTTCAGAAATTCGCAGACCTCACGAAGACAACGCCATTGTGTGTCACGTCTTTAAGTTGGTGGTCCGATCTACAACCCATCCAACGATAGCAAGAGACTAGCGAAGCTAGACCAATGGCTCACACAACCGCTCTCACAACGTCGATCGTAAGCGTAATGCCTTCCAAGAGCAGCACCACTCTCTCACACCACCGGAAACGTGGAGCAACTTCACACGTGCTACATTGCACGCTTTGAAAAACTAAATGACAAATCCGACGCATAGTAGAGGCTTTAACACCTTTGTTGGTAGTCCAACGTGGCTGAGTACACGCGGCGTTTTCGTGAAATCATCACCAGTAGCGACCTCATCGCTGATGAAATCTGTTTTTCCGTACAAGGGCCTCAAACAACATATTTTGCGAGCAATCGCCATCTTTAGCATCGAGGACGACCTTTTCCAAATGATCGTGCCAGTCGATTGCATCCATAGTGCCGACTACAACACTCGGATACATGAATTCAATGGCGGACGACCCCAAAGCGACAATTCCTACCCTTATAGCCGAAAGTTATCATCAATAGAAACCTCGTCTCTGATGGAGATTGATTCCGTGGAGAAACACAATCAACAACTCTTATGCCACTGTCGAAAACGACACAAGTATGCCAAAAAGGGGGAAAAGCTGCAGAGAAAAAATGTGGAGTCAAGAAATGGCAAAGGCAGGAGTAGACGATGAGGCTCTTGTCTGGTCGAAAAAATCTGCGTTGACCGGTCGCCCATCTGAGTGGCTCAAATCACCGTAAATGAGGGTTGTTAAAATCATAAAGTTGGACGAGAGATATGAGGACGACCAACCAACGATGCTGCTACAAAACACGACCGAGGGGTTGTAAAAGTAACATAATGGTTCCGGTACGACTGGACGGAGGACGTTTTCACAGATTCATTTGCAACAATGTGGTTCAGAAGCTGGGTTTGTAGACAGAATAGGAGTGTTTGAAGGACAAACCATCGATAGACGACTACAAATTTGTCGACTTTGCAAACCTCTCCGACTGCACATTGGAGATCTGCACGACATAACGGGTTGGAGGACTTGCCGAATGAACGACCACAAACTCATCCTTGGGCATGATTTCCTTTACCACAACAATTTGTAGGTGGACTGGAACAGTGGATTGGTCTACGTCAGCATTGATGGTAGAACCGACGCCTGCCTCCAGTCGAGGGACCCTAGACGGAGCGGCTGTTATGGGAAACAAAAGAGATGGAAGTACGAGAGGAAGTTGCGGTAGCCACAAAAGGCTAGCCGATATATTCTGATGAGTGTGGCTCATCTACGTGGAGTCTAGGGAAGTGTAAGAAATCACAGATGCCAAGGTGACCACATCAGCCTCGATACGTGAGAAGTTCACAGCCATTGCGGAGGACTTTGCATCACTTGTTGAGGAGTTGGAAGGAGTTTTTCCCAATGAACTGTCGTGAGAGTTCTCCCCGCAGCAAAAAGTCGACCACCAAATAGACCTAAAGTTCGACAGCAGACCGACGATGAAGGAGACATATGTAGGAGTTGACAACAATACTAGTGGCCAACTGATTCTTGAAGATGCCACCCTTCATCCTATTGAAGACAAAGGTCACCATCAAGGGAAAGACACGACTGTACCTCAACCACGTTTGTTGACTACATGGTGTCTCCTCCTCCATCACTAGCTACGAAAATGGGAGATTCACCAGTAAAATTTTGCACGAGCTGATGACTCCCTATGACAGTCAAGTCCAGATGTAAACCTCCTTCAACCGCCACAATGGCGAGTAGACCAATCGAACCAGTTTGACACTTGAACCATTACTCCAAAATCCTATGCACGCCACGGTAGTGTCAAGATGATCACGCTTCCGACCACCAAGCTTGCATACAATTCCGCAACGTCCGGAGCTACAAATGCAATGTCCTTCAAGGTGGTTGATGGAAAACTACCCTCAGCTATTAATCAAGCAAATTACCAGCATTCAACATCCAGTGGTAGGCATTTTAGAAAATCTTGGACGGCACTTGCGAGATGGTTGTAGAGAAACAAGCAGCAACGAAGTCATTTGTCGACAAGCTTCGGACGGACACCGAGTTCTGCGTCGATGATCACGTTCCACTGAACTCAACAAATGCGAATCTGCAAGGACATGAGTGTGCCAGGCTCAAACCTCCGTTGCTGGGGCCATTAACCACCAAGGAGATGCAGAAACATGTCGTCACCAAATCTCCCATACCTGATTGTATGGCTATTCCAACGGTGTTCCACATAAGCCACCTCAAGATCTATCGGGATCAGAACGAGCACTTCCATGGTATAGAGTGCCTTCGCCACCTCCTGTGAAAGTGGATGAGAGCATGGGATACAAGGTTGAAGATATTCTTGGACATTAGAGACAAGGAAAATTGATGGATTATTTGGTCAAGGGGTTGGGGAGCCATGCGACAATCTACGGGACATCAACAAAAGATTGACGTTTAGCTAGCTTCGACCTATGTCTTCCAATGCACCAGGATGTCATGGCTAAAGTGGGGAGGAAGTGTTATGTCTATGATGTAAATGAGTCTTGAAATTCCACGTGTGGGAATTTATTTCCTTGCATTCATGGCCCACCGGACGCTGATTGGTTGTGGGCAATATATTTGGCTCCACTAACGTTTCTCATTGGTTCGACTACTTTATAGAAATGTCATCGGTTTGATCCAAACTACCGTACTAGTGCGGAAAAGGTGGAGCCAAAATTTGATAAATATGAAGACAAATGGTTATGGAGCTATAGCATATACACACGATGATACATTTGTCAATCTTTGTTTGACACGAGGACAAAATGATTTTTTTTCGAGAGGTCGTGTTCAACCCCGGCTGTGTGCGTGATGAGCAAAGTTTCAAGTATGAAGTTTGGAGTTTGAATTTCCCCGCATTCAGTGTCAGAGTTCCAGATGCACCGACGTCCTCCCTCCGACCATGAAGGCTTGCATCGCCTCCCGGTGTTGTACGTGCGGTGAAGCACAAACATGCCCTAATGTCTTAGATGTAAACCAGGCATTGTGTGCTAGCCTCAACCGGATGGTGTAGGCAGCAACCGGCGGCAACGGTGACCAAGGGGAGGCGGGTCCACTCCTTCCTCGGTTTGCAGAAGTGTAAGATCTTCTTGGAGGGGCACGGGAATACGTGTGGCACAGTGGGAATAAACTGTACTCGTTCCCCAAGTGTCAACATACAAGACTATATGTACACGATGACACATCCTAAGGGATCCGAGGTCGTCGAGTCGTACGCGGCTCCGTACGGGCCAAGGATGAGCATCATTGCCTTAAAATCACATAACGCATCCCAGCTTTCCAACACACCAAGAATCGTATCATTCCGTGAAGGAACGCTTGAGATATGACCATTTTCGTGAACCACGACAATCTATTGCTGGCAGCACCACTAGCGGCTGCGACGGCCGCCCGAAGTGGCCTTTCTGGCAATAACACATTGGGGCGCCATTCTGAAGCACCCTTGGCCGTCAACGATCCTTGATTCATTGCCTAATCGGGCCCCAAGGCACGATTTGGCCTTGTTAGGCCTTCTGAGGGTCAAGCCTTGATTCTTGGGGATAAATTCCCGTCACCTGTTTTCCCCTCAGCCGGTCTAACTTCGGCCGGGCATAACGTCCTCAACTTGTGATGGATCGATCCTGTTCTTGGATTGATCTCGCACAGTTTTTCCTTTAGATTCATAATCCACAGTCAGATTACATGTTCAAGGAAGACTTGAGCCGTGATCAGTACTGTTTGCACTGTCCGGATTACACTCTCCCCCCCCCCCTTTGGGAGCAAGCCGTCCCGGTTCAATCTTGGTACTCCCGGATGATGGCATTCACCTCGCCAACGTTGAAGTTGTAGGCAAGCTCCCATGTGTTGTGGGCCGCATCGTAGCCCTTCCACTTGACCAGGTACTCCCATCCATGGCCACGACGATGGTGGTCAAGGATGGCCTCTACCTCAAACTCTTGCTCGCCCTAGATCACCACCTGAGGGGGAGGCTCAGAACTGTGGCCAGGAAAATGCTCGGCCGGATCATGGTAGAGCTTGAGCTTGGAGGTATGGAACACGTCGTTGACTGGCATGGAAGGCAGAAGAGGCAACCGCGCCACCACGGGTGTCCGCATTTTGAGCGCCTCGAATGGACCAAGCCACCTGGGTTTCAACTTGTTCAACCGGATCCCGCGGTGCTTGACGTGTGCGCTGTTGAGAAGCACGCGATCACCGACCTTGAGCGTTGCGTCTATGCGCCACTCTGCTTGCATTTTCTGTTGCGATCGTGCCTTTGTCAATGCATGCCGCATCGCTGTCCAAAACAGCTTGAAGTCACGTGTAATGGACTCCACCGCAGGCAGGTTGCTTGCGACGTGTAGACTGAGGGGCGTGGCGGACACCGTCCCGTTCACCACCTCAAATAGTGCTTTGCCAGTGGATTTAGATGTGGCGGAGTTGTACGCCCGTTCAGCGACCGGCAACTGTTTGTCCCACACCATCTCGTCCGGATCACCTACTTTATAGAGGAGATGCTCCAGCGTCTGGTACGTCCATTCCATTCACTCGTCAATTTGGTAGTGAAAACTGGTTGACAGCTGCACCTTGTTTCCGTACCGGTCCATGAGTTCTTGCCAGAACTTGCTCGTAAAGCACGAGTCACGGTCACTAACAATGGAGTGCGGGACGTCATGGAGATGCACCGCGTGCTCGAGGAACAGCCAAGCCGTGCATTTCACGCTCACCGTATCACGCTTCGCAATGAAGTGGGACATCTTGCTGAGGCGATCCACCACCACCAACACCGCATTGTGGTCTGCCGCTGTCATGGACACACCCATGATGAAATCTATGGAGATGTCTTGCCACGGCTGCTCCGGTATGGGCAAGGGTTCGAGGAGGCCCGGGGTCTTCGTCCTCCGCGCCTTCTGGCATTGGCACACGCCATAACTCCGGTAGAATTTGGCCACCTCCGATGACATGGCGGGCCACCAAAAGAAGCAAGCCACCGTCTTCAATGTCTTGTCAGCGGAGAAGTGACAGCTTGGGCCACTGTCGTTGCAATCCTCTAAAATGAGCTACCGAAGCGCGGACACCGCGGGAACCACCACCTACTGCGTGCCGTGCCGTCGCCAATACGGTGCCTCAAAGAAAAACCTCCGAGTGTCATATTCCCCACGCGCCTCATATCCCTCCGTGAAGATCTTCACAAGGAAGGAATCCTGGTGGATGGTGAGAAACGAGAACCGTATCATCAGGTCCGGTCTCTATGAGAGTGCGTCGACAGGATTGATGCGACCTTCCCGGTACACGATCTCGTAGTCGAACGACTCGAGGTACTCCACCCAACGCGCTTGCCGCAAGCTCAGGTTTGGCTGCGTCTTGAAGTACTTCAACGGGTGGTGGTCAGTGTAGACCGTGTATTTCCATGCCTTGAGATAGCACTGCCAGTTTTTGAAGGCTGCAACATCGGTGAGCGTCTCCTTGTCATGGGTGGTGTAGTTCAGCTCGGCCCCACGCAACTTGCATGAGTAGTAGATGACCGGCTGTAATGCGTTGCCAAAGACATGGAAATGGATCACACCAATGGCCAGGTCCGATGCATCCGTCGCCATTTAAAATTCACGGTCGCTGTCGGCCAAGCTTAAGACCAGTGCGGAGTTCAGAGCCCTTTAGAAATTATCAAAAGCTTCTTGTTTTCTTACTCCCCAACTCCACTTGTGATTCTTGCATGCATTATTGGAGAGTGGCACGGACACTCTCGTATAGCCAAGGATAAACCTATAGTAGTACTTGAAAAGACCAAGGAGCACTTGTACATCGTGTACACTACGCAACTTCGGCCACTCTTACACGGCCGACACCTTGCGAGGGTCCATGGCAATCTGTCCATTGCCAATTATGTGTCCAAGGAATTCAACTTTGCCCAGCGTAAACTCAAACTTAGTAAATATTGCAAAGCTATTCTCCCTCCTCAAAATCTCAAGGACCTTCTTCACATGCTCCTTATGCCCCTCCTCCATCCTGCTATACACAAAGATGTCGTCGAGGCAAACCATCACCACCATCAGGTCGATTGTTCATCGCTGCCATGAAGGTGGCTGGCGCATTGGTCAACCCGAAAGGCATCACGAGAAATCCGTAGTGCCCATAGCGGGTGTGGAGGGCCATCTTTTCCACATCATCTGCTGCGATCCGGATCTGGTGGTAGCCGGATCAGAGGTCGATCTTTGTAAAGAAGTGAGCCGTACAGAGCTAATTGAAAAGCTCCTCGGGTTGTGGAAGCGGGTACCGGTTCTTGATGGTCAACTCGTTCAACGCCCTGTAGTCCACGCACATGCACATCACCCCCATCTTTTTCTGCACAAACAAGACAGGTGCAGCGTAGGGAGACGAGGATGGGCGGATGAAGCCCTGCTCTGTCATCTCGGTCAGCTGCTTCTTGAGCTCCTGCATCTGTGCGTCACTCATGCAGTATGTTGCCTGAAAAGACAGATGCGCTCTAGGTTTGAGGTCGATACGATGATCCACGTCCCACCGGGAGAGTATCAGAAAACACGTCCTCAAACTCCGTATACACCTTCCAAAGCCCCTCGGGTAATGCGGCAAACTTGCTCTGGATCCCCAGCTGCTCACGAGTCTCCCCATGCGTCACAGCAGGCGCCACATCCTCAGGTTCGTCGAAATCATCCTCCACGACTCGCACGAACGCCAAAAGAACTTCTCCTTCTTTCAAATTGTGCGCTTGAGCTACACCAAGTTCAGCGTCAACGGCACCGATTCCTTCTTGCGAGGGTTCTACTGCTCTAACGCTTCCTCCTCGCAAGTCTTCTCCTCCACGGCCTCTTCCTCGGACCACGTAGGCAGGAGATGATCCTTGTCTTCGGGCTTGACAGAGACGGTGCGCCTTCCAATTGACGGTGGGGTTGTACTTGTGGAGGAAGTCACAATCGAGGATCACGTAATAATCCTTCATCGGGCACACCCGGTATACGTTTGTTATGCGAAGCTTCCCCACTCGGATGGAGAGGGGACATGCCAGATACCCCACTTCAATTGTGTTGTCCACTTGGTTAGCGGTCCGCTTCTTGCTCGTGAGCGCATGGCCCCACTTCTGAGTACACTCCATGCTCACAAAACTGTGGCTTGTGCCACAATCTAGCACACTCTCCACTTTCCCCTTGATGCCTTTCACTCGCACCTCCAAGAGAAGTGCGGGCTGCTCCACCTTATACCCCGCGTCCCATGTCTTGAACTAAAAAATCCCCTTAATTTCCACAAGGCGTTCGGGTGGACGGTCAATTGGTTTGGATTGAGAGGCGCCAGGAGTAACACCATCTACTCCTGGCTCTCCTCGTTTCCCAACTCCTTTGTCGCTTTCTTTACTTCCTTCATGGCTTGCTTCCCTTTCACTTGTCTCTTATCCTTGCCGTCGCTCTTCTTTGGACTCGGACAATCACGTACAATGTGGCCACACTTGCCACAGTTGTAGCACTTGCGTTCTTGCAATGCTTTGATCTCCATGGGTGCATCATCACTCTTGGCCCGCTTGTCGTACCACCATTAAAAGAGTTGTGGCTGTTGGCATGAGCCTGTTACACACGCGAGTCATACCATTCTATGGCTATGATCATTGCCAAGAGGTCGTCGTTGAGGTCGTGCATCAATGTCACAGCATGGGCATCGTTTTTGAGGCCGTTGCTGTAGTAGAAGCAAAATTCATGGGAGTGGAAGCCACAATTGGTGACGACCTCACAAAACCTATGGTTGTAGTCAGCGACGCCGCCAGTTTGGTGAAGCCGAGGCAGCTTGACACGCGCGTTGTTCCTCACGTCACCCACGGTGAAGCGATTAATGAATGAATTCATGAACTCCTTTCACAAGGTCAGCCATTTCAAGGTAAGGTCGCTACTACTGCAGGTTGGAGACGATGGGGTTGAGATTCCGGTCGTGGCCACAATGCCGGCGACCATTGCTGCTCCACTGCCGTGTGGATTGGATCACACCACATTGGCCCACCAATCCAACGATGCCCCTCTCAACAGGGTCATGACATTGTCGCAGCTTGCCTCATACCTTGAGGCATCCACGCCGATGGCGGTGAAGTACAACTCTAGTCCGAGTATCCAAGCGTGTGGAGCTGGCCCATCCTTCCTTGATGGGTCAGATGGCTCCGGCTTGGGCGGGCTCGGGACGCCCACTGTAGGTTCGTTAGTGGTGGCAACTTCCATTGGTGTTGTCACTGGACGCTTTGCGAGCTCTTCATTGGGATACACGTTTTGCTTCTCCAATAGGTCCATTTTGGCCTGCATGTCGGCGAGCAACTTCAAGAACGCTGCGGCTGCTGTCACTTTGCCTCGCACGTCAAACGACGCGGCCATCAGGAACATGCTGGATGAAGTCACCCCTGCACACTGTATTACTTCGTCCTCAACGGGTCCTCTGGCTACCGTATTGTCACTGGAGTGCGTGATTGGCCTTAGACACGGATCCGCCTAAGAGACAGGATATGTGCTGGTCTACGCTGACTAGGAGTTGCCACATAGATGATTGTGCCCCTGAACCAAGGGTGACTCTGATACCAAGTGTAAACCGGGCACGGTGTGCTAGCCTGAACCGGATGGTGTAGGCACCAACCGGCGGCAACAGCCACCAAGGAGAGGTCGGTGCACACCTTCCCGGGTTTGCATAAGCGTAGGATCTTCTTGGGGGAGCACGGGAACACGTGTGGCAAAGTGGGAGTAAACTGTATTTGTTCTCCAAGTGTCAACATACAAGACAATATCTACATGATGACACATCGTGGACGATCCAAGGTTGTCAAGCCGCATGCATCTCTGTACGGGCCTGGGATGAGCGTTATTGCCTCAGCTCATCTTTCAAGCTTTGCGATGTACCAAGAATCCCATCATTCCGTGCACGAATGGCTGAGATATGGTCGTTTCTGTGAACCACGGCAATCTGCCGCTGGCAGTACCACTAGCGACTGTGATAGCCGCCCGAAACGCCCTTTTTGGAAGTAACACATCGGGGCGCCATTCCGAAGCACCCTTGGGCCTCCATCCTTAATTCGTTGCCTAACCGGGCTCCAAGGCGCGCTTCGACCTTGTTGGGCCTTCCGAGGGTCGAGCCTTGGTCCTTGGGGATGAAATCCCGTCACCTGTTTTCCCTTCAGCCGGTCCAACCTTTGGCCGGACGTAACTTCCTCAATTCTTGATGGATTGACCCTATTCTTGGATCAATCACGTACAGTTTTTCTTGTAGATTCTAAATCCAAAGTCAGCTTGTATATTCAAGGAAACCTCGAGCCGTGATCAGTGCTGCTGGCACTGTCTGGCTTACTCTAGATGTGCCTATTACAGGCGAGGGAGGCAAATGGCAAACTAACAACAAATGATGTGTCACGAGTTGGGAACAAGGACAAATGTAGGTGCCATGATTAGGGACAAAGCCAAAAACACGTTGAAAAATATAAATTAAACAGCTTTTACATACTAGTACGGTATATCAGTATTTTAGAGCTATTTGGTCATCATCTTTACGACGGTACTCTTAGGAAAAAGCTCCTCAGTATTCTTGAAATTTCTCAACGTCTTGGTGAAGTTAACCTAAGTAGCCTCTCATGACGTGGTTTCACACGCGTCACTCGACTCTCGTACCCATAACCCTAAGTATGTACTTCTCTTGTTTTTGCTCTTATACATCCAACGTGTTTTTTCAGGGTGTGTTCACTTGTATTTCTAAATTACTCAAGTGTGCCATTTTCCTTAATCATCTTTAGCTCTGTACATTTTACCTGTGAACGACCTACGTACCGTCCGGCGTAACAGGTCATGGTAGTTAGCCATACCTACGGCCAATCAGCGTGAAAATATGAAAGCCGGCATGCGGTGGGCATGAATGTATTGACAAAAATTCCCACTTGCACAGTCTAGGGACTCTTCACTCCCAACTTTCCTTTGTTTTAGTCGTAGTGTCTTGGTAAAATTGGAGATGTAGATTGGTGCTTACTAAAATAACCATCAATCTATTGATTAACTTCTCTTGGGTTTTTGTTGACTCCCAACTGCTATGGGACGTGTCGTAGTCCTCACACTTGATGAATTAATCTGTAATAGTCCCTCATTTTTGGTGTATGTGGATTCCTTATTTTTCATATTTTGTATCCTCATCTATATGTACAAGAGGTGGCGTGGATACCACCTTCTGAGGGAAGTTCTCAATGTCGTCTCCGTAGAATCTTAGTCAACTGACGTGGAGTATTGGGTGGACGTCAATGCTGTCAGGTAAGCAAAGCTGAGAGACAGAGTTTGCATCTCTTTGATGGCAAACGTGCCTAACCACCTGGATTTTAGTTCCGCACATTCTTTACCAGTGGCGTGTTCACCAAGCATAGTAGAACGGACTTATCGGTATAGAATTTGGTGTCCGTTAGATGCTTGTCGGATACTTGCTTCATTTCCTATGGTGTCTTTGTGAGAGTTTGAAACATCACATCCAATATGTTATAAAGGTACTGCTGCTCAATTTCCACTATGGGTACTTTGCTTGAACGCTGCAAATGCACCACAGCTATGAAGAGTTTTCCGTAAACAACCTCCGTTTTTGTGGAGTTGTAGGTTGCGGAGGTCTATATGAGCTCGGTGTTTGAAAGCTAGACCACCTAATAAGTGCCATGTGGCTGCTTCATGGTTCCAAGCAGTTGTTCAAACGGATGATTGTTCAAGCGTACGGAACTTCACAGTGTTCCCTTACTGATGACAGTCATCATAGTTGGGATGAGTTGGGACATCATGGAGAAGTGATCAACCACGATGAGAATTAGATCAAACCTTTCCTTTGCGAAAAGAAAAGCAGACACAAAGTTCATGGATGTGTCCGACTACGGTTCCTTCGGTACCGCTAGCGGTTGAAGCACATCTAGTGGTTTGTTTCGTCTCGACTTACTACGTTCCACATCTTGTAGTAATTCGCTCTGTTCGTTTGTAGCTTGTCCCACAAGAAATGTTTCATGGGGTTTTTTAATGTCTTGTCGTAGGTGAAGTGTCCACCGAGAACAGCGTCATCCAAGTGCTTCAGTAGCATTTGTTGGCGTTCATTGCTGGGAGATACAAGGACGTGGTTTTTTGGTATGCACCAAACGGTTTGTAACTCTTCCTAAGCAACTAGTTAAGGTGCAGGTCTCACTCATTCTCCAACGTGTTGACATCCGCCATCAACTCTAGTCCCTGAATTTTGAAGGCATCACTTCTTGCTTATTGCTTCCACGTCCAGGACTCATAGGAGGCAGAAAGACAAGATCCACCTCAAATCCTGTCTTCAAAAATTCTCTACACCATTGGACTAGGTAACTTCCTTAGTTACCAGCCTCATCTTGAACTATGCCTCTCATCTGCCTTTCCACTCTGGCGGAAGTACCCTCACCTAAAATTTGTATAATCTTCTAATTTTTGGGGTCTGCGTTGAATTCTTGGTTAAACTCTAATGCCAAGTTAGGCATTTTCCCTCAAAAGGACAAAACGAGGGGAATATAATTTTGAATTCAGTGCAAATTCAGGTACATCTCTCATCTGCCTCTAGGTTTTGTTGGAAAAACCTTTACCTTTACCCTTTTCCTTTTTCCTTGTGTAACTTTTCGTATTTTGGTAGCCCTCCCACCTCAGTCCGTCACGACCAGGGGAAACTGTTTCATGAAACCTCTTCTTTTATTATGCTTGGATGGTCTCTTGTTTTCAAATTTACATATTGTTTGATAGCATAGTGGGCTCAACCGTACATGTACCATGCCGTACATGTACATACCTGCATGGATTGAAATCTTTTAATGCCTATTTTTACTTCCCTATCTACTTGTTTAATGTCTTCATCAATGATAAATAGCATATATGACGGTTAGATTTGTATTTTAACTCATGGTAAGACTCTCCTCACCCTCCCTCCGTGAGTAATACCCTTTGGACTAGGGTTCAACTCTTGGGCGTGTATGGGTGCTGAGGTAGTCACCCCCCGCAGTCAGTTGCAGCCGTCGGCAAAAAGGAAATTGCTCATTGCGTTATTTCAGGGCCGAGCTCTAGCTGCCTGTGAGGAGTTGAGTGCGACACAGCTGAGACGGCGGTAGGACGAAAGCAACGGTGGCGGCGTCGTTTACTGATCTGGCATGGCCCGGATTTGCGCGGGTAGTATGAGTGGGGTCGGACATGCTTACCGTAATGGGGTTCTGGCCGAGAATTGCGGGAACTTGGCGACTGGCGGGTCATTACAGTAATGGGTTTTGTTTGAGGAGGGAGTGCTAGCACGGTCTAAACGGCCAAGAACCCGCTTGTGCAAATCGGGCGGGTTCGTTTAAATTTTGGAGCCGAACTCGGCCAAAGTACCTGGCAACAGCAACTGCAACAGAGCAACCCAGCAGCCTAGCACCTAGCGTGTCTCTTCCCGAGGAGGGGAGACGGCTCTGAAAGTCCATTACGTGGACCAACCTCCGGGGGTTGGTCCACGTAATGGGCTTTCCCGAGGGTCCCGTTCGCGGGAAGGGTTTCATGGCGCGAAAGGCTCCGTTCTACCGTTTTCGTTATCTTCGTACATCAGATGTACCTCTGTTTTTCGCGGACGTGACGATGTCGCTACCATCGCAGCTGTTGGAAACATTTCAGATCGTTTTTGCCACCTTGGAGGCCATCTTGACCACCAAAAAGCCCATTACCACAAGTGTTCGACCGTAATGGGCTTTCCAGATCCGGCGGGATGTGAACCGCGAAAGATATCCATTGGACAATTTGAATTATAGCGGGAGATTCAAAAAATTTGCCATAAAAAAACCCATTACGGTAAGCATGTCCGACCCCACTCTCTGTCTGCGGCCATGTGCTTTTGCCCAACTATACCTCTCGTCCGCTCCACAGCTGCTGCAGCTTACTTGCTTTTTTCTTCACTTCTTGACGTGTTTGCAGCAACAACTCGAGTGTGACTGTCCGCACGCCCGTCGGTACACACACACACACACACACACACACACACACACNACGGCGGCGTCGTCGTCTACGGATCTGGCATGGCCCGGATCTGCGCGGGTAGTAAATTTCTGCGGACATGTGCTTTTGCCCAATTATACCTCGTCCGCTCCACAGCTGCTGCAGCTTGCTTGCTTTTTTTCTTCACATCTTAACGTGTTTGCAGCTTTCGACACAGTGCGCTGACGGGCACCCCCAAACTAGCAGCGCCAGCCACCACAGACAACTCGAGTGTGGCTGTCCGCACGCCCGTTGGTACACACACACACACACACACACACACACACACACACACACACACACACACACACACACACACACACACACACACACAAACACCACAAATGGCGCGTCGACAGGGCTCATCCGACTTCTTTGAGAGCCTGAACGCCGTCACATCCGCGTTTGCACAGTTATCATCCGTTCGCGATTCAGGCGAGAAGGGTACGGGGCTGACTGGATGTCACGAACAGATGGGTTCTACTCGTGGGCTCTGGCTGCAGGGACATATGGTGTTTACAAAAGTGCTCCAACCAAGGAATCGGAAGGCTACCTTGAGGCATTCTCAATCAGTGAAGGCTTACCTCTCATTCAGTGACTCACAATGGGTCCTTGAGGCATTCTCAATCTAATGAACACTAACCTCTCATTCAATGCACCGCCGGGCTGTCTTGAGGCATTCTTTTTCAGTTCACGTGTACTTTTCATTCAGTGAACCGCCAGGCGGCCTTGAGGCGTTCTCATTCAGTGAACGCTTTCTTCTGATTCCTTGAGCCGCCAGGCTGCGTTAAGGCATGCTCGTTCTGTGAACACTACCTTAATTTTCATTCAGTGAACTTCCAGACTGCCTTGAGGCATTTTATTTCAGTGAACGCTTACCTTATCATCAGTGAAACGCCAGGGTGCCTTGAGGACCTCTCATTCAGTGAAAGCTTGCTTCTCCTTCATTGAGCCGCCAGGCGGCCTTGAGGCATTTTCATTACGTGAATGCTTGAATTTAATTTTTTGAGCCGCCAGGCTTCCTTGAAGCATTCTCGTTCTGTGAACACTTACTTTTCATTCAGTTAACTGTCAGGATGCATTGAGTCGTTCGCATTCAGTAGACGCTTACTTCTCTTTGAGACCGCTTTTCCCTGTAGATGTGATGCGTGGGTTAGCTTCTGACATTCCTCCCATCCCTTCCTCTCTCCGTTTCAGATGGGCCTACACGAAGGGGTGGCGGCGAGTCTGAGGCAGTTCCAACACCGAACCCATGGGAGAGCTCACCTTCCGGCCTGGTCGAACTGATGGCCGCTGTGCTTGTAGGGGACTGCAGCAGAGTCTCACACCTAATCAGCAGCGGCCCAGTTGACGTGAACATGCGTGGAACTGATGGGACTACCCTTTTGATGGCGGCTGCTGCAGGCGGCAAGCCTGACATGGTCGAGCACCTCATCATCGAGCATGGCGCTGATTTGGAGGCGGAGGAGGAAGTTCACAACTGGACTGCATTGACGTTTGCCGTCACACACGGGAATCTCGAAGCTGCCAAGGTCCTTGTTCAGAAGGGAGCGAGGACTTGTGATCTCGATGACGGGGGCTGTACTCTCCTCCACCACTGTGTGATGACAGGCACAGCGTCTCTCGCCTCCCTTCTCCTCTCCGCCGGGTCGGATGTGGATGCGCGTGATGATGAAGGCTGGACACCGCTCATGTTTGCAGCAGCCGAGGGTGCACTTGGAGTGATGCGCGTGCTGCTTGATGCAGGCGCTGACGTGGGGGTCAGGGACTTCAATGGTCATTCGGCTGTGTACATTGCAGTGGATTGCGGAAACAAGGAGGTAGTGAAATTGTTGTTGCAGGGGGGGGGCAGATTTCAGTGATGAAGCTGAAGGCGGGATCACGCCTCTCATGTGCGCAGCTGGCTCTGGATGGGCATCCGTGGTCGAGTTTCTTGTGCACGAGGTTATAAAGACAGGAGACAGTGCAGCCGGTCTTCACCTTCTGAACGCGCGGGACGCAAATGGAAGGCATGCCATCCACCTTGCTGCAATGCATGGGGCATACTGGGTCCTTGGGAGGTGCTGTTGGCGTTGCCGGGGGTCGATGTTTATGGCAAGGACAGCTTTGGTGCAACGCCCGCTCATGCTCGGTGTTGTGAGCCAACGCGCGACTGCACTCTTGCTTGGAAACGGCGCTGATGCGGAAGCAGAAGATAACTGCTGCAATACAGGGCTGCACTGATGCATGTCATCGAGGAACATAAGGTGCGATCTTGCTGCTGTTGAGGAGCGGCACCAGTGCAAAGTCCGTGAACACAGATGGGTGGACCCCACTCATGCTTGCCGCAGAGACTGGACGGTATGAAGCAGCCGAATCCCCTTTAAAGGGAGATGAGGGTAAGGAGACAGGTGGGCATGGTGAGACGAGGGATTTGCTTGAGATGAAGAGTTCGGATGGAAGCACTGCCCTGCACATTGCTGCGGAACATGGACACGCCCATGTTGTCCGTCTGCTGCTGAAAGCTGGTGCCCAAGTGGGATTCTCATGATGGGAGGAAGCGGACGCCGCTGATGCGTGCTGCGGCGCACGGCGGTCCAGAAGCTGTCGCTGCTGTTCTTGACGGAGGAGCATCCCTGACGGCACGGGATGATGGAGGGCGGTCTGCTGTCCACTTTGCCGCTATTCTTGGCCGTACGGAGACACTCCTGCTTCTCATTGACCGTGGTGGAGATGTCGCAGCTGTCGATGGTGAAGGGGACACGCCTTTGCATTTTGCGGCCATGGAAGGCCATACAGAGGCTGTTTCCTGTCTGATGGCAAAGGGGGCGGTGGTTAATTGCAGGAGCAGGAGTGGATGCATGCCCGCTCATTGATGCCCCAAACATGGGCCTTGCTGAAACTGTGAACGTGCTCATGAAGGGCGGTGCAGATGTGAACGCTGCCGACACCCTCGGTTGGACTGCGCTCATGTGCGCAGCACGGGGAGGACACCTTGAGACGTGCTCATTGCTCCTTGACGGCGGAGCCGACGCTGCTGCTGCTGCTTCCCGTCGCGACGGTTCTGATGCCCTGTACACTGCCGCAGAGGGTGGCCATGCTGAAGTGTTCTCACTACAGCTGTCCCGTGCAAATTTGAGAAGCAACGCCAACATGCTCACCCTGGACCAGTCCGGACCTGTGCAAGTCGCCACGGATGGGACGGTGTGCAACCACAAGGCATGGAAAGCTCTGGAGATGGCAGCAAACACCAGGAAGAAGGAGGTTGAAGCCATTCATCTGTCTTGGATGATGTGTGTCAGGAGCATGCGCGCTAGTGATTATGGGGTGAACGCAGGATATTTCTTGCTGGTTGCTGTACGAAAAATTGCAAGGATTACCACTGTGCGAGGAGACCTGAGGTTAGAGGTGCTTACAGGTGTAGCTGAGTCAGGGATGGTTGTGATTGACATGGGTGAAAAGCTGTGGTTCCATGTTTCTTTCGGATGGAAAGGTGAATGCAGCAAAAAATCTTCCGGGGTTTTCAGTTTGTAGGTATGGGCATCAGTGTCACGTCCTTCCTTGCTGCATGTAGATCCAGAACTATGGTGCAATTTCAGAGCTAGCAATGAAAGCCAACTCTGTACACTAGTCCACATTTCAAGAATTTGTCGCCCAGGGAAATGAAAAGGCTGTGTCAAAGCCTGACTGGCATATGTAGGTGTTGCAAGATGCAGAAAAAGGCTTAGAAACACAATGCAGTAGGTTCTCATGTTAAGTAAGTGAGCGTTATGTTTCCTGCCTCTCTGTATTTGAGCAAAACGACCAGCCTATGTGGGCATTGGCAGGCAAGCCAATTGCTTGATTTCCGCTCCTGTGGGCCCAAAGGACTGTCAGGAGAAGGTATAGTAAATCGTGGAATTTCGACACACACCACAAACAAAATTCTAAGCAACAAATCTCATGTCTTTATGATATCTTCAACATCATTTGTATACTGAACATGGAGAAAGAACGCATTCATATGCCATCCCTCTTGAAGCAGTGATGTTCACGTGATGTGAATACATTCTTATGAAGAAACAGTTGCCACTTTTCTTGCCATCCTACCATGCCAAGGAAGCACACTGCATTATTTCTGGGTGATCTTCTGAACACTGTAGGCGTATCCGCACGAGCTTTAGGTGGTTCGGTCGATGGCCCAAGTGTTTCTCCAGAGCATCTGGAGTTGAGGTTGATGAGGCCTTTTCACCTGCCGGTCTCAACGCCGCAGCACGCGCCCTTCTGATCCTCGTAGGGCAGCACGGATAAGAGCTACACAGGACGGACTTGTGCTGACAAGTCACAGATGAGGCAGCCGAGGCAGAAGAGACAAGAGATGGCTAAGGTCAGCTAATACATCAAAGACAGCTAGTTATCCACCAACTCTCCTGCTCGAGTACTGCTTCTTATCCGTGAATTCCTCTTCTGATCTGCTGGTGCTCCTTTGTGACAATGAGGCCGCTGATACAGCTGAGGGGGCAAGGATTTCTGGGATTGCTGAGAATGGCTAAAGAAGGCCACGGCAGCTGCTTACCCGCTACTTTTCAGACGCAATACGGCTGAGACAGCTGAGTTGGCTGCTTGGCCAGCCACCACTGCTTCCTTTATTAGCCGCTGAAACTGTGAAGCTGGTGCCGTGTGGCAGCGGCGGGGAAAGCAGAGTCAGCGGAGGGTGCAATTCAAGCGTAGGACACTCAGAATGCGCGGATGGCAGAGTTGCGCAATGGTGCAGTGGAAAAGATAGCTGCTGTTGCTGTTTGGTTTGCGCTGTAAACCTTTACTCTCTCACAATGTATGGAATGAGCAATGAAGACAACCAGTGCTACGTGAAAGGAGAGAGGGACAAGTCATGGTGGTTGAGTAAACTGGATTGAACAGTTAGGTGAGTGGGAGGCGGGTGTGGCAAGCGACACCGTCAATTACCAAGCGAGTGGTGGGCATACTTGTCGCTGGACAGTCACACCGCCACTGCAATCAGCCAAACCGTTGATGCTGCCAGAGAATGTACCCAAAGTTGAGGGCACATGCTAGTGTCCACATCTAAAAAAAACAAACACTACGAGTCCATCTCACAGCGAGAACAGATGTTTGCAGAATTATGCACGTTGCCGGCAGCCCGGATGCACGGCAAGCATATCAATAAGCAGAGTGTAGCAACTCCTGTGCAGCACGATACATTTGGCTCTCACTCATGGTCGAGTAACTCCTCACATTCCGGAATCAAATGCATCTGTTGGGTGAAGATCTTATCTCCAGGGACAAAAACATGGCCGGATGTGCAAGAAATCCAGTCATTTCTGAGTACTGGGTTCATGGACCTGGGTCCAGAGGCACAGGCACATTGAGGGACAGAAAAAAATGTCCACCCAGTTTACATAGAGCTCCATATTTGTCAAGCATGAAGAAATGGAACGCAGCAATGAGCAAGGCTGCATTCGCGGTGTTGAGGATGGCGTGGGTAACTCTGGAAGCACAACGTGCAGTCAGCAACTGATGACAGTTTGCATGCCTGGGAAAGGGTGGGTAGAGTTGGGGGAGAGGAGGGTGGGGGGGGGGGG
>SZWC01000310.1:50691-66042 GCA_023375785.1 Penium margaritaceum | reverse complement strand
GGGGGGAGAGAGAGAGGGTGATTGTCTTTGGCATGAGGTTCCACACTATGCGGCATCTGTGACAGGCAACAGGCTCCACTCTACAAATTGGAAGGCAGTGTGGCTATGGCAGATGAGCAATAAAGGGTAGTGAGCAGAAAGCAAACAGTCATACGCTCATCTCCCTCATCTCTCTGAATCTGTAGACAAGATCAATTCTTCCCGGTGCGCTGTCTGCAAGGATACAACATGCGACCACACACACGCACTAACGCCCACCAACCAATCCTCGGTCGTCCATGTACGCAGTCATGTCGACGACTATCTCTTCCAGAGTCGTCGGCATCCTGCTGCACGGCCGTCCCTTTGCGACGCGCACGTGGGCCGGCAGACGTGCGAGCACGTCGCACGAGTGCAGGTGACTTGGCACGCTGACTGTCTCCAACATGGTGAGGAGACTAAACGAAGGGGGAATGTACAACAGCCCAGGACAGTCAAGGGTCAGATCACGCAGGCGGATACCAGGCCTCCTCCCCTCCTGCTGCTGGCTCGCCTTTGAGCGCTCCTCCCCTGAGCTCATCTTTCCTTGATCCCCATCCCGGCATTCCGAGCCCACATCTGCATCAGCAGCAGAAGCACCAGCAGAAGCAGGTGTCTTATCACCAAGCGCAGCACCTCTACCACCGGCAGCTGCAATGTCGAGCCAAACTTGCAACTTGCGGGGTAGCTCAGGAAAAATCTTGAGATCGTAGCCTGTGGAGATCTCCAAGCTAAGAAGACTCGGAAGAGCGTACCACTCTTCCGACACGCTCGTCGCCGCCCTCCACCCAAGAAATACACGGAGAAGCCGCGAGAAGCTGCCGGGCTGCGGGGCCAAAATGGTCGACGCTGCAGTGCAGGTCAAGCTCAACTTGAGGAGGTTGGCAGCCCCTGCCGCCCACGAAGGAAGGTCCACCCGTGCCGTCCGCAGGAGCAGAGAGCGGCAGTTGGGAAACCTGCCGTCCAGCACCAACGGCGGCGTCTCTGGCCCGTCCTTTAGGAGGAGTACAAAGGATCTTACCGTGCTCATGACGCCACAGTGCAGCACGTACTCATGCGCCTCCCAAGGGACAGTCTTGGCAAACTGGCCAGCGGCGATCATTCTGGCATCTTCCAGTGAAAACAAATGCTCCGAAATGCGTGTCTGCCGCATGAAGCCGTGAAGCGCGACATCTCGTAGCTCTTGCAGCATCCTGATGTCAGCGATGACATCAGGCACGATGATGTGCAAGAGCCTCAACTCTTTGAGGCGCACAAGGCAGCTAAGCACCCCCTTCTTGACGCGAAGGGTGCCAAACATCTCGGTGAGGGATAAACATGTGAGCTGGGTGAGGAGAGAGACGAGGGAAAAGTTTGGAGGCGGCGTGAAGTGGTCCACTATGACGTCCAGCTCCTGCAAACCTCTCAGGCCGGCAACGGCATCCCAAGGATAGCAATCCATTCCCTTTGTGGCAGCAAACTTGAAAGAGGTGAGGTGGGGCACGTCATGTGCAAACACGTGCTCCTGCGAGCTCCTGAACTCAAAGCCCTTGAAGCCCTTGTAACCGAGGCCCACCGAGAAATTTCTTCCGACCATGACGTCAAGGCAGCGGAGCTGAGGGAAGAGAGGCAGGTAAAGTAGCCCTCCGACTTGAAGAGAAACCTTGAGTTCAGTGAGGGAAGCAAGCCGAGAGGAGGTGCACGGGGGAGGTTGAAGATAGTACCCTTCCACGGTAAGGCTTTCGAGGGAAGGGAGGGGGGCAAGCTGTGAGATCTCCAGGGTAGTGAACTCAACGTTTCCCACTGCCTTGCTGCTGATGTGGAGCTTGCGCAGTGATGAAAAGGGTGTCACGGTCGGACGGTACCGTTCTGCGCCCGAGGGAAGGCCAAACTCAAGCCGCCGCAGATGCACTTGGAGATCTTGCAGGCAGGGCAGCATCCCGGCTGCTGTCATTAGCTCAAGGAACCGTCTCTTGAATTTGCTCAAAATGCTTGCAAGTCCCAAGGACCCATTTTTTTCACGAGGCACGGTGCTGTTTCTCGCCATCCAGAGAACGAGGGTGGTGAGTGAAGGAAGGGCTAAGAGGTGTGAGTGGGTGATCTGCTCCATGGCGCACTCGAGGTGAGTCAGGGAGGATGACAGCACTGACAGCGGGAACCAATGTGGAATCGGAGCAAACACGGGCTTGCCATTATCAAGCTGCACTGTGCAAAGATCTCTGATGTACGGAAGGTGTTGGTGCAGATGCTGAAGACGTGAGAGGGAGGAATCGACAGGTGGCCTGGTCTTTGCTGCATCACGTAGCAGCTGGATTAAGTGGCTCCCTTGAATCGTTCTGTCTCCTCCTTCACTTCTCCCTCCTTTATCCCTTGCTCCCCCACTTTCTGATCCCCTTTCAACGAGCCTGGATTTTCCCTTTCCATCTCCAACTTCAGATGGCGTTGACTTCTGCGGAGCAGAGAGCAGCACGCTGTACACTGAGCCAGGCTGCAGCAGCCGCCACGTGGGCTCCACAGACAGAGGATAGTCGAGCTCCATTGCCCACTCGCCCGCCGACGAAGTCATCGAATGGACCTTCATTCCACCTCTGCGTGACGGCAGAGCGAGACTCAAATTGACTACGTCTCTCATTGGAAGGAACAGGCAGATGTTGCGGATGAGCTTGAGAGGGAGCGAGTGGATGGTGGTGGGAGAGAGAGATCTGCTGGCGCTGAGGTTGGAGGAAGGTGGAGCACCTATGCAACTGCAGTGCAGTTGGCCTGTGCGTTGTTGCGAACAGACAGGCCCTGACCTGCACACCAGCAGCACAGGAGGCATACGATTAAGGAACGGCAAACGAGACTGCGGCTCGGGAAAATCTTTCAGGATTCAAAGCAGACTCGAGCGCGAGAGCCTCTGCTGTGTTGGGACAGACCTTTAGGCACACGTGATGCTGTCCGCGGCACCTATGAAGGCTCAACCTTGATGTAATCTACAGAGCGACTCGGGCAAAAATCCCGTTTGCAGTTCTATACATACGATGGACTTTTCTTGAAGGTAGGTGGATGCCCAGAAAGAGGGAGAAGAGGGGCGAGAGTGGGAGACGAGGGGAGAGGGCTTGGGTTGGGGGGGGAGGGGTATGGGAGCTTATTAGACCACAAATCCCAGCTGACACAGAGTTCCCAGCTGCCAGACAAAGGATTTTGAAGGTGGGGACTTCAAACGAAGCAATCCGTGGAAGAAAAAAGACCACACTTTCAATTCAGCAGAGGAAACAGGTTCAGTACAGGGGCCAAACTGTCTGAAAAAAATCTCGCCTCCCTCCCTTCTGTATGCAAATGAGGGTTCAGTCTCCAGCACCCCCCACTCTCACCCGTGACATTGACCTATCCAGCCAGCCAGCATCACTCCTCTGGCCAACCCCAAACCCCTTCCTCCACACGCACGTGCCTTCCCTAGCCCTACCGCATGGCAGGCTCAGTCCGTGAGTGCAATTAAGGCCCGCTCCAAAAGATATCTCTTGTCACAGGCCCTACCTCGTCCCGGACGCCGACGCGTGCAAAGTAGGCCCACAAGCTGTTGGAGCGAACGTGATCTCGTCCTCCAACTCCAAAGCTTGTACCACGCTGTTGCTGCACGATGGCGTCTCCACAACGCCTAACTCTATTTCTTTCTTTCTTCTGCTGACGACCCCCTCATCTTGTCGCGGTTGGTCGAGCGCGACGTGCGTACTACCACCACCACCTCCAGTGGCAGCGCCAACACCATCACCACAAGAAGCACCACCAGGAGCAGCAGTAGTGGCAGCACTAACATGTGTGTCGGCATACCCAGCCATGTCTTCGAGGAGGTCCAAGTCGTCTGGCTGGACGTGCTTTTGTCACAGCACTCCTGTTCTAAGTTGCGATCAACGAGAGCGCACGTCCTACTGGCTTGCCTCCTGCAACATGTCAAGTGAAAGAACCGGATATGGGTGAATGGACCTTGTGCAGCTTCTGTCATTGCCGGTGAAGATGCTGAACAATTTCTTTGTCTTGTTCCATAGCTTATGTGGGGGTGGGAGAGATGGGATCTAGAGTTTTTAACAATGTCTTAGTGCACATTCCACTATTCCAGCCACACGAAAGAAATGTTTCGTGTCAACGTGATTCACGCAACGCTCCTTTCCACGCGCAATTGGCCGAGCATGATGCCTGCAAAGAAAGTCGACGAAAGATCCACGTCGAATCCAATTCAACATGAGTTGAGAACAAAGTTCACCTGAGCTGATCTGAATTCTCATCCCATGAATCAGCTGAAGGAGGACACTGCAGAGCAGAGGCACAGTGCGCGAAGGGGACGGGAAAAAAAAAGAACCAATGGAAAAAAAAACTGCTCCAGCGGACAACAGAAGGACGACAGAAGAGTCCCTGCGAGTGAAAGTAAGCGCCGGAATTCAGCGGGGGCCACATCGAAGAACCAGAAGAATAGGGCAAAAGGAAAGACAACACGAGACAAGAAACACAAGAAGAAAACCAGACCCACGGGTTAACATACGTCAGCGTGCTCAAAATCGCTCTGTGGATAGGCCGCCTGCTGTAGCTGGCAGCTACTAGCTGCACTGCACCAGTCCTCCCCTTTCCGCGATGAGTAAAGATGGCAAAACCTCGTTACTCACGCCCCAGCGGTCACACCACAGGAAGAAAACCGCAGTACGTAAATAAAAAGGCAATAGCTGGCTGGCCGTTGTGAAGGGCGGAGGAGGAAGGCTGTTGCTGCGCATCATCGTGTACACGCTGACAGGCCACCAGTCTTGTCGCCTCGACGACTAAGCCTCGGGACCGTCAAGCCGTCTTGCCGTCATGTGGCTCTCTTTCTCTCTCTCTTGTCTCTGTGTTTTGGTGGCACCGAGTTCCGTTCGCCAACACACATGCGAGGGATGGCGTCAGCGGAACATGGGCTCGCGTGCGCTAGTCTTCGTTGTTCACACGAGGACGAGGGTCCCTTCGCCATCGCCTGAAGTGGTGACCTTGGCATTAGCCAGGCCCCATAGCTGTAGCCATGGCCACCACCACCATGCTCATCGATGGCCATCTGTGATGGCCATGCCAGGTTACGATGACCATGGTGATGACCATGGCCTACTGCCATGATGATGCGTACGGTACGGCGGGTGGCCAGTACCGTCGAGAACATTCTTCAGCTGGCCACCTCTCGCTCGCACCGCACGGCCTTGGGAACGCAATGGCCTCGGCGCGCCCGTCGACTTTGTGCGTGCTTACGTCCCTTTCACACTCACCTTTGTGTTTTTCGCACTTGCGTAGCTGCTTCAAGGACTGACTAGATACCCACCATGTCCAAATTTAAAGCTGGCGTGCCCGCACCTACTCATTTTGAAACAGCAAGCCCAGACCACTCTATTTTTGCAGCGCGTATCCAGTGGCCGGAAAAACAAAGACGGCATTCTCGAGTCCGGTGTTTTAGGAATTGTATACCGCTTTAACGATTTTCGACGAACTGCACTACCGTTGCGCCAACACCGGTTGTATTGGGGTGTTTGTACCGTTATTCATGTACGGAATCATGCACAGGGTGACTCTCGGACCGCGTCCTATTACACCCCTCCACCTCGGAACCCTGACACCGTCCTTGGTGTAGGCCAACCCTCCATGTCACAGGGTCCCTACGTGGTCCTTCGTAATTGGCGCTGACAACATCATGGTGCGAACCCAACTTCCATGGAGCAACCTGTCGTCCTACAGTTTGCCACGCTATACTCCCAACGGGCAGGCTTCCTTAGCATGTGAGACTATAGCGTGCGGACCATTTTTGCTAGGAATTGCTAGGAAGCTTCCTAACCTTGCTGCTGCTGATGTGGCGACACTGTCCAGTCAGCTAGCGCACTAGCAAGCAAGCAGGTGCAAGAAACAGCAAGGATCAGGCTAGGGAGACGCGCAAAGTCTCATAAGCTCCAATAGCTTAGTAATGCAGAGAGAAATGACAACTGACAAGCACACAGCATAAATACCTGCTGCGGCACACGGCGGGTGACGCACGCGGCAGTGTCAGTTTGTCCTAAAACCGGCTCAAAACCACTGTTTTGGCCGCAACTCTGCGCACAGGCATCCAAACGCAACACCGTCTGAACCTAGAGATGCAGAATCTTGAGCCGGACGCTACGACTGGTCACACGCACAAGTCTGGCATCGATCGGTGGACGGACAATGCAAAACATGCAAATCGGGCTCGAGAGCCAGTCCACCGAGAAAACTCTAGCACCTGCAGAAAAACTGCAGAGCACCACAGCAAGCACCCAGGACGTCGTGGCAACCGTCTGGCAGCTGTTGGTGGCTGGATCCACCAACCGTCAGTGCTCCGGCGCCAGCTGGGCCCGCATCAGGGATCTGCACGAGCATGGACACGGCCGAGTGGTCACAGTAAGCTGTACAAATGGACGGAAACAACTCACAGCACAACACTCCCCCATGACCCGATGGTACGCATGTCCATACACGTGCATAACTGACACAGGTGCACAACAAGATGCTCAACAGTCCATGCTCACACACCCCACTCTCAGCCACTCTCAAGCAAGGGGCGTAGCCCGACAGAACGAATGGCCACCATGAACTTTCCACGCGCAAGTGCCTTGGTCAAGAAGTCAGCCCGCTGCATGTCCGTGCCGACCCAGATGATGGAGATCACCTGTCGCTCCACAAGATCACGCACAAAGTGATGCTCAAGAGCAATGTGCTTCGTGCGTGCATAAAACACACCAGATTTCTCTCCAACGGCAAGAGCACTCTGGTTGTCACAGCGCAGAAAGATGCAAGGCACAGACTGACGCAACTCACGAAATAGACGCTGCAGCCACACCGCCTGACCAGCCCCAGCCCCCAGAGCAACATACTCAGCCTCTGATGAGCTGCGTGCGATACAACCCTGCTTGCCACTACGCCACGACACAGCGGTGCCACCAAGAAGGAACACGTAGCCTGTCCGACTACGCCCATCAGGACTCCACGCCCAATCACTGTCTGTGTAGCCGTCGACTACCACCGAACACTGCCGTCGAAAGTAGAGTCCGAGGTACGGTGTGGACACCACGTACCGCACCACTCGCACAGCCGCATGAAGGGCTCTCGCCCGAGGACACTGTGAAAACTGTGCAAGGAGGTTGACGGGAAAGGCAATGTCGGGTCGTTTGGTAGTGGCCAAGTACATCAAGGAGCCAATGAGGCCCAAGTACAGGGTCACGTCCATTGTCTCCCCCAGGTTTGCGGGGTCATTCACCCTCAGAGCATCCTGCCCGTCAGGTGTGATGGGGGTGGTGGCTGTAGGAACTGCATCCAGGAGGTCAGCAAACCGCTCCCCCACAACGTGGGCGTAACGTGCCTGATGCAACAAGAGTGTCCGTCGCTGACGATCACGCACGATCTCCATCCCGAGAAACACAGCTGCAGGACCAAGGTCCTTCATCCTGTAGGCAGCCTGGAGAACTGCCTTGGCCTCCTTCACGGCCTCCATAGAAGGAGACGCAATCAGGAGGTCGTCCACGTAGACCAGGATGGCGGTGAAGCTCTCAGCTATCCGTCTGAGAAAGAGGGACGGGTCAG
Source organism: Penium margaritaceum (assembly GCA_023375785.1). Taxonomy (NCBI): domain Eukaryota; kingdom Viridiplantae; phylum Streptophyta; class Zygnematophyceae; order Desmidiales; family Peniaceae; genus Penium; species Penium margaritaceum. The sequence continues at coordinate 58,470 of SZWC01000310.1, read as the reverse complement.
CGTCACTCTGTACGTAACCGGCACGTGTCAGTGTACCAGTGATCTCCAAGTTCCAGCACCTCGGTGACTGTTTCAGGCCGTACAAGGCCTTGCGCAAGCGCCAGACCTTGTCACCGACCTCGAATCCAGGTGGCTGGACCATGTAGATCTCCTCCTCTAAGGTGCCATGGAGGAACGCGTTGTTCATGTCCATCTGGTGCAACTCCCAGTCGTGGTGAGCAACAACCCCGAACAGAGCGCGAGCGGTGGTCATGCGGCCAACGGGTGCAAAGGTGTCAGTGAAATCTACTCCCTCAACCTGCGAGCCTTGTAGCGATCCAGTGTGCCATGAGGCTTCACCTTCTTGCGAAAGACCCACTTGGCCTGTACACCCTTCCGCCCAGGCGGGAGGTCGACAAGCTCATAAACACCGTGCTCACGGATAGCTCTCAGCCCATCCTCACAAGCAGCAGGCCACAGGTCTGCATCATGAGCTGAGAGTGCCTCCTTCAACGTGCCTGGATCAGGCATCGTCGAGTGAGTGCTCCGGGTGGCTAAGACACACGCCTCCGGACTCGGTCTGACCACGACAAGGTCAGCTGCGGCATCGCAAGCGACCAAGAACTCTCGAGAGACCAACTCGTGGCCGACAGGACATGCTGGGTGCACCTCAGTGTAGTCTGCCTGGACACTCAGGCCAAGGGCCTTCGTGCCAGGCTCGCCACTCTGAACACTACGAGTCGGGCGTCTGGGCGCAGAGTCAGCAGTCCGCTGAGCCCTAGAGGTCAATGGTCGAAGGCGACCACCGGGCTCGCGGGAGTAGCCCGATGCAACGCTCACCTCAGGCTGTGGGGAAGGCTGCTGAGCCGGAGCCGTAGGGGAAATGGGTGCATGCATGGGAGTGGGTTTGACGGAGGGGACTGACACTGGTACGGGATCAGGTGTGCCAGAGGGGACCGACACTGGTACGAGATCGGGTGTGCCAGAGGGGACCGACACTGGTACGAGATCGGGTGTGCCAGAGGGGTCTGACACCGGCACGAGATCAGGTGTGCCAGAGGGGACTGACGCTCGTACGAGATCAGGTGTGGCACAGGGGACCGGCACAGGCGCGAGATCGGGTGCACCAGAGGGGTCTGACACCGGTACGGGATCAGGTGTGCCAGAGGGTACTGATGAGGCGACTGGACCCACAGCCACGATGGCCGGATCTTCAGCAGGCGGAGACCGGACCACAGGTGAAGAGGCCCGGCCGGATCCATCCGCAGGACTAGACTCCCCCATCCGCCGGGAGGCCACACAAGTAGGAACGTGGTCGGCGGCCAGCGACAGAATGCTGGACAAGTCGCGATAGGTGAGAGCCTCAAAGAAGAGAGCATCTCGAGACTCGACAATGCGATGGTGAGCAGGGTCCCAAAAACGCCAGGCCTTCGACCACGGGGAGATGCCGAGGAAGGTACACATGCGTCCCCGAGGTGAGACCTTAGACCCCTACTGATCCTCGGTGTACCAGACACAGGCGAGGGACCCCCAAAGGCGAGCGAGACGGAGATCAGCACGATGGCCAAACCACAACTCATACGGTGTGACATGGTCTGGGAGTGGACCATGCGGCAAGCGGTTCCAGACCCACGTCATGTAGGAGAAACCCTCAAAGGCAAAGGACTACGGTAGACCGCACTCAGACCGCATAGCACGAACCGCATCCTCCATGGTGCGGTTCCAACGCTCAGACACACCGTTCTGCTGTGGTGTAGCAGGGGCGGAAAGCTAGTGAAAGATATCGTGCTCGGCAAATTAGGCATCCATCTCGCCCAAGAACTCGCCACCACGATCTGAGTGGAATGTGTGCAGGGTGTGACGAGACTGACGCTCAGCCATCACAAGCCACAGGCGGACCGCCAATGCGGCATCGCTCTTGTGGCGGAGGCTGTAGACCCACCGCATCTGGGTGAAGTCATCAATGAGGGTGAGAACATATCGACCCCGATCAGAGAGGGACTTGACTTGGAGAGGACCGAGAAGGTCCGAGTGGACCAACTCTAGTGGGCGCAGTGCCCGGGAGGAGGAGTCAGGGTAAGAGCAGCGATGCATCTTACCCTAGGCGCAAAAAAGACAGTCGGTGTTGGGCGGCTTCTCAAAGGAAGCTGCGTCAAGACCGAGGGCTGGCTGAGTGCGAATGAGCTTGGACACAGTGTCCGAGCTCACATGGCAGAGGCGACGATGTAACAAGCGCTGCTGCTCAGGGGAGAGAACACCAGTGACAAACACTCGCGTAGAGGAGAGAGGTGGAGAAGAGACAGAGGGAGTGCAACGAGACACATGATACAGGTCATCAACGACAGAGGCACGAAGCACGATGGCGCATGTGTCAAGAGCAGTCACTGTGGCAGAGTCAGCAGAGTGCTCAACAGTGAGATCCATCCTGGTGCATGCACGAACAGAGAGCAGGCTGAGCTCAAGAGCAGGGAAAAAGAGCACATCAGAAATGTACAAGGGGCCAGACGGACCATCAAACCGCACAACTCGAACTCCCTGCACAGACAACGACTTACTAGACCCTGTGCGAACAGACCGAACGGACGCAACGGGACCGAGCACAACGAAGTCACTACCACGACAGGTCATGTGATGGGTGGCCCCTGAGTCAATAATCCAGGTGCCACCCGGCTCACGACCAGTCGTCGACACTAAGCAACGTGCCACAGAACACTCTGCCCCTGCTGGACGCTCAGTAGAGGACCTGGGACAACGACGAACAACACGGATCTGTGACTTGTCAAGCCAGTCGGTACTGTCAGGTCCATCCTCATCGCAAGCCATCATAGCTCCACCACAAGCATCATCACGAGCAACAGACGCAGTAAGACAAGCAGTATCGGGACCACTCGGCTGTGATAACATACTCGCACCTCCCTGAGTACGAAGCGCCAGCAGCTGACGAAGCTCCGCGATCGTGCGATCTCGAGGGTCCACATCACCGCTGCCGCCTGATGAAACGGATGCGTCTGCTGCACTCGTGGTCGCGGCGCGCCCAGTTCGTGAGTCACTCGAGGAAATCCGCTGCGTGTGTGCCGCCTGAAGGCCGCGCATGATCCGAGTCCAGTCAAGGGGCTGCTCACACTCCGTGTAGCGGTGAGCGCCTCCACAGTTGTAGCAGTGGAGAGAACGTCCACTGCCACTACTCGCCGGCTGCTGCTGCTGCTGTTGTCCCTTCCCACGTCGCTTCGTCCTCTTCTTCCCCTGTGTGGCTGCTGCAACGCCGTGAGTGTGGCCGCTTGGTGTAGAGGAGGATGAGGAGAAAGCGGTGGAGGTGGGACTGGTGAGCAGGGACAGAGGCGTAGGAGGGGTCGCAGTCACTGCTGCAACAAGTGGACTCTGTTGATGGGCGATGGCAGCCTCATGAGCCGATGTGGCCTGGATGAAGTAGCGATGGGCCCAAGGAAGCAGCTGTCGTGACTCTGACAACTCAGAGAGAGCCACACGATCGAAGCCCGTAAAGAGCTTCACGTGGTCCAAATGCTCCCCCATCATGATGGTGTCGAGTGCCCACAACTGCGTCCCGCCACCGGTCCCAAGGCGCGTGTAAAGGCGCATCGCGCACCTCCAGTAGTCAGCTGCAAGCTCCGTGGGACCCTGACGGAGGGAGTGTAATCCATGTAGTCGGGCCGCCCTCGTGGCATGGGTCTCCGCAACGAGAAGTGTCAGGGCCAGCTCCCACCCTTGACGTGGATCTGCTCCAGTCCCGGTCCCGGTCTCACCGAGAAAGGGTCGGAAGTCGACCACAGTCTCCCGAGGCATGGCGTAGAGGAGACCCCGCATCGCTCTCGCTGCTGTCTGGACCTGGTGAGCGTCGCGGGTCTGGTACTGGCTGTGGTAGTAGGGCCAGACACCCTCAGAATCGGCCCACACCTGAAACAAGGTCTCCCAGCAATCGAAGCCCTCCTCACTATCGTAACGGGGTGGAGGTGTCTCAAAGTCCTTCGGTCGCCGCTCCGTGGGGAGGGCGACCTCAGGCTCGGGAGACGGTGGACGGGGTATGGGGAGCCCACCAGTGAGAGAAACGCCACCAAAGGTGAACGCTGCTGAACGACGNAGAAGTGTCAGGGCCAGCTCCCACCCCTGACGTGGATCTGCTCCAGTCCCGGTCCCGGTCTCACCGAGAAAGGGTCGGAAGTCGACCACAGTCTCCCGCGGCATGGCGTAGAGGAGACCCCGCATCGCTCTCGCTGCTGTCTGGACCTGGTGAGCGTCGCGGGTCTGGTACTGGCTGTGGTAGTAGGGCCAGACACCCTCAGAATCGGCCCACACCTGAAACAAGGTCTCCCAGCAATCGAAGCCCTCCTCACTATCGTAACGGGGTGGAGGTGTCTCAAAGTCCTTCGGTCGCCGCTCCGTGGGGAGGGCGACCTCAGGCTCGGGAGACGGTGGACGGGGTATGGGGAGCCCACCAGTGAGAGAAACGCCACCAAAGGTGAACGCTGCTGAACAACGCGGCTGATCCTGACGGCGAGAAGGTGGCGGAGTGGGAGGCTGTGATCCCAAACGTAACTCACGGATCTCGCGGGACTGCGACCGCGGACTCATAAAGCCCGAAGAGGAGGAAGAAGGGTCAACGAGTCCTTTGTCCTTGTCACGGACCGGCGCCATCGCAACGCTCAGTATGGGGCCGAACGTAAAAATTACTCCAAACAAGAAACTGACAGCGTTTCTCGAGGAGTTGAAACGTCTAGAAAAATTGACATTTTGACCCCAAAACTGCTGACGTCAGCACAGTGTATGATGACATCAGCGTTTGTTACGCTAGCCAAAAAAAAGCAAGCATTTTTTTTCGCTAGCGTTCTTTACGCCAGCGATTTTTTTTTGGGAGGTCACGCGAACCCCGCGTGACCGGTGGGGGTGATCTCGTCACCCCCTGCTCGCGGCTGCGTAGGGGCTGCGCAGGCCTGCACAGTGCCACGCAGGCCTACGCAGTGCTGCGCAGTTTCTGCGCAGCTGCGCAGCACTGCTGTGCAGTAGTAGTGCTGCGCAAGCTCGCCGCTGCTGCTGCGGCCAATCTGCTGCTGCGCTGCTGTAGCCGCTGCCGCTGCTACAATGCTGCTGCTGCCGCTGTTGCTGCTGTCGCTGCAGCAGCTGCAATGCTGCTGCTGCGCTACTGTTGCTTTGCTGCTACTGCTGCGCTGCTGGTGCTGCTCGCGGCTGCTGATGCCGTCGCAGCTGCAAGCTGCTGCCGCCGCTGCGCGCTGCCACTCCTCGCAGCCGCCGCCGCAAGCTGCTACTGCGAGCTGCTACTCCTTTTTTCTTTTCTTTTTTTCTTTTTTTTTTGTGTACAGGCTGGCAGCCAGACACGGCTGCTGCTGCCACCCGGTGCTGCTGCTGCCACCCGGTGCTGCTGCTGCTGGCCGGCGTGGCTGCTAGATCTCGTCACTGCCGCAACTCCACTTGCTACGGTGGTGGCGATTGCGTGGTGACGTCGCTGTTGCGAACGTCGGCTGCGATGGGTCCCAGGATGTGGCGGCGGCGGTGACTCTCACTGCTGCTGCCTGTGCTGCGTCTCTGCGGCGCAACTCAGTGAGAGGGGTCTCGCTGCTTTGATACCAAGAGAAATTGCTTGGAAGCTTCCTAACCTTGCTGCTGCTGATGTGGCGACACTGTCCAGTCAGCTAGCGCACTAGCAAGCAAGCAGGTGCAAGAAGCAGCAAGGATCAGGCTAGGGAGACGCGCAAAGTCTCATAAGCTCCAATAGCTTAGTGATGCAGAGAGAAATGACAACTGACAAGCACACAGCATAAATACCTGCCGCGGCACACGGCGGGTGACGCACGCGGCAGTGTCAGTTTGTCCTAAAACCGGCTCAAAACCACTGTTTTGGCCGCAACTCTGCGCACAGGCATCCAAACGCAACACCATCTAAACCTAGAGATGCAGAATCTCGAGCCGGACGCTAGGACTGGTCACACGCACAAGTCCGGCATCGATCGGTGGACGGACAATGCAAAACATGCAAATCGGGCTCGAGAGCCAGTCCACCGAGAAAACTCTAGCACCTGCAGAAAAACTGCAGAGCACCCCACCAAGCACCCGGGACGTCGTGGCAACCGTCTGGCAGCTGCTGGTGGCTGGATCCACCAACCGTCAGTGCTCCGGCGCCAGCTGGGCCCGCATCAGGGATCTGCACGAGCATGGACACGGCCGAGTGGTCACAGTAAGCTGTACAAATGGACGGAAACAACTCACAGCACAACAGGTGCGAACCCAACTTCCATGGAGCAACCTGTCGTCCTATAGTTCACCACGCTATAGTCCCAACGGGCAGGCTTCCTTAGCATGTGAGACTGTAGCGTGCGGACCATTTTTGTGATGAAAAGTGGTCTTGATATATTTACGGCATGTTTCAGGGTCTTGAGATTGGATTCTCGCGAGGTACTTGTCCATAAAATAGTATACGGGCTAGATTCTAGATCGACTCTAGTCCGGAAAGTACCTTCAGTGTGGATTTGGAGCAAGAGGAGTGTCGCAATGGAGATTCCATCGCGTCACTCCTCCTCCACCCCTTGAGCGCCGCTAGGGCCATGTTTCCACGTGTCAGTGCCACGTGGACGGATTAGGCTAGGATGCATGTTCTGACATCCGTGCCTTATGATGACCATGTCCGTTTCGCCGTGACGCGTCTCAGCCCAAATGGTTGAGGCTGCCAGTCACTCCCTCTTCTTGGACGACTACCTAAGGGCCTAATTTTGGATTCACACTTAGTCGCAAAACGGCCAGTGCCATTACATTGGCATCAGAGCCATACCTTTGCAAATTCTCTGATTTTTAAAATCCATCCGGCTGTTCCTTCCTCATCGAAACAGTCACTACTCGTCGATCGGGCACTTGGAACGAGAGAATGGGGAAAACACCCATCGATGGAGTCGATGGACTGGGTATGGGCCGGAACCCCGTCCGTGAACTCCGCCCGACCGGCGGCAACGAGCTAGCTTGCTCGTTCGTTTGCTCGCTCGCTTGCTCACACACCCGTTGCGTCGACGAGCTAGGGAAAAAAAGAAACCGCCTTACTTTGCCGATAGCAAACGACGTCCGAGCAGGCTAGCTCGCTCGCTTGCTAGGTTGACGAGTAGCCCGTCGGGCTCGCTGATTGGCCCGAAAGGCCCACCAGGGAGCGCCGACAGGTGAGGGCCGACCTGGAGGGCATAACGAGGCCCGACTGTCCATGGCAGAACTGGGGAGGGGGTGATCATCCCCTCTCCCCCTCATCTCAGGCGTTGACGGCGCTAGGAGGGGAGAAATGGGACGGCACTCCCCACTCCCCTGTCCTCTCAGGCGCCGAAGGCGCTAGAAAGGGATAGAAGGAGTGGCACTCCCCTCTCCACCTCATCCTAGGCGCAGACGATGCTAGAAGGGGAAGAGGGAGCGACACTCCCCTCTCCCCAGTCCTCTTAGGCGCTGGCGGTGCTAGAAAAGGAGAGAGGGAGCGGAACTCCCCTCTCCCCCTCCTCTCAGGCGCCGACGGTGCTAGAAGGGGAGAGAGGGAGCGACATTCCCCTCTCCCCCTCCTCACAGGCGCCGACGGTGCTAGGAAGGGAGAGACGGAGCTGCACTCTCCTCTCGCCATCCTCTCAGCCGCTGAAGGTGCTAGAAGGAGAGAGAGGGAGCGACACTCCCCTCTCCCCCTCCTCTTAGGCACCGACGGTGCTAGGAAGGGAGAGAGGGAGTGGAAGGCCCCTCTCCCCCTCCTCTTAGGTACCAAAAGTGCCATGAAGGGGGAGAGAGAGAGAGAGAGAGAGAGAGAGAGAGAGA
>SZWC01000310.1:2340-36222 GCA_023375785.1 Penium margaritaceum | reverse complement strand
TCCCCCCCCCCCCCCCCTCCTCCCTTTCTCATGTATGTGTCGTACCTAGTGTACAAGCGTACAGACACAATTGTAAATTTCAATACCATGTCATACATGCTTAAGTACACTCTCTCATGCACTTACCACATGTATTCAATCCCCATGGATGTGGAGGCAAACCTCCACATCCATGGCATGCGTGTCCTGTGGGGATCTCCCACTCTCTCACCCTCTCTCCATACTCCCTTAGTCAAGAACCTTAAGAGTAACTACTGGCATCAGAACGAGTGAGGTTCTTCCCTCACGCTCCACGCTCCGTGGGCCATTAGTGGGTCGCGGTGTTTCGCACCATTGGTCCCGACACGCACATCCATGGTGGCATCTCTCGCTGCATATTCCTGAATGCAGCTGAAGAGGAGCACACATTCTGGGCTACTTTATCCACCATAACCGCCTCAACCTCTCCCGCACCCCACTCTGCTCGTATGAGCGCCGGAAACAGCTCGCAACTGCCATACCATCTGCTGGCAGTGGCACCACGTGACATCCACCTGCGCCTATGGCCGCAGCCTCGGAAATTCCGAGCCCGCGTCCTCGCGTGCCACAGCTCCCGCAGCTACTCCTTCCTCTTCTTGCACCCAGTTGTACTCATCTGAGCGCTGATCCCAGCCTGCAGCTGCTGCTTCGCTTACCGGTACCGGCACCGTCTGTCCTTTTTTCACAGCAGCCGCTGCAAGCACTCTACATGTTGCACCCGCATCTTTGGGTGGTGCTACAACTACTGCTGATGCGCCTATTGCCGACATCTCTTGCCGTGCATTCGCTGGTGCTGCAGGTGCTTCAGCTGCCCCTATTTCTTCCACAGCTAGTATGACTTGTCTGAGCACCAACGACTGCTTGCAGCTGCTGTACTCTGTTCTGGAAGCAACATCATTTACCCTCTCCTCTCTGAGCATAGGAGCCGTATCTTTGGGTGCTCCAGCTGCTGTTTCTGCCCTTGATACTCCAACACTCAGTAATGATCCTTTTAGCATCGGTGCCCGCTTGTAACAACCGGAATATCTCTCGGGGAAGCAACCTGTGTCATCTACCATCGGTTGCCATCGCAGCCGCTACATTCGCCATACTGGATAAACCTACACTTGATGGCAACACATGAGGGATGGGAGTATTTGACGGCCTTTGACCTGCTCTCGGCACGAGACGACTCTCACACGCCACGGTGGATGCGCATGATCTCATCAGACTACTGGCATGCTGAGCTTGCACAACAAGCTAAGGCAGAGGAGCGTGGGATAGATCAACAGGTCTACGCAGAAGAAGGCCTAACGTCCATGTCCTCTCCGCCATTGGGTATGCAACCCACTGCTTTCAATCCTCCACCCTAATCTGCCTCCACTCCTGTAGTCAAATAACACTGCCGAAGCATATATTACACGTGAGGTTCCAGGCCGTGTGCCTATCCTGCCAGTACACTCGGACCCCATCAGTCTGGCAGGTGCAGTCCTCGAGGCAGCTGCTGGTACAGCCGCCACCTTCTCTGCAACTGCACATGCCAGCAGGACTCCAACCCAGACCGCCGTGGGCAGAGCAGCTGAGGCAACAGCCTCACTAAACCTCCTTGTCGCTGCCACTGCCAACGTTGTAACATAAGTGACCGTGGCAACCTCCGCCGTGGCGAAACCTACTGCCACTGCAACCGACACAACATCAAGTGCTGTCAGCTCCATTCGTGCCTCCACTGCCGCAGTAGTCCTGAATCCCACCAGCACGGCCGTACCCTCATACAGCACGCCACCACCGGTGTTCTCGTCAAATATGTGGCAGGAGCAGTGGTGGGGGCCACTGCCACCGGTCTCCTCTGCCTGGTGATTGTTATCTTATCCTGGGTTGTGGTGCTGGCGTCCTCGGCCACAGCGGTGTTGTTACCACTCTTCTCCCTTCTCCCACGTTGCTAGCTTGGTGAGTACTCCTTCTTCCATCTTGTATTTACTTCCCATTGCGCTTTGCACTCTTGTATCACTCTTCCATTCCATCTCTGCTCCTCTCTTGCATCATGCCGGCTCCCAAAGAAACCATTGAGGTCCTGCAGTTGGTCCTCAGCAAAGCTTAGGCTACGCGTTGTAGAGTGGAGGAGGAACTCCAAAATGGGCTGGACACACCAATGGAATTGGCCGCCACAGTGGCCAACATGGTCACTGAGCATCTCAGCCATTGCTGTTGTGCTGCCCGCTGATGTGTGTGGTTCCTCCACAGGTGACTCCTCGGTTCCAGTTGGTGCCATAGACAAATCCTCCATCCCACCTCTCTCTTCTGTCACTCTTGCACGTGCCCTGCATCCCTATCGGCAGAAAGACTTTGAGAATTTGTCACCACAGTTCAGCTCTAAACTCTCTTTCTATTCTTGAGAGACACGGTTCAATGCCTGGGTGCAGGGAGATGCTTTGGGAGTACTACTCCCCCGTCAAACCTCCCTCTGTCCCTCAGCCTGCCACAGTCGCACGTGCTGTTTGGGCCCTTATCAATGCTGGACGTGACAGGCTTCCGGATGATGTTGGTATGTACAGGGCAGACCCGGCATGCAGCACTGCTGCCGATCCCGTGAAGGCGTATGCTCTCATCTGTTGCTGAAAAACAGTGACTGGTCATGCTGTCCAGAGCACTCTTAGTGTGCAGTTCAACACCTTGGACATGCACACTGATGAGTCTGATGACAATTACTGGGGACGCAGCTTGCACTTTCTGCGTGATTTAGAGACGGCGGCTCCTGGCCCCCTATTCGCTTGTCTGTCAGTGTTGATGGCCTCATTCCAGAACTCTCAGACCTATATTTGCACGTTCCTCAGTCTGTACTTGAGCGTCTTGCTGCTACGCCGGCCCCTGCCAATTCACCCCCAGGCATTGGACCACTCTATGAGTTCACCTCGCTCGGCTCACCTACTTGTGGGGCAACTTGTAGAATAAGTGCCTTCATCGTGTCTCGCTTGCTACTGTTACTACAACATCCAGCTTTGCCTCTATGTGTTCCTCCTCCTCTTCTACATCTTCCTCCTCCACCATGGCCACGGCCTACACCACTGAGGACGTGGTGCACGCTAGGGGAGATGGACAGAAGCGTGACTGGGGTAAGGGTCGCAGTCGTGGTGGTTAAGCCTCTAACACACATTCCGCCCCCGACACATTCACCTGCTGGAGCTGTGGTACCTCTGGACACTCGACAACCACGTCCACGGCTCCTCATGATGATGCTCGCCTCGCATCCGCAATGGGTGTCCATTGGGCCAGCACAGGCGTCAGCTCATCTCTTGCTGCTGCGGTCGCCACCACCGTGGTTCCACCTCTGACTTCCTCCTCCTCTGCCTCTGCCTTCAGCAGCACCCTTGCACCCCTCCAGTAACCCACTTCTCAGCCCGGTTCCTGGGTCTGGGTGCCTCTGGCCTCTAGTCCTACCTACTATGGACCCCCTTTCGTGTACTAAATTACTTCTGTCTGGCACCGTGACGATGGACACTTCTCTGACACCCGCACTTCCGACTGCCACTCTGATCGTCGGTATGCGGAGCGCGCCCTGGAGCACAGTCTCACACAGCTCCTCCAGCTCCATTCTTAGGGAGGTGAGGGTGCGAGTGGCCAGTCCCATTCTCTTATATGTGGATTAGATGGATCCCTTCATGGCGCATCGTCGGGTTGTATTCAGGAAACCTTGTTTGATGACTGTTCTCGAATTAAGGATTGGCAGTTCAGCACGTTCCCCCGTCGCCTCGGTCAGTCTCCGTCCGTCCCGCCCTTGGCCACTGTTGCTGTGTGTCTCATTTTACCCCTTGCTTGTGTGGCCGGTGGCTTCTGGATTCTTGACTCAGGAGCCACCCACCACATGACTTCTTGTCGCTCGTCCTTTGTCTCTCCTGGCCCTATCGGCTCGGTCCGCTTTACCCGCACCATTTCTGGCCAACTCCAACATGTCCAGGGTGTTGGTGCTGTGCGCTTCATTGGCCAAGGGGGGGACATTCCTAACATCCTGTACGTACCTGACCTTGATGTCAGCCTCCTCTCTGTCACCACCCTTGAAGACAAGGGTATGGAATTCTCATCCAGACATGGTACTGTGGCCGTTCACTCCCCTGGCCGTGTGGTCTTTCACGGTCTGCACTGTGATTGTCTGTTTTGTGTCCCTCTATCTCTTTCCTCGTCTTCTACTGCATCTGATTTTGTTCACATCACTCCCACACTATAACCTCAGCAGACTAATCTCTTGCGCCTCTTCCACGTTCACATAGTCACCATTGCACGTCTCTTGCACCTCCAACCTGTCGCTGGCCTTGACTTCTCCAAGTTTGCGCCTCCATGCTCCTCAACATGCCTTGACTGTGCTGGTGGAAAAAGGCACCAGTCCCCTTTCACCACAGCAGAATCCACCACGTCTCATTTCCTTCATCTTGTGCATGCTAATGTCCTGGGTCCATTGCCTCAGGATTTTCTGGATGGCCTTGGTTGTTATGTCCTCTGCTTCACTGATGACTTCTCTTGCTACCGCTGGGTCTTTGCCCTGCGTCAGAAGAGTGACGTGACTGACGTCCTTCAGTCCTGGCTGCCATAGGCTGAACGTGCCTGCCTTCACCCCCTGCACGTCTTTTGCTACGACTGGGGTGGGGGATTCTTTGGTCCCACCTCTCGTTTCCTTGAGTCTGGTGATGTTTGCATGGAGTCATGTGCTCCTTGCACACCGTGGAAAAATGGTGTGTCTTAATGCTAGAATCGTACCCCTGCTGGTGGTGTTTGATCTCTCCTCTCCGCCTCTGGTCAGTCTCCTCTCTTTTCCTTTGAGGTTATGTCTTACATGATGTAGGTGTGGAATCATGTTTTTCATGGTCCTCTCCCCCGCCATGTCATGGAGTTTGAGCGCTGGACCTGTTGTTGTGTTGATCTTTGCCTTGCCTGCGTCAAGGGCTCTGTCACTTCTGTTTGGCTTCCTACTCATTACCGTGATGACAAGCTTTTCCCCTGCGATCGGTTCTGTGTGTTACTTGGTATTTTCTCCTTCTACAAGGCTTTACGCCTTTGGGACCCCATGCGTTGTTGTGTGGTTGAGTCACAGGATGCTCTCTTCTTTGAACACTTGTTTGAACATGACCTCCCTCGCACTGTTCCTTCCTCTGCTCCTCCTCTTGTCATACCCTCTCAGGTTGGAGGAGTCTCTCGTCCCCTCCCTCTGGCGGGCGTACTGTTGTTCCCTCGGTGCGTGCCCCGGCTCATCTCCTCCTTCTGCCACATGCACACTTGTCGCCTCTCCACGTAGCACTTCTTCTGTGCCCCTTTCCTCATCTCCTGCTGTCTCCACCACAGGTGGTCCCCCTCTTGTATCTTCTGCCATCCTGGCGGACCCTGTACACACCTCGCTCACGCCCTCTGTGCTGCCCACCGCCTCCTCGTCCACCAATGTACTACCTATGTCTCCTTATGTCCGTGGCGGTCGTTTTGGTGTCCTGGCTTCTTTGCCCCGCACGTCCTCCTCTCACTCTCGTTCCTCTGCTCCTCTTGGCACCAGTCCTATTATCCCCGCGGTGGACCATGGAGGCGTGCCCAGAACAGTGGTTCTGGACAGCACTCAAGACCTTCGTGGTTGCTAGAACCAGTCTGAGCAGGTAGCCACCACACTCCCCAGGGATGCTCCTTGGAATAACCAGATTATCGCAGTCCTTTTCCTCACGACTATTTTGCTAGGATGTGGAAGAGGCTAGGCCTCATACACTCTAACTCCCGTGGTCTGCCTCATGATTGTGGGGGAGCTGAAATAATCATGGGTGCTGATCCTTAGGGAGCCACCGTGCTGGCACTTGGCTGTACACTGGTGAGTAGCCGCACTCGGTTAATACCGAGAGGTCGGGCTTGGCCCCCGGGTGGCAGTGCATGCTCTCTTGGGTAATTGCTTGATGCGGGTGTGCACTCACCAGTCCTTACACGCTCGCTCCCCCACCCCGACCCTTGTCTTTGTTTTTTTTTCTAAGGCAAACTTCCACATCCATGGCGTCCATGTCCTGTGGAGATCTCCCACTCTCTCGCTCTCTCTCCATAATCCCTCAGTTAGGAACCTGAAGTGTGACTATACCACATCTCTACAGGGTTTGGTAGCGGCAGGGCGGTGGGGGTGACGGGGGGGAGGGGGAGGGAGGTCAACAATTCTTGATAATTTTGTAAAGAAAGTGCAATTTCCAGATATTCGTTTAATCTTTTGCTTTTGCACTAGTCGATCTGGTTTGCTTTTGATGACTAGGTTAACGCTGAGGAGAAAGGACCACGAAAGTGGGACCGTCTCATTTGTACGGTGATGCTGCACGCACGATCGATGACGTCCTCCCTGGCAGTCGACGACGTTGACTTCCCTTAACCCTAAGCCAATAGGGGCGAGTTGGTAAAAAGAATAAAAGAATGGGGGTGAGCGAGCAATACGTTTTTCAAATGGGGGCAATGTAGTGATAAATTTCATGATGGCGATGACCTCAGGCACGACGAATTCAGCAAGCCTCAGCTCTCGAAGGAGGACAAGGCTGTGGAGCACTATATTTTGGAGGCCGTCATAGCCCCTGTCAAAGATGGATAATCGAGTAAGCTGGGTAAGGAGGGAGACAAAGGAAATGTCCGATCCAGGCACAATTGGTCCAGTATGATGTCCAACTTCTGCAGATGTGTCAAGCGGAACATATCGCCGAGAGAAGTACCCTTTATTCCGTAATAAGTAGCGGACACAAACGAGGTGAGTTGGGTTGTGTCATGGGAAAAACGACCCCTGACTTCAAAGCCAGACATGCAGGTAAGTGCAAGGGAAAGGAGGCGAGGGAAGAGGGGCAGATGCAGGCATCCATGATCGAAAAAATCTTTAAATTCTGTGAGAGCAGCCAGATGGGCAGACGGGCAGGCAGGAGGTGCTATGCGGAACACTTCCATTGTGAGACTCTTGAGGGAGGGAAGGGGCATGAGCTGAGAGAGCTCTAGGGACACGTCCTCGTCACCCACTCTGACGCTGGTTATGTGGAGCACACGCAGCGATGCGAAAGGTGTGATGGATGTTGGGCAACGGTGCCTGCCGGATTGGATTACCGTCCATTTGATTTCATAATCTAATAGCCAGGTCTAGTAATAACCACTCTGTGTGTCAGTTCTCATAAAATCTGGTCTCCATTGAGTTCATCCAGCAGTGTATCGCCGAGAGGCAAAAGGACTAGATTCTTGATGGTTATGTTATTGAGTTCTCCGTATTCCATGCACATCTGCATTCGGCTAGTTTTCTCTTCCACAAGATGTTCTTATATGGCACAGGTGATGTGAATGGACAGAAAAATCCCTATACAAAAATATTGTCTCTTTTGTTGGTTCAGCTACATCAGCTCATGGCCTCTCATGTAAGCAAACATGCCAACTCTCATTAGGCTTTCTAGCTTTCTTTTTATGTGATGATTGGGTTCCAATGAGGGGTAGCTCATGAGACCATTCATCAGGAAAATCCTAGATACTTCTTTACAGGGGTCACAAAATCCACTTGCATCACGGTGAACTTCATCGTTGATGCTGTTGGTGGTGAGGTTGGTGAGGCCCATGATTAAGCTAAATAAAAGTTGCCTTCTTTTTGTGATTCTATTTGGAAGATCTACTCTTTGGATCTACATCATGTTTTTTGCTTGGCCCTCTGCATAGATATTGGTTTATTTGTGGTGGTTGTCGTGAATCTACAGCTGCCAATGTTACTTGTATTGATCAATGAATGGCCACCGGCAACATTTTCTATATTGTGGGTTGATCCGTTAGTGACAAGAATCAATTTGCACCAATGATGTCAACTGCTCTATTTCTCTTGTCAAATTAGGAGTCTGGAAATATATGAAGGCTTGCCTAAGGTTAGTTTGGTGGCCGCTTATTGGCCAAGTCTGCTAAATTACCATGTTGTGTGGATCACCAATTCTTACAAATCAGTAATCTGTAAAGTTAAATAGATTCAAAGTCATTTTTGAACGGTTTGCCCACAAAATTCCCTGCTTGGTTCTTCAATCCCAACATCCAAACCAACTCCATTATTAAAACAACATCAAGAGGTATATCTATCCAGTAACGCCACTACGGTTCTCTGACCTATGGAATCCCTCAGTTGCACCCTCACCAGTGGGTCCAGTTGGTCTTCCTCATATCCCTTGTTGAAATTTGCAATCTCAGATGAGGATCAGTTGCTGTAGGTTGTTCCCATTGAACAGCAGAATCGTCGTCTATAACTTTCTCGTTCCGTTTTGCAACTCCATTGATGTTTTTGCTGGTTCTTTATGGTTTTACTGTCTTCTTGTCATCAACAACAAACCTTTCAGATGTGAACAAGCTTTGAACAGGTCCAGAACATCTGCTCACCTAGGTGTTGGTTGGTGCCAACCTCCAACAAAATCGGTGTCTCTGCAAAGTGGAGCTTTCCTCTACCTCAATAAGAAGTGTGGTTTTGGGTTCAACAGCCTTTGGATTCTTGGGTCCTGTCGTTCTGGTATGTGCAGTGCAGTTTCTGGTGGTAATTTTCATGTAACACTATGTGTAATACACAACAATGGGTTGCGGACAAAGATGATACAGCTTGTACCTTGCATCAAAATTATCATGCAGCTTTCCAAAGTACATGATTATTGCATTTGCAATAATATTCCATTCCTCTAACACAGTCAAAGGATCTTGCCTCCTTGGATTCACCTGCTCCAGAGGCTGTATGCATGTGGTCAACAATGGAAGACCATGGATGTCAACAATGGAAGACCATGGATGTCAATCATGAACCGCGCTTCAATGTTCATGAGATGGGACCACCAACGTAAAGTCATACACCTCCAAACTGAGGTCGCGAGGTCAATATTCTTTGTCACTATTTTGACAACAGGAAATACCAAATTGGTAGCCACATCCAATCCAACTATAAGTCCTCATAAGCTTCCAGCATAGAACGACTCGTAATGGGCCGGACCAGTTTTGGTTCCATTCAAGAGTTGGAAATTCTCTTGGTGATAATTCTTCCCTTGTTTGCGAGTGGAAAAACTATTCCAATAGTTGTGTGAGCTATTAGAGTGATCAGTTTTTGAAGTTCTTGATCCTTGAAGATTTGTGGTGGATGTTCCTATATTATGTATGCTTGATTATGCCTCTCACAATCGCTCTAGGTGACTTCCGATCAGGTGATTGCACAGGCAAGGGATTTGCCGAGCCTGATGGGTCCAACGCCAGACACGATGTCGAGGTTATTGAAGGCTATTTATGATGCCACCTATCATCGCTACCTCACGTGTCCATGCATCATAGAATGTTACATCCTTGGTGTTCATGAGTCCATAAAATCTGCTACTGGGAAATTCTATCTGTACAATCATGGCCCACCGCGTAACCACTTCCCGATCTTGCAAAAATCAGGACTGGGGCACTTTGACCAACAACCTTGACTGCTTATGTCCTGTTTCGGAGGTTTATGAAAGATTTTACAACGGCCTTGACTGGTGGATAGGAATATCGCAAGCCGTGTTGCCGCTTTGTTACTAGTTGGACAACTTCTTGATGATGCTAGACTCCTTTAAGAGGGGCGACTCATCGCTTCCCCACCAAGTTTTTGGTGATTTTTTTGAATTTATTACTGGCATTTTGACTTCACACGCATTGTGCTCATCAAGCGCCTAAGGCCCTCATCATACTTCATATGTTTTGGCAAGTACATGAGCCTGGGATTTTTTAACATCTCATCAAAGTTCACATACTACTAAATCCAAATTGCACACATGTCCCTTTTCCTTACTTTGTAACTGCACTGCTATCTTATACTTGCGGATTGCTAACAATTTTTCTTACATAAAAGAAAAGGGTATGAAACATGGAATGTTGGTGATTCCATTGTGCCATCCATTTATGATAGAAATTCAGTTCATCTATTTCCTAGAGTGTTTCCTACTTGAGTGCATTTTTCATGAAATTGTTTGACTAGTAGACACTAGAAGCATTATGATAAGAAATAAACAATCTTACAAACCTGTATTAACTTACAGTGTGTGTGAATTTCTTTTATTGTGCAAGTGCACCATCTTTCCAGGAAACTAACTAGAAGATTGGAATTTGTGTAATAAAATGGATTTGCTACCAACTCAAGCTTGAGGGGTACCAAGAGCGCAAGCTGTAATGGATACACCCTACTCATGCGATATGGGTGAACCGCCAGTGTAACACCTTCATTCACCGGCATGGTCCACATTTCATCGGACGATTGTAGCAACTCATGCAGCAAAAAAATGGTGGATCAACGTGAGTTGCTACCAACTCCGAAGAACACCATGGAAAATGGAACTTGTAACTTGAGTGAGTTGATAGGAAAAGGACTGTGGTAATCTGATGTATTAATCGACGATGTCTGTTCTCCTTTCACCTATTTGTCGAGTAACAAGTGGTCTGTGATGCTATTTCACTGTAAGTCCTGTGCTTCAGAAATGACATCAGTTTTTTGGTGAGATATTTTCTGTCGTCCATTTATGTTCTGGTAAACAAAAGGAAACAGTGTGATAAAAAACATACAATACTAATACCTCGTTGATTTGTGGAACAGTGTTCAAACTACTACAAATCTATCCTCTTTCTCAACCTCACAATCAGAAGCTTCTTGATGTTCAATGGATTCATGAATGCCCATGAAACTTCTAACTAGAGTTGCCAATAACTAGATTTTTTTTGCATAATTCCTGTTGGGTTTTTGAAGGGGCACACACGGGACCGGCCAGTGCCTCACTGCGGAGCCTTCACAACAGCAAGGAGGTCCTTGCTGTCCCAGGATGTTTTGTGTATCTAGCAAACTTAGCAGAAGTCAAAACGTGGAATAGAATCTTGTTAAAAGTACAAAGTACAAATACAACATCTGTCCAACGAACAACAGTCAAACAAAGCTAAGCTCCATGCTCTGACATATCTCCTGGCCCCAAACTAGGGTGCAACGCCTTGCTAGGCCGTCAAGGAGGTCAGTGCCACGTCAGTGCTGGTGGCCAGTCTACCACAGCTTGGTGGATTTGCCAAGACCAGCCAGAATCTACAAGGGTTTCCTCTGACGACCCTGTAAGCCTGGCACTAGCTGCAAGCTTGGCGAGGAGGTGGTGCTCACGTCGTAAAGGCCTTCTACCACTCAAGATGATGGCTGTGCCGAGCCCCTTACGTGGACGGCCTTGAAGGCCTGGCAAGGCGTTGCATCCTAGTTTGGGGTCGGGAGATACGTCAGGGCATGGAGCTAAGCTCTGTTTAGCTACTATTCGTTGGACAGATCTTGTTCATGTACTCTGTACTTTTAACAAGATTATATTCCACATTTTGACTTCCGCTAATTTTGCTAGATACACAAAACATTCTGGGACAGCAAGGACCTCCTTGCCGTTGTGCAGGCTCCGCGGTGAGGCACTGACCGTTCCCGTGTGTGCCCCTCCAAAAACCAAACATGGTATCAGAGCTGAAGTAGTAGATCAGCATTGTTATCGCTCACTCCAACACTCCTCCTGGATAATTGTGTTGATGAAGCTGATGGTTGTAGACCTTTTCCAAGGAGATATTTATATGAGTGATGAGGTCTTTGGAGATTTATGACTCCAATCGGATGTACAAGTCTCTCCAAAAACATTTCTCGGTGGTTTTGTTGCTCAATTTGTTCGAGCACCACCTTTCCTTGGCTCGGTGGCTCCTCCGAGGCTTTCCGGGACCTCTTGTCTAGTTGTGGATCTCGTAGATGTCTCCAAAATTGTTCAACTTACCAATCCGAATTTTTGTAGTTGCTTGTGGCTGAAGCAACTCCTCCTCACCGTTTTCACTGTGTTTTTCATGCACCACCATGCACGAGTTTCGGTTTTCCCAAGAGAGGTGGCGGCTTCATGTCGGGACCGCCTTTGGTACCACCTGCTGAGACCGCTTCTAGGACCGCCGGCGTGAGCTCTCCCATGGGAGAGTACAAAAGGCCGTGTTGGATTTTACATTAGAGAATCTTTAGGGATCTTCAGATGAGGTACTCTGATGGTTCAACTCTTCGTTACTATGCTGAATCGTTGGTGATGACCTGTCAGTTATGAGTTACCACTTACACACACACACAGGCACTCTTGCCTTAGTAATGTCACTGACTGTGCGATTCAAGAGTATGAACTGAAGCCACAGTTACACGACTCGTCTCACAAGCTTTCCAACGGTACAAAGCATGTTCAAAATGGTTACACACAGACGAAGTAACAGGAAATACAAACATAGAGTTACTTATCTGTCTACACTAGCTAGAAGCAGAAAAGTACAAGTGTTGACACACAGTCCGGTCTCCGTGTGTCTTCACAGGATCTTCCGGACACCGCTCGATGATCTCCGATCATCGGCAGACCGAGGTTGGCGAATGCCCAGCGCCCTCGGTGCGATCCACGGACGAGGTCGTCCGGATTTGCAGTAGCTTCTTCATGTCCATCGATCTGGCTCGGGCATTTGTCTCATGATGATGGACCGACCGCACCTCTCGATTCAGCGATGGCGCCGATCAATCCAACTGCCCTCGCAGGATGCCTGACCACAGGATCCATCTTTAGAAAGAGGAATATCTTCAGCGTTTCCTTGTTCCTTGCCACGTCAGCAGCCTTGGAGCCGAGAGGAGCTCACGCTCGCACTCTCGCCTCGTCTGCCGGACCACACATCTTGTTAGTCCAAAACCTGCCGAAATATATGACTTTTGGTAGAGTTCTTCCATCAGCTCTCCGGAGCTCCAATAGGATGAGTAGAGAGAGGAGGGTCACGGATGGATGGATCAGTGGGACGCCTAAAGAGGCCTGTCCACAGCCATACCATGCCCCGCCATGTAGGATAGATAGGAGGGTCGAGAGAGAGATAATGATCTCTCTCTCGGCCCTCTTGTTTTTCCTTTTTGATGATGTGCCGAGCCCAGTAGATCATTGGATCAAGATGATCTGACGGTTGTCCTTTTTCCAACATTCCCCCCCTTGTCGATCCAGCGGTGATGAAGTTGGAGCCGACAAGTGGAAAAAGAAAAGAAGCCCCCCCACGAGAAGAGAGCCGGGAGGATGGGGGTGACATAAAAAAGAGACAGGGCGAGGCACGGGAATGCACGGCAAAAGAAATCCCCCTCCCTGGGCCAACCGAGCCTCGCTGAGAGAGAAAAGGAGAGAAGTCCGGAGCAGCAAGACGCAGGGTGTACTCTGGGCCGGTGAGAACTTTGTAGCCCGGACAACGCCCCGAGGGCTGAGAGATAGACCGGTCCCAGCAGCACACCCTACCCGGACTTGGGGGAGTGGGCCCTGCCTCCCGCGCATCTGGCCCGCAGGGTGAACGTGACAGGGGCAACTCACCCATGGGGGTCTGAAAGATAAGAAGGAACGGGCAGAATATAGCTAGAGAGAAATTGCATTTCGGAGCGGCATGGGTCCAGCAGCGAACAGGCCAAGGGGGGAGGGTGTTGGCGTTATGCGAGGACCGAGGCGCGAGAGGAAAGCAAAGCGCAAGGAGAGAGAGAAAAGTGGCAGGCAGAAGCAAAAGGAGGTAGGGAAAACGGTCTCACGCTATCCGCGTCCGTGCCAACGCCTCATGTGGAGGGCACAAAAACGGGAAGCGACGACGGTTCCACTGAGGACAATCTCCGTCCGTCCCAACGCCTCATACGGGGGGGACGGAAAGAGAGAGTCGGGAATGAGCGGCAGCGGGGAGGAACCGAGAAGGAAGAAGACAGCGCCAAGGAGGGTCAGGACAAGGAGAGAAGACCCAAGCGAGCGCAGAGATGAGCGTGACGATCGGCAGAGAGGACTTTGGTGAAGATGTCAGCAGTTTGATCGGCAGTGGGGAGGTAGTGCATGACAACTTTGCCCTCCGCAACAGCATCGCAAACGTAGTGGTACTGCCGACGAACGTGCTTGGTGCGGTCATGGAGAACTGGATCCTCGGAAAGAGCGATAGCCCCTTCGTTGTCACAGTGGATGGGCGTAGGCTTGAGTTGATCAAATCCAAGCTCGCTCAGAAGCATACGAAGCCAAACCGCCTCTCTTATGCATTCTCTTTCAGCAATGTATTCAGCTTCCATTGAGGAGAGAGCGACCACAGACTTCTTCTTGCTACGCCAGCTGACGGGTCCACCGTTGAGGAGGAAGACATACCCAGAGGTGGAGCGGCTGGTGGTGTGATCACCAGAGAGATCAGCAATACAAAAGCCCTGGAGAACATTGTTTTGAGAGGAGTAGCGGATAGTAAGAGAAGCAGATCCACAGAGATAGCGAATGCTACGCTTGGCGGCCACAATGTGAGCAGCAGTAGGGCGCTGACAGCCTTGACTGAGGAGGCCAACAGCAAAGGAGAGGTCAGGTCTGGTAGCCACAGAAGAGTACATCAGGGAGCCCACCATGCGAGGCAAAGCTTGGGCATCTTCCAAGGAGGCCAAGGGTGTGGCTGCTGTGACTGGTTTGGTAAGACCATGATCCTTGGAGAGTGGGGTAGTTTGGGGAGTGGATGTACCAAGCCCGAACTTGTCAGCCACGCGTTGAGCATAAGTGGCCTGGGTTAGTGTTACTTGACCGTGCAAGATGTCATGAGTGATTTGAATCCCAAGGTAGTACTTGAGAGGCCCCATGTCAGTCATCTCAAAACGGCGAGAAAGCTGTTGTTTGAGAGTATCCAGAACAGAGAGGGACAGTCCAAACAGAATAAGGTCGTCCACGTAGAGAATAACGCCGAGAAGGTTGGACCCTCCGCGGAAGTACACGGAGTGCTCAGAGTGCAGGCGTTGGAGACCTTGGACCAAAAAAGAACTCGTGGATCTTCAGGTTCCACTGTCGTGGAGCTTGCTTCAGCCCATACAGAGATTTGTTGAGC
Organism: Penium margaritaceum; assembly: GCA_023375785.1. Lineage (NCBI taxonomy): Eukaryota > Viridiplantae > Streptophyta > Zygnematophyceae > Desmidiales > Peniaceae > Penium > Penium margaritaceum. The sequence continues at coordinate 21,366 of SZWC01000310.1, read as the reverse complement.
TTGCAGACATGATCGGGGTGATCTGGGGATACGAAACCTTCTGGTTGGGTCATGTAGATGACTTCTTTGAGATCACCATTGAGGAAGGCACTTTTGACGTCCATTTGATGGAGATGCCATTTGTTGTTAGCGGCCAGAGAGAGGATCACCCTGATGGATGAGTACTTGGCCACCCGTGCAAAAGTGTCTTGGTAGTTCACTCCAAGAACTTGGCTGAAGCCCCGCGCAACGAGGCGTGCCTTGTGGTGATCAGGTGTACTTGTACTGGTCAGCTTGGTCTTGAACACCCACTTACATGTGACAATGGACGTGTTGGGTGGTCGAGGGACCAGATCCCATGCGTGTTGTTTCTGAAGCTGAGAGAGCTCCTCTTGAGCTGCTTGGCGCCATTGGTCTACATCTGGGCGACGCATAGCATCTTTGAAGCTAGTGGGATCCGCCACTTGTGTGAGTAGTGCTGTGTGATCATGGTCGTCGTCTACGGAGAGCTCGGTTGTGGACAGAAAACCAAGCTGAAGGAATGTCGGAGGTCTAGTGAGTCTGGCTGACCACCATAGTCCTGATTGTGACGGAATGCTGGAGACATCCTTCTGTGAGGCAGCGGGAGCATGACGATGTTCTTCTGGAACCACAGGAGGGAGGACACCAGTGTGGTCATCAGGTGTGGAATCGACAGAGAATTTTTGCAGAGGTGGTGGTGTTGTTTCAATATAGACGGTAGGCGTGACTGCTGGTGGTGTTGCATCACGTGCACGGTTGAAGAAACTTTCGTCGAAGATGGGCTGCCTGCTCCGAATCACACGTTTGGAGTCTGGATCCCAGAGTCCGTAGATGTCACGTGTCTCGTACCCAAGGAGGATGCAGATTTTGGATCGTGGATCCAGTTTGGAACGCTCTTCTGGACAGACCCAGGCATGCGCTGTGCATCCGAATATACGAATGTGTCCCAGATAAGGCTTGTTCCCGGTCCATGCTTTGCAGGGTGTGGATGCACCTGCAGGCAGCTTAGTTGTGGGGAGACGATTTGTGATATATGCTACGGTGTGGAGAGCTTCAGCCCAGAACGCGGATGAGTGGCCGGCTGTATGAAGCATAGTCCGGACTCTTTCGAGGAGGGTCTGATTCATCCTCTCTACTTTGCCATTCTGTTGTGGAGTATATGGCACTGTGGTTTGGTGTTGAATGCCTCTTTCATCGTAAAAGGCTTTGAGGTTGCGGTTGATAAACTCTGTCCCGTTGTCAGTTCGTATCTTCTTGACTGTCAGGCTGGTCTCGTTTTCAACCTGTCAAACCCAGGTTTTAATCTCTTCAATAGTGTCAGACTTGAAACGAAGAATCCGGGTCCAGACCATATGCGGGTAGTCATCCAGGATGACAAAAAAGTAGTGCTTGTTGGAGAGAGATCCTTCCTTGATGTAGCAGAGATCCATGTGCACGAGTTCCAGGCAATCTTGAGTCCCATGTGCCGGAAGTGACTGAAAAGACGCTCGATGTTGTTTGCCAGTGATACAACCTTCACACATGGGTGCTTCTCGATCTTGCAGCAGGCTGTCTGGTAGATTGTGAGCAACTGAATCTGCAGCCATTTTGGTTAGAGTGGGATAGCTGACATGTGCCAGCCGCTTGTGCCAAAGTTTTGTCGTGGTTGACGGAGTCGTTGTTTTAGCCGATGTAGATGAAGAGGCCACAAATGCCATCTCTTGTGTTTCTGGATGTCTTGAGGGTTCGCTGGTGTCAAGGACGGTCAGATTTCCCATGCGAGTGGCCACTGCTGCCAGTTGGGATGTCTGGTTGTACACCTTACAGTTCTTATCAGTGTCAAACACAACTTTGAAGCCTTTGTCGTTGAGCTTTGTGACTGAGAGAAGATTGGCTGCAAGATCTGGCACATAGAGTACAACCTCGAAGGTCCTTATGGCTGGCTTCCCATTGCATTTGATGCCAAGCTTGACTGTCCCTTGCCCGTAGGCAGGGATAGTCCTCCCATCACCAAGGCGGACTTCTCGTGGTATCAAAAAACGCTTGAAGTTGATAAACCAGTCCTTCTTGCAGGTCATATGTTTTGTACAGCCAGAGTCCATGATCCATGCCAGAATGCCGGCACTCAGAAGAAGGGCAGTGTCGATGGAACACATGGCCAACTCTTCAGTCACGAATTCTTCTTCTATCAGGGTGTGATGTGCTGTTTCTTCTGTTGTTGAACCATAGATTGGATGCTCTGGCTACGAGGCTGACATGTCTTTGTCAGGCAGGATTGGTCCTTCGGATAGAAGATTTAGCTGAAAATTGTCTTCTTCGTCTGATGATTCCTGTGCTTTGGTGGACCCTGTAAGAAAAGCAGCCACGGTGGACATGTAGGTGGTCAGCATTGCTTGATGGGGTCGGTGAGCTCCATAATGGCGAGTGGAGTGTGGGCATCGTTTAGGGCAGTCCACGGCAATATGTCCCTTCTGCTTGCATGTCCAGCACACTCAATCAGTCGGTGAAACAAAGCCCCGTGGTGAATGCGGGGTTGGTTGATCTCTGCTGTTGAAATGAGTAAGAGATCCGTGACTGCCGTTTCCATAAGCTCCAAACTTCTTTGTCCTTTTTCCTTGGTATTTGGTCACAAGGCCGGTTTCACCTCCGTTGTCTTTGACATACTGTTCCTCAACCATCATGAGTTCTTCGACAGCCTTCTCCAGGGTCAGAGAATATGGTTGAATTCCAAGTGGTGCTGCTGCTGCTGCTGCTGGTGCTGCTTCAGCGGCGGCACCAGGTGCCCCACCTGTAAGGGTGCACACCGGGCCGGATTCCCGAATCTTAGGATGGACCCGAATCCGCGGATCCGAATCCAACCCTGGACCCGAATTCGCGAATCCGGGTCCGGATTTGCGAATCCTCACGGATTTGCGAATCCTTTCACGGGTCTGTGCAGCAGGCTCTTAGAGTTGAAAAAAAAAGACAGTGGTCCGGATCAACCCTTGTCGCCACACACACATAATAATCTATGCGATGGTGAGAGCTTTTCCTCGTCAATGCATTGACAGCAGGACCTCGGCAGTTTAAGCTTGGCTTTCCAACTGCTCACAAACCATAGGCTCGGTGACAAGCCTGATGTGGTAGCCGTAGATTGCCCACCAAGACAACTAGTGGTTTGCGAGCCTGTTCAGACATGTGCCAAGCCTGTCAGTCAGCGATGAGTCTGACGTGGCTCCCTGTCCACAACAGGCCAATAGACATGCATGCGACAACCCTACCAAGAAGGGTTATCTCATGCGAGGAGTTGGCCTGGACTCCTTGCTGTTTTTTCTAAGTCGCCAGCCTCCCCTCACCCCCTCTCCCTCCCCTCGTCCATTCCTCAAAGACATGCATAACAGATTTGCGAATCTTTGACGAATCCATTTTCACGGATTCGGATTCGCGAATCCGGATCTCGGATCCGGATTTGCGAATCCGATTTGGGAACCCAGGATTTGGTGTGCACCCTTACCCACCTGCAGCTCTTCCTTGTGCTCCAATAGCTTGCTGTAATGTTGTCCGGAGTTCAGCAAGTTGAGCATCAAAGGCCTTCCCCTGTTTCTGGAAAGTCTGAAGTCGGTTGATGGTATCTTTGAATCTGGCAGGTAGTCCACGAAAGAGGGTTAGTACTAGAACTCTTTCAGAGATGACTTCTCCCATCGATGAAATACGGCTGGCCAGGTGTTTGAGGTGGGACACATGATCTTCCAAGCGTGTTCCTTCTTCCATTTTCTGAGTATGGAACTCTGTCAGTAGACTTCCCAACTCAACATCGCTTGTCCTTTCATAGCGACTCTTCAGGGCCTTCCAGGCTTTCCTTGGACAGTTGGTTGGATTGTTTTCTCTGATGATAAACTTGAGTCGCTCTGTTAGATTCAGTGCCAGGATTGAGAAGGCCTGGTCACAGCGTCGCTTCCAGCTGACTTGTTCTTCAGGTGATGCTCCTGCAGGTAATGTGTCAGTAGGAGGGTCGCAGACGACGCCCCATAGGCCTTTGTTTAGGAATATCATCTCAATGTTGAAAGCAAAGGTATGGTAGTCATCGCCATCGAACGGCGCCACTTTGAAGTGATCTCCATGTTATATTCTGTGTATGCCCCTGGTCCAATCAGCGGAAGATTTAGACTGGGTATGCACTGCGCTTGCAACGCAAGTCCCCCAGCGACATGCAAGAGAGGCTGAGAGAGACAAGACATGCACTGCTCACCCTTGTGGAGTAAGTCCCCTTGGTCTACTCTTGGTGGTCTACCTGGTGCATGCTCCTTAGGACAACTTCCTACAGCCTAGTGGGTGAAGGTGCCACCTCGCAAGCGAGAGGTCCGAGGTCAAATCCCGCCAGGACCAAATTTTCTTTGTGACTAAAAAAAGGCCAAGGAAGCTTCCTAGAAGCTTCTAAGGTACAAGGTGGATCAAGCGCCACTTGGCGGTCACAGAGGGTGCCATGTCATCAAAGCTGATGACACTGTCTAGGGTGGCCTTGGGGGGAGGCCCCTCCAAGGAGCCACTGGGAGCACTGACCAGAGACTATATAAGGCCTGTCATTTGCATGTGATAATTATCATCTCTTACTCTTGAGACTTGGGAGAAAACTAATCCCTTGTTGGCCACCAAGAAAGAGGGTAAAGAACAAGTGCAAGTGCACACTTTGGTGTGTAGCATTGCCAGTTGGGTGAGAGTTTGGAACACTCTCCGGCCACGGTTGGGACAAGCTAAGTGAACCTTTTAGTGTGGAAACACCACTCCGTGGGTGATCTCTACCTTGGTTGAAATACCAAGGGCGGTGGGCGGTTTGCCTGTCGGCGCCGTTTACTCTAGACCGTGGCCAAGTGCGGAGTGACAAAGGGTTATGGGCCCACACTGATCGGGAAACTTGGTTCTTTGTACCACCGCTCAGTTCACGTAGCAGGTACCTCCGCAGCAGACAAGACACCACTGCTCCATCTGCTTCATCGTCGGTCCGCCTTGGACCAAGGTACGCATTGTGAGAGACCGGACGCGGGCTGGACCCGTGGTCCACTTTTTCTCTCCACGGACAAGGAACGAGGATACGCTCTACCATTGTTGGTATGACCCTCGAGTTCTAAGCGGGTTACGCTCTGCCCTTGTGGGTACGACCCCGTGTCTGTGGGAGCACTTCCTCCACAATAGCTAGGAGACCATCGGCTGGAGGGGTATGCAACGGACTACACCTTGAAAATCTGTAGCAGTCATCAGCCTCATCAGCCTACATCGGCCTCAACGAAGCAGAACAGCAGAGACTAAGTGAGCATCCTTGACCACACCGCAATCATGCCGGGGGGTCAAGAGATCGTTCCAGTCACCTCACGACCCGCCGAGTTGGGTGCGGCCAACGCCATCGCACGCTTTGATGGCAAAGCCTTCGGCACATGGAAATGGCAGTTTGAGGTGGTGATGCGCGTACGCGGGTACCTCAACATGCTGAAAGGGACGGAGGAAGCACCGGAGGACGAGGAAAGCGCGGAATACACAGAGTGGCAAGAGCGGAATGACATCGCTCTCGCACTCCTCGTCACGTCCATAAGCCCCTCCCTAATCTCCCACATCGAGGGGTGCACGACGGCAGCTGAGGCTTACACCAAGCTGACGAACGTGTACCAGTCAACTTCCCTCGCCAATCGACTCTTCATCCTGCAGCGCCTCATCGGGCTGCGGGTGGGCGAAAGGGAATCCATCTCGGACTTCCTCCAGCAGTTCGAAGGACTGCTTCAAGAAGCCCGCGCCATGTCCTGGCAGCTCGACCAACAGATGCAGGCCATGATTCTCCTCATGGCCTTGCCGCCAAGCTGGAGCCCCATGATTACCACCTTGGGTGGTTGGGAGGAGTCGGAGTTCACGTACCCTCGTGTCTCCGAGTTTGTCCGGAACGAGGCCATGCGGCGCAACAACGGCGTCATCAACAACGCCGCGTACGCAAGTGGCTCGGGAGGCACCTCCTCTCATGGCAACAACAGAAGCAGTGGTGGCGGGAAGAGCGGCAAGAAGAAGGGCAAGTGCCACAATTGTGGCAAGGCGGGGCATTGGGCGCGGGAGTGTCGCGCACCAAAGAAGGAAGGAGGCGGTGGTGGGAGCAGCAACGTGAGTAAGAAGGTAGACTCGACGTCCACGAGCATGATGGCCGAGAGCAAGGCCCCTCCAAAGGGCTCTGCGCTGCTACGGCCGGGAGCCTTCGGGCTCGACAGTGGCACGGACTACCACACCTCTCGCGAGGCATGTGGCTTCTCGGCCCTCACACCGTCCACGACCAAGTTCCGGTGCGCCAACGGCGGCATCGAGTACGCTGCTGGTGAAGGAGAGAAGGTCGTGCACACGCGGCTCAACGGAGCTGACAAGGAGTTGCGGCTGCAGAACGTTGTCTACATGCCAACTTTCGCCGCGAACCTCCTCTCCGTCTCGCGGATTACAGATCACGCGATGACGGTGGTGTTCACACAGAAGGAAGCCGTCATCCTCAAGAACGAGGACGTGACGATTACCTACGCTGCGTCAGACCTTGTCGCCAAGGTGCCACGAACGGATGGACTCTACGTTCTGCAGACAAAGAGCGCGGAAGGGCACGCTGGGGCGGCAGAGGCAGTAGCGGAAGCTGCACCATCGCCGAACGCCAAGACACCATCCATGCCGCCTGTTGTGGCGGCTAAAGACGCGGGAGCAGTAACTGTAAAGCTGTGGCACAGACGCCTTGGGCACATGGCCGACAGCACCCTGTAGATCATGCAGGAGCATAAGCTTGTACGCGGGCTGGAGGGGTGTGAGCTGAAGGGTGGATGCAACGCTGGGTGTGAGGCTTGTCTGCAAGGGAAGACAAAGCGGAAACGCTTCTCCAAAAACGGTCACAGAACAGAGGGCATACTCGACCTTGTCCACAGCGACGTGTGTGGCCCCATGCGCACCACGTCCAACGGCGGCTCCAAGTACCTCCTCACCTTCATCGATGATTACTCTCGGAAGGTGTGGGTATACTTCCTCAAAACAAAGGGAGAGGTGCTGGAGCGCCTGCAAGAGTTTGTCGCCATGGTGGAGCGACAAACCGGGTGGAAGGTCAAGGCCCTGCGGAGCGACAACGGCGGAGAGTACGAGGGGTGCAAGCCGTGGCTTCAGGCACACGGCATTGTCCATCAACCTACTACCCCCTACACACCGCAGAGCAACGGCGTGGCCGAGCGCATGAACCAGACCATTCTGGCCATGACGCGAACCATGCTGTTCGACTCAAAGCTCCCTCCTCGCTTCTGGGCGGAAGCAGCGCACACTGCATGCTACCTCATCAACCTCATGCCTGCTGCAGCAGTGCGCAGCAAAGGGACAGAAAAGGAGCAAAGTGCAGAACGCATGACACCGCAGGAGGCGTGGTCGGGAAAGAAGCCGGATGCCTCTCACCTAAAGGCTTTCGGCTGCACGGCTTGGGCCAAAATCCAGGACGGGCAAGGAGCGGGGAAGTTGGATGCACGTGCGCGCAAGTGCGTGATGATCGGCTACGAGGCCGCGCACAAGGCGTACACGCTGTGGGACCAGGCAGCAGGGAGATTCATCACCTCCAGAGATGTGACCTTCCAGGAAGAGTCACACGACAAGGGAGAACTGCTGGACCCAGAGAACTCTCCAAAACATGGAGAGTGGATCGTGCTGCTGGAGGCGGGTGACACACCCCCGCCTAACTGGCGTGGGACGCCAGTGGCCATAGCCAGTGAGGCTGCCAATTCAGGGAGAGTGTCCGCTCAGGCTGAAGCGAAGTTGACATCCGACACCGCATCGGAGACATCCGAGGCCTCCTCGGAGGCCAGTGGCTCTTCCCTTCAAGCGACCCCTCCTGGGGAAGCACAGTAGCAGCAGCAGCACGAGCAGCCAGCACCAGCACCACTGCGGCGTAGTGAGCGCCAAGCAAAGCCTGCGAAGCAGTACGACGGAGGGAAGGCCGAGTGGACTGGCCTGAGCTGGTCGTGCCTTGTGCAGGGAGAGCCGGCTACCATCGCCGAGGCTCTCTCGCGGCCAGACGCCGCTAACTGGAAGGAGGTGATGGAGAGCGAGCTCGCCTCCATCGAGGAGAACGGGACGTGGGTGCTGGTGGACAGACCACCAAATGCACACGTGGTGGGCGTGAAGTGGGTCTTACGCGTCAAACGCAAGCAAGACAACAGCATCGACAAGTACAAGGCAAGGATCGTCGCGAAGGGGTTCTCACAGAGAGAAGGGTCTGAGTACGACGAGACCTACTCTCCTGTCGCGTCCTTCCCCTCCATCTGCACCTTGCTGGCTGTGGCTGCGGCGCGCAACATGGAAATCCACCAGATGGACATCAAGACCGCCTTCCTCTACGGGAAGCTTGACAAGGAGATACTAATGGAGGTGCCCGAGGGTGTCAAGGCAAAACCCGGGCAGGTGTGTCGCCTCATCAAGGCGCTCTACGGGCTGAAACAGGCCCCAAGGACTTGGTACAAGGAGATGGACAGCTTCATGGCTGGCCTTGGCTTCTCGCACTGCCACAACGACCCCAGTGTGTATGTGCGTGCGGATGACCAGGGGCTGTTGCTGGTAGCGCTGTACGTGGATGACCTGATTCTGGCCTCCACCTCCATGAAGGCCCTCGAGGCCCTCAAGGAGAATCNCTGCATGGGCGGTTTCAGATGAAGGACATGGGCGAGCTCGAGTACTACTTGGGCATCGCTATACATCGCAACCGAGCTGCAGGCACCATCGAGCTCAACCAGACGAAGTACATCTCAGAGGTGCTTCGGCGCTATGGCATGGAAGACGCCAAACCTCTCAGCACTCCTCTCCCCACGAAGTGCAATCTCACCTCCGCCCACTCCCCCAGCACGGAAGCTGAGCGCCGCGAAATGCAAGATGTGCCGTACCAGTCTACGGTGGGCAGCATCATGTATGCCATGGTTGGCACGCGACCGGACATCTCCTTTGCTGTGGGGCTAGTCAGTCGGTTCGTGGCAAACCCTGGGCTACTCCACTGGCAGGCCGTGAAGCGCATTTTGCGCTATCTCAACAAGACACGGCACATGGGGCTGCAGTACGGCGGCCTTCAAGGAACAGACCCTCTACGCCTCAAGTGCTACACCGACGCAGATTTTGGAGGCAACGTGGATGATAGGAAGTCCACCTCGGGCTTTGTGTGCCTTGTGAACGGCGGCGCTGTGTCGTGGGCCAGCCGCAAGCAGGACTGTGTCTCCATCTCAACCGCAGAAGCTGAGTACGTGGCGCTGTCTGAGGTGTGCAAGGAGACGCAGTGGCTACGCAGCTTGCTCGCTGAGATGCACGCACCACAGAAGGAGGCCACAGTCATCCACGTCGACAACCAGAGCGCGATGGACATCGCGTTCAAGGACACCCTCTCCAGGCGGACCAAGCACATCGACATCCGCTATCACTACACGCGCGATCTCGTCGCCAAGGGAGTGGTGGATCTGCAGTACATCTCGACCAAGCAGATGCTCGCGGACTTCCTGACGAAGCCGNGGCAGCATCATGTATGCCATGGTTGGCACGCGACCGGACATCTCCTTTGCTGTGGGGCTAGTCAGTCGGTTCGTGGCCAACCCTGGGCCACTCCACTGGCAGGCCGTGAAGCGCATTTTGCGCTATCTCAACAAGACACGGCACATGGGGCTGCAGTATGGCGGCCTTCAAGGAACAGACCCTCTACGCCTCAAGTGCTACACCGACGCAGATTTTGGAGGCAACGTGGATGATAGGAAGTCCACCTCGGGCTTTGTGTGCCTTGTGAACGGCGGCGCTGTGTCGTGGGCCAGCCGCAAGCAGAACTGTGTCTCCATCTCAACCGCAGAAGCTGAGTACGTGGCGCTGTCTGAGGTGTGCAAGGAGACACAGTGGCTACGCAGCTTGCTCGCTGAGATGCACACACCACAGAAGGAGGCCACGGTCGTCCATGTCGACAACCAGAGCGCGATGGACATCGCGTTCAAGGACACCCTCTCCAGGTGGACCAAGCACATCGACATCCGCTATCACTACACGCGCGACCTCGTCGCCAAGGGAGTGGTGGATCTACAGTACATCACGACCAAACAGATGCTCGCGGACTTCTTGACGAAGCCGCTGGACAGTGACCCGCACATGGCAGGGGCACGAGGCATCGGGATGGTGAGCGCAGCAGACGAGGNTCCACGTCGACAACCAGAGCGCGATGGACATCGCGTTCAAGGACACCCTCTCCAGGCGGACCAAGCACATCGACATCCGCTATCACTACACGCGCGATCTCGTCGCCAAGGGAGTGGTGGATCTGCAGTACATCTCGACCAAGCAGATGCTCGCGGACTTCCTGACGAAGTCGCTGGACAGTGACCCGCACATGGCAGGGGCACGAGGCATCGGGATGGTGAGCGCAGCAGACGAGGACTGAACGGGTGGGCTACTTCACAGGTTTCCGACATCGCTGGGCCCATGGCCGCAGCAAGAATCCAGCCGCAGATGGACGCAGGTGCAAGGGAGAGTTTGTTATATTCTGTGTATGCCCCTGGTCCAATCAGCGGAAGATTTAGACTGGGTATGCACTGCGCTTGCAGCGCAAGTCCCCCAGCGACATGCAAGAGAGGCTGAGAGAGACAAGACATGCACTGCTCACCCTTGTGGAGTAAGTCCCCTTAGTCTACTCTTGGTAGTCTACCTGGTGCATGCTCCTTAGGACAACTTCCTACAGCCTAGTGGGTGCAGGCGCCATCTCGCAAGCGAGAGGTCCGGGGTCAAATCCCGCCAGGACCAAATTTTCTTTGTGACTAAAAAAAGGCCAAGGAAGCTTCCTAGAAGCTTCTAAGGTACAAGGTGGATCAAGCGCCACTTGGCGGTCACAGAGGGTGCCATGTCATCAAAGCTGATGACACTGTCTAGGGTGGCCTTGGGGGGAGGCCCCTCCAAGGAGCCACTGGGAGTACTGACCAGAGACTATGTAAGGCCTGTCATTTGCATGTGATAATTATCATCTCTTACTCTTGAGACTTGGGAGAAAACTAATCCCTTGTTGGCCACCAAGAAAGAGGGTAAAGAACAAGTGCAAGTGCACACTTTGGTGTGTAGCATTGCCAGTTGGGTGAGAGTTTGGAACACTCTCCGGCCACGGTTGGGACAAGCTAAGTGAACCTTTCAGTGTGGAAACACCACTCCATGGGTGATCTCTACCTTGGTTGAAATACCAAGGGCGGTCGGCGGTTTGCCTGTCGGCGCTGTTTACTCTAGACCGTGGCCAAGTGCGGAGTGACACTCCATTGTTGATTGTTGCCGCCATAGCTGCGTAGATCTGAATATGCCACCTGCTCTGATACCAAATGTTGGATTTTACATAACATAATCTTTAGGGATCTTCAGATGAGGTACTCTGATGGTTCAACTCTTCGGTACTATGCTGAATTGTTGGTGATGACCTCTCAGTTATGAGTTACCACTTACACACACACACACAGGCACTCTTGCCTTAGTAATGTCACTGACTGTGCGAATCAAGAGTATGAACTGAAGGCACAGTTACACGACTCCTCTCACAATCTTTCCAACGGTACAAAGCTTGTTCAAAATGGTTACACACAGACGAAGTAACAGGAAATACAAACCTACAGCTACTTATCTGTCTACACTAGCTAGAAGCAGAAAAGTACAAGTGTTGACACACAGTCCGGTCTCCTTGTGTCTTCACAGGATCTTCTGGACACCGCTCGATGATCTTCGATCATCGGCAGACCAAGGTTGGCAGATGTCCAGCGCCCTCGATGCGATCCACGGACGAGGTCGTCCGGATCTGCATTAGCTAATTCATGTCCATCGATCTGGCTCGGGCATTTGTCTCACGATGATGGACCGACCGTACCTCTCAATTCAGCGACGGCGCCGATCAATCCAACTGCCCTTGCGGGATGCCTGACCATAGGATCCATCTTTAGAAAGAGGAATATCTTCAGCGTTTCCTTGTTCCTTGCCATGTGAGCAGCCTTGGAATCAAGAGGAGCTCACGCTCTCACTCTCCCCTCGTCTGCCTGACCACACATCCTGTTGGTCCAAAACCTGCCGAAATATATGACTTCTGGTAGAGTTATTCCATCAGGTCTCTGGAGCTCCAATAGGATGAGTAGAGAGAGTAGGGTCGCGGATTGATGGATGAGTGGGACGCCTAAAGACGCCTGCCCACAGCCATACCATGCCCCGCCATGTAGGATAGACAGGAGGGTCGAGAGAGAGATGATGATCTCTCTCTTGGCCCTCTTGTTTTTCCTTTTTGTTGATGTTGTGCCGAGCCATGTAGATCATTGGATCAAGATGATCTGACGGTTGTCCTTTTTCCAACAGGCCGCCACCTCTAATGACACCTCAACTTCACTGGCTGCTCCCCTTGTTGTCTTTGGTTGCTGCCTCCAAAGTGCTCTGCTCTGCTTCTCTACCTCCTTGAGCTGTGACGCGGTGTTGCTGTAGGCTGGCACCATGGCTGGGGTAAATTGAGTGCCCCTCCAGCCCTCCACAACCAAATCTTGGTCATTGTTTAGTCGGCTTCCCGCAACTGGGACATTTTTGCCACTCAAAGACAGCTCTCCTGGCTGTTCTGTCGCGTCACGTGGGATTTGTCTGTTTCTAGTCCCGCTGGTGCTATTTCTGGGTGGGACAGCCAAATCCATGGCGTCCCACTTACTTTCGCAGTTTTTGGTTGCGGCCTTGCTTGCTGGCTGCGTCCTTGGCCATCTCCCCATTTTTCTCCGGCAAAATCAAAGCTCACTCCTCATCGACCAGGATTTTTTTTCCTTGCCGGCTGGTCGGGAACTCCTCGCGAGCGAGTAGGCTTTGCGAACTTCTCGTAAGAAGTATTTCCTCCCTTTTTTTGTTTGCTTGCTCTCGCTCGTTCTTTTCGGCTCATCGCGTGGCTCCCCCTCACTCTCCGCCACCATTCGTGGGCTTCGCAAGGGTCCTGTCATCATGGCAGTGGGCTTGCCACTGTCGAGCCTTCTGCTACGACAAGGCATTGACGCGGTCAACCCCACCATCGTGACAAGGCATTCCTTGCCCAGATCACCATTGTGGTGAGCTGGTGCAAGGTCCCATGCGGACCTCGCTTCTCCTCCCGTCGCTTTGGAGCCAACCTAGCTTGGGCTCCGAGGACTTGTTTTGCTTGCGCAAGCCAGCGGGGTCCTCTCTTTCCTTTCGTTTATTTTTTCGGCATTCCAAACTCGCCACTCGCGTGCACTGCTGCAGCTCCTCAAGCTCGCCGGTTTCAGAGACGATGGTGACGTCAGCACGCCGCTGAAGTAAAAACCCAGTCCGGAAAGTTGTCAGATCGACTTTTATAAAAACAGCTGTGATGAAAGCTACTGCAGATATTTGCAGAAACCAGTACTGCCAACTGCTCTTTTGTGACTAGAGAACGTAGTTTTGTTGTAGTTTTCGATGGAGCGACCCTCCTCCTAAAATTCCGGCTCTATTGAAAGAACCAACCTGAAGAGAACAGATGAGTTGCCTTGGCTTTTCACCGACTATCCCCCTCGTAGAGAGGTTGCTACTTCCGATATCCTCCCCCTCACTGGTAAGGGCCCGAGGTGGATTGAAGGCCCCACAATCTACTGCCAAATACTTGATCGGAGTGTGGGGATCTTCACAGGTACTGCACCCACCTCCACGAGGTGGGCTTATTGTGACCACCTGCCAACACGAGAGGAACACTGATCGCGGACCTCGCATGCCACCTGCAAAAACGTGGGCTTAGTGCAACACCTGCCAACATGGAAGGAAGTTTGTCTGTGGAACACAGCTCCATCATGCATGCCACCTCCATGAGGTGGGCTTGTAGCAACCGTCTCCCGACACAACAGGAATTTTTTTTTATCGAGCATAGCTACATCGCGCATGCCACCTCCATGAGGTGGACTTACTACAACCACCTGTCGACAGGGAAGAGTTATATTTCTTCTTCCTCTCCCCTTGGACGTGATATGCCCCTTCTTTCAAACGCATTGTCGCATTTACTCACGAGTGTTGCTTTTCGCTTAAGTGCCATCGTCATAGCCACTTTGATGCCTTGGCTGCTCCAAGCCAAAAATAAAGCTGGATATTCTCCTTCTGCATCTTTGCATGAAGTACCAGATCCACCATCATGGAGGTCGTCCTCTTTTTCTTCCCCCTCTCTTGCAAAGGTCAGAACACAGATGGTCACATGGCTGAGTGGAGCCTCATTGCTCCACATACATCCTCCAAGCTATAGTGTTGTCCCATAGTTATGAGGTTTATCGGCTGCAGTGGGCTGTTACCAAGAGACTTCTTCATGTTAGCAGTTGCTGCTTTCACTGCTGGGTGTTGGGAAGTGTAGCTTCCATAGGAGCTCTTCTTCCCTCACAACTCCTAAATGGGTTTTTTTACACGTTCCCCTCCCTTTTATTCCTCATCTTCTTTCGATTCCTCTGTTGTCCAATGCGTAAAATCTGAAGGATAATGCACATGCAGAAGGCGAGAGCTGAGCTTCTGCTGAAGCACTCAGCCTTGTTGCGGTGACAAAGACGTCGTCTTGCTGATGCTGTCTTACTATGGCAACCATGGTGTTTTCTTCAGCTGCACTGTCTGCTGCTTCACGTGTGCTTGTGTTTTGCTGCTGTTGAAGTTGCTTATACTAAAGCTGAAACCACGCCAATTGCTGTTGTGCAATCTGGACGTCCTGAGTCACATATGACTGTTGCAACTGCTGCATGTGAGATGCTTGTACGGCATGCATCAGCTGATCTTGTTGACGGAGGAGCTATTGAGCTCCAATTTGCTGCCTTAATGCCTCCCTCTCGTGCTCCACAGCTTGACAGGCAACAACTTCTTGTTGTGCCATGCGTTGTGTCTCTCGTGCCAAGCGTTGTGCTTCTGCTGCTTGGTGTTGTGCGTGGTTTGCGACATTGCGTCCTTGATCTGGTCCCATACGCAGACCATGTAAAACACAGTTCTCATCAAGAGCTGGAGAACCTGCCCTTTGATCCTCCGCCTCCATGTTGCTCATGGTCTCTTGATGCTCTTGTCTTGTGCAGGCCGAACGTCGCAAAGGTCGGTCGCGCTGCACGCTTAGGAGAAGGCGAACGTTGCTCCTCCTCAAGGTTATACAGCGATGGTGAAGGAATGTTTCACCAATCCAAACTGCCTTTGCTGTTGTTGTTGCTGCACTTGCTGGACATAGAGCCTACTGCAATCATACCATGTTGGGTTTTTGGAGGGGCACACACGGGAACGGCCAATGTCTCACCACAGAGTGTTCACAACAGCAAGGAGGTCCTTGCTGTCCCAGGACTTCTTATGTGTCTAGCAAACTTAGCCGAAGTTTTCAAAATGTGGAATAGAATCTTATTAAAAGTACAAAGTACAAGTACAAAATCTGTCCAACGAACAACAGTTAAACAAAGCTTAGCTCCATGCTCTGACGTATCTCCTGGCCCCAAACTAGGGAGCCTTGCACGTGGACTTGAGATATGGTGTAGCCATTGAAGATCAGCTACGGTGATCAATCAGCTGATCTTCAATGGCTACACCATATCTCAAGTCCATGTGCAAGGCTCCATGCCTTAGCACTAGAGCACCTTTTGACCAGTGCGCTGCTGGACATCCCTCCAAGACCCCTGTAAGCCTGGCTCTACCTGTCAGCCTGAGTGGAGGTCATTGATGGAGATCCCTCTTAGACCTCTGTAAGCCTGGCTCAGCCTGCCAGCTTGGGTGGAGGACACTACTGGAGATCCCTCCGAGGCCCGTGTAAGCCTAGCTCTGCTTGCCAGCCTGGGAGGAGGATCATCTCTTTGTTGGTGGCCAGTCTACCAAAGCTTGCTGGCTTTCCTAAGAACAGCCAGAATCTACAAGAGTTTACTCTGATGAACCTGTAAGCCGGGCACTACCTGCCAGCTTGGGGAGGAGGTGGCATTGACGTCCTGACAGCATTCTATCACTGGAGATGATGGTTGCACCGAGACCCTTACGTGGATGGCCTTGACGGCCTAGCAAGACGTTGCGTCCTAGTTTGGGGCCAGGAGATACGTCAGAGCATGGAGCTAAGCTTCGTTTAGCTGCTGTTCGTTGGACAGATCTTGAACTTGTACTTTGTACTTTTAACAAGATTCTATTCCACATTTTGACTTCCACTAAGTTTGCTAGACACACAAAAATTCCTGAGACAGCAAGGACCTCCTTGCTGTTGTGAAGGCTTCGCAGTGAGGCACTGGCCGTTCCCGTTTTTGCCCCTAAAAAAACCCAACAGTCCCCGAGTGTCTTAATTTTGAAGGACTCATGGCTAGAGAATCTGCTTCCGTGCCATGTCCTTTTTAGAAGTGACGGGTTAATGTACTCCCTTTATTGTTTGTGCCTATTGGAATCCTGACCTACCGGAGGGTCAACTTTAATTAGGCACTTATTGCTCGGATTCATGCACCGCACAAACTATTAAGCTGGCATGCCTGCGTGTGGAATTTTTCACACGGCTTATCGAGCTCACTAAATTTTTTTATTGGGATACCTATGAGTAACAGGTCAGCTCGCGGTGTGCCCAAATGTTGAAAATTAGCTACGACATACGGGCATGCTATTCCTTTTTAGAAATGAAGGGAATGCCGTGTATAATTTGTATGCGTGTTAGCGTTTTCTAAGTAATGTGCAGTTTGTTTGGGAGTCCTGACGTCATCTTTATAAACATTTACGTAGGTTTGGGTATTGGATTGGCGTCTTCAAGTTCTAACATACTTAATTAGGCAAACTTGTCCGGGGAACCGCGTTTGCATCGTGCATACACCGTTCATGACGTATAGGAAAGCATTCTAGCATCAATGTCTTCATTATTTCAGAAGTCAGAAATAAGGCAGATTCACTCTTAGTACATGTTTTATGCTTCGTACAACCTCGATTTATGCATGGCTAGCGTGCGGGTAAACTAAGGCGACCGGTAGGTACGCGAGAGAGTCATATTGCTACATCCAGAACAGAAGGAAAAGACAGCGGCACGGACCCATAAATAGAACAGGTGGAAATTGAGAAAGCTTGACTTCTTTCGATCAGAAATATCTCTAAAAAAAGACGTGGCATGATCGATAACTATTGGCACGGTTTAAGAATACGGCCTTTTTTTACCATCGTTGGAGGGACTTTGTTGTTAGAGTTTGACACTAAAAAAGCTCAACAACGTTGACATGGTAAGTGGTCACGTTTTCCAACGTCACTTTAGCATGTCTTGAAGAAGACTCAATGAGCAACAAAAAAATTCGAACCGCAAAATTTTTAGGAAAGCGGTTCAAAGCGAGAGGCATTCAATGTGCAAATAAACTCACCCAAATTTTAATGTCACAATCAACCTGATGCAGCATAGATACAAGCTTGTAACACCAAGACTTGAGCTAACGTTGTTGTGTTAACGGAATGGCAATATTCAAATGCGATGCACGCCATTCTGTGGACAGTTCTATCACATGTGGCTTACTACGAGACTGAAATACACACACTGTCCATTTCTCACTCATAACCCGTCAAAAACGGTGGCGACACCACTATGTGGCTCGTCAAGGCCTTTTCTCGAACAAATAGTGAAAATCAAGACATATGGTAGAGGTCACCGCCCGAGATACGCTCTCCATATGAATTACACTCCACATGCAAGGTCTCGCATGGAGACCAGGGTCAAAAGAAGCACACCACATAAGTTTACCCTAGTTAATTATGCAATGGTGTTGCTTAAATGTTTGTGGTGCACGTTTTGAATGTCGTTCTCAAGGGAATAATCGTCGTTTAGTACTTCTGAGGTCGTTAGTCTCGACATGACGCTAACTTGTCGCCACTGTACCGTATCGAGGTCGTGTTTGGTCGAGTGCGTTTCTTTAATTTGGGTTTGGGTACGTCATTATAATGTTTTACCTTAAGGTATACCATTCCTACAACACTAGACTTTGGTATGCTGTCTTTGTTTTGCCGGACGCTGGGTAGGCGATGCCAAAAGTAAAGTGGTCTGGGTATGCCGTTCCGAAATGAGTAGGTGTGGACAGGGCAGCTTAAAAATTGGACATGGTGGGTATCTCGTCCAATCTTCCTTTCACTTGTGCTACACGAGGTGATAGAGCGACAGAAAGAAGTGGAAATTTTAATTGATGCCCCTATGTGTCTGCCCGTAAATCTGTTGAACGTTTCGAAATAGTTGTATGGCCTTCATGTAGGACGTTTGCATGGAGACATTTGAATTGGTTTTGTCGTAAAATCTGACTGTAGATTAGTGTCTTGAACGCGGTTTCATAAATATATTTTCCCACAAACACAACGCTCCTCAAAAGGCCGTTGGTAGGGCGGCGTACAACCTAAGGCTTTCTTTACAAGTCGGAGTATGATACGAAGAGATTTACCAGCAGATGAGATGGATGACGATCAGTTACAATCATGTTTTGGAACAGGAGCTCCAACTTTACGCCGGCCGTCAACGTCATTCATTAGTGTGACTGCTGGCCAGGTCATCGCCCCTTGAAAATTTGCCCAATTTTCACTCTCCTTCGCATATACCCAAGAAACAGTTCCCGATTGTTATGACCAGATGAGAAAACGATTAATGTACCCGGCATGAGCTCACCTTCTTCCGTAATCTGGTTAGTGAGTAGGAGGGGGTTTCTCCTGGCGAGGAACGTCACGATCACGCCACCTGGATCACGGCGCCTCTTGTTGCGCAGGATGGCGGCTTCCTCCGCTGCTTCTGTTGTTGTTGCTGCTGCTGCTGCTGCTCGTGCGAGGTGAACAGCGGTCTGCGTGGACCCTCTGGGGGCGTGCGCAGTGGGTCACGTCGCGCCAAACCGGCACGGTTCAGATCTCCGTAGGCGTGGAGGAGCTGCAGAAGTTGTTTCAAACGGCGGCGGCAGTTTGGGCAGGCCAGGGTGGCCGCGGACATGGCGGATGAAGCTGCGGCGTTCGCGGCCCTGTCGCCGAAGGAGCAGGTGGGCACAGGGAGCTCGCAGCAGCGCCCGGCGGGATCGGTGAGGTGGGGAGGGAGGAACTGGTGGGGAGTTGGGGGGGACTGGGGGGACTGGG
>SZWC01000309.1:357827-453263 GCA_023375785.1 Penium margaritaceum | reverse complement strand
TCAGCACACGTTCGAAGGCGTTGTTGACGTACTCTCCGCCACCATCACTGCGCAACACCTTGATGCTTGACCCCTTCTTCTCTGCCCTTGCCTTGAACTCCAAGAACCTGGTCAAGCACTCATCTTTTGATGCAAGGAGGAAGACAGTGGTGAAGCGGGTGGCATCATCAATGAAAGTGATGAAGTAGAGAGCACCCCCCATAGTGCGCACACTCATTGGACCACAAAGGTCCGTGTGCACAAGCGGAAGCGGCTGCGTTGCATGGCGCTTTGAAACCGCCCCAAATGCCTCGCGATGTTGCTTTCCCATCATGCAACCCCCGCAAACAGCTTCAGCACATGAGAGGTCCTTGGACAACCCACTCACCATTTCCTTCGAAGCCAAGAGCTTCAAGTTGCTGCTCCCAAGATGACCAAACCTCTCATGCCACAGGTGCCCCACCCCGTTACCATCCACCGAAGCCTTTGCACACACCACCGCCGATGGAACACGCGCATAGAGGTGGTAGAGGCTCCCCTCAAGTGATGCCATGCATACAAGGGCACCGTCCTCATTCATGATTTTGCATCCCCTCTCATCAAACTCCACCTTGCACCCCTTCTTTGTCAACTGGCTCACGAACACAAGATTCACCGCAATCTTTGGAACATAAAGCACATTGGTGAGCTTTACATTCCGTTCCTCATCCCCCACCTTTGTGACAAAGCCCACAGTCCCTTCTCCCACTGCCGACAAGGCTCCATTATCTCCCATGAAAACATCCTTAGGAAGGATGGTCTCAAGTGACTCAAACCACTCATGATGGGAGGTGAGGTGGCGGTTGGTGTGGTGAAACATGCCGACGGGAGAGAACCGTCGGGCGGCGGTCTTGTTGACCGCGCGACGGATGAGAGCGAGAGAAAAAAAAACGGGGAAGGGATGTTCGCGACGGTGTTCACCGGTTGCGACAACCGGATGGCCGGCGGGGTGGGCCCCGGCTGAAATGTTTGGACGTACTCTCCAAGACGGGAGAGAAAATCGATGTGCGACCATCTATTTCTCAGTTTTTTTGTGGGTGGTGCGAACCATCGTTTTGGTTGCACGTGATGTGCGGACAAGCATGTGCGCATGTGCGAGCGGTGCATGTGCAAATTAGCTTGTGATGCGATGACGCCACCGGCAAGTCACGCAAGTCATCGCAAAATTCCACGACATTGCCTCACCAACGCACCAAGTGACCAAGCCGCGTTTGTAGGCGACTTGCCACCAAATCGTGTCGCGTTTCTTTTGCTTGTCGCGTCGTATGACCCCAAAATTGAGTGTGCGCAGTTCTAACCGCAACAAGGGTAGAAAGTCATTTTTGTGGTTTTTTTTGTGAGTGAGTCAGCCTTAGGTGGTAACTACCACCATGTGGGAGTTGTGGGTGGATTGTAAAACACCACAAAGGCACCTCCAAGGGTGCAAACTAGTTCCAACTCACCATGGGAGTGAGACCTGCGCCCCGGACCAAGTTTTGGTCCGGGGCGCAGGTTCTACTATTTTCCTTGTGTGTTTCTAAGTGTCTCCGTGTATCATAGTGTGCCGGATATATATGAGGCACTTGTCTCTCGTGAGTTTAACTAAGGATTTTCCTAAGTGTTCCTCAGAAATTCACCAAGACCATCACTTTACAGCAGTGCCATTCATTCCATACTTAACCGTTGGTGCCCAAATTTTGTGAGCATGTTCTACAACTCCTAAGCTTTCCAACAAGCCATCTCACACTTACTAAGATAGCCGTTTGAGTGCCTCGCAAATTTTATTGCTCAAACGACCAAGTCTCTGTCCAGAATTTCCAGAAAATCGACGAGGTCCCAGTTTTGAGTTTGAGCCTTAGCTGGGGACATTTTTGGCCATATTTGAGCAAGCTACAGCCGGTGGAACACGTAAAAATTCTCCAACAGTAGTATCAGAACAGTTGGGAGAATTCTCGCCGTCCGAGACGCTCGAACGCGAGCAAGTGAGGGACGGGAACTACCGCCGTTGCAGTCATGGCCGCCGCTTCGACCAAGGAGTTCCATGTGGTGGACAAACTCGTGGGTGCATCGAACTTCATCAATTGGAAATTCTGCATGCAACTCGTGTTTGAGGAGCGCGGGATTTGGGAAGTCGTGACGGGAGCAGAACAAGTGCCGGATGCGAGTGCGGCATTGGCAAAAGTGATGGCATCAACTTCTTCCTCAGCGGCGACGCAAGGGCGTGCGGGGGAATAGGGGACAGCTGCTGAAAGGGCGAAGAGGTTTGTGAAAGACAACCGGAAGGTGTTGATGTTGCTTGGAATGAACGTGGCTCCACCACTTATGTCATATGTGCGGCCTTACAAGCTCGCATGTGATGCTTGGAAGGCATTGTGTGGGGTGTATGAGGCGGGAGCAGTGGCAAATCGCATGATGTTGCGGGATTGTTTTTGCAAGCTTCGCATGGGTGCGGGCGAAGGGATGCATGACGACATGAACCGCACCAAGGAGTTGGCGGAGCAGCTCGGAGCCGCCGGAGCCGAGGTCGGGAGCGACGAGATTATCCTCACGTTGTTGGAGGGGCTCCCTGAGTCATACCAACCCCTCGTGATGGCATTGGAGGCGCAGTCAGGCGACCTCAAGCTCGAGGAGGTCATCACAAAGCTCCTCCATGAGGAGATGCGCCGGCACTCGCGTGATGAGAGCGGCAAAGATACCGCATATGTGAGCCGCACGCACGCATACCCGAAGATGGACTGCAATGAAAGAGCGGTCGGTGCACCACCGGGCATGGGCGTCCAGGCGTGTTTCCATTGCGGCTCCACCGACCACCTCGTCCGCGATTGCGCCGCGTGGAAGACAAAGTGCGCAAAGTGGAAGACTTCCTCCTCGTCTTCCTCATCCTCATCGGCTGTGCGGGCGTCTCCCGCCTCCGACAGGATTTTTGTGCTCGCGGCAAGTATTAACACCAAAGCGCCCGATGAGTGGTACGTGGACTCAGGAGCCGCTCGACACCTCACTCCACATTGTGGATGGTTTGAGGTACCTGAGACCATTCCCCATAACGATGTGGTGCTGGGGGATGACGGGGTGTTGGCCGCAGTGGGAGAAGGCACGGTGTGCATTGATGTGATGGTGGGAGAGGATGTGAGGAGTGTGAAGCTCACAAATGTGTTGTATGTTCCGGAGCTTGCAAAGAGCCTCGTGTCGGTGAGCGAGCTTGTGAAGAAGGGATGTACGGTGAAGTTTGATGAGGAGGGATGTTGTGTTGTGAAGGAGGGAGTTGTTGTGCTTGAGACACCTCGTGAATGGGATCTTTATCCCTTACGCCGTTTGGCATTGCCGAAGGAGAGTGTTGCGGCCTCAGCGGATGGTGTTGGAGGATGTGGAGAGAAAGTGGGAGCAACGGGGCTTGACGTGCTTGGCATTTTGCTTCCATCCCTTGTGCCTCCAAGTCCCATGGTTAATGAGCAGGTCAAGGAAGCCGACGTGGCGGATGAGGAAGCCACAAAGCAGTTTGGTGGAGGTAAAGCAACCGTAGCGGCTGTGACATTGGAGAAGCCACATGGATTGCCCATGGTGCCATGGAGCGGAGCAGTCAAGAGCATCCATACCACCGCAAGGAACGTTGCGCCTCCACCAGCAAAACGCATGAAGTATGCCGTGGCAGTGGGAGCGGCCAAGAGTGCGGGTCGCGTCCAAAGCGTGAAGGGCAAGAAGGCTCGCGTGCCGGTGAACGACATAAAGGCGGAGCCCATCAATGACGTGTTGAGCACCACCGACACATCATGGCTCAACACGCACCTTGGTGATGTCGGCATCAACATCGACATGGATCTCGACATCCCAAGCAATATGGAAGTCGAGTGGCCCTTGGACGTTGCATGCAAGAAGAATGAAGATGAAGCCGAAGACCCAAAATTTGCAGATTTCAGGTTCAAGTGCTGTGACAATTGTCTCTTTGGCTTCTAGCCCTTGTTATGGGGTCGGCGAGTGTTTGCTAAGTGGGAGTGTTGGCGGTTGGTGTGGCGAAACACGCCGACAGGAGAGAACCGTCGGGCGGCGGTCTCGTTGACGGCGCAACGGATGAGAGCGGGAGAAAAAACAACGGGGAAGGGAAGTTCGCGACGGTGTTCACCGGTCGCGACAACCGGATGGCCGGCGGGGTCGGCCCCGGTTTAAGTGTTTGGACGTACTCTTGCACTAAAGGTGATTTATTGAATCATTTACAATGATAGAGTACAGATAGAGCTAGAGCATGGGTAATTAAGCCCTCTCATAAACACCAGTTAGCCATTGAGCCTAGCAATCATGCTGACTTGTTATGCATGACCTAGGTAGCTATTAAATACTCTCATGACATACTCTAAGTTGTCATATAATCCCGAATCCCATGGAGAATCGCCATGTATATAGGTCTAGCACACATGGGTCTCATCGTACCTGAATAGTAAGGAGAAGTACCTTGTTCTGTCAACCAGCTTGAGACAACAGACTAGAAAATGAGGCCGACACAATGGCACTTGCCGTCCAGTCCTAGTATTTCATATTGAAGAATATATGACCCTCACAATCGCAGTTCCATACAGAGCAGTTCACAGGAATCACTTCCTTGCACTATGTCCTTAGCACCTGGTCACTTTCGCGTAAGAAGCTAACTACTTGGGCTTAGACCAACAAATTCTTCTTTAGTATCTTCCTTGGGTGGAGAACTCCATGAGGAGTCTCAAACGTATGAATTGTAATAAACCACAGGCAACTGACCATTACGTATAGTTCTACAACCAGCCTCTAGCCTATGTACGTAGTTGCTCCTTCAATGAGCCACATTGGGGGCAATTTGGATTGCATCATCCTCCGTGCCTACATGGCGCTCTCTGTGATCGCCAAGTGGAACCAGCCACCATGAAGGACCTTTGAACGTTCTGAGATGTCTCTCATAACCTTCTTGTTCCCCCTTTGGTCACAAAGAAAAGTAATCACTAGGGAGAAATGTGACCCAGTGACCTCTTCCTGAACAGACTAAAGCTGGAACATGAAAGCCACAAGGAGTTGTCCTAGGTAGTGATTTCAAGCTATACTATCATGTTTAGAGCAAGGGGACTTGCTCGAAAGGAGTAGTGCATGCATTGTCTATTATGACCAGACTTGGAGGACTTACTCTAGAGTAAGTCCTCCAAGTCATGGCTAATCTGTCTGCCTTACATGGCTAATCTGTCAGCCTGTCCAAACTTCAGCTATGGACAAGGGGCATATTGGATCAACACATGGAGGTTTGCAAGCCCATCGGCACACGCATGATAGTAGACTACAAACTCGCCTCCTCCATGAGCTCCAATATGTAAGTAGAATGGCATGAGATCGAGAACATTCGATATCAATATGCTGTTGGCAGCCTCATGATGTGCTTCATAGCTTGCTAGTGTTGTGGCCCGAGATTGGCCACAAACCTGCTGACCTATCCCACATCATAGCAAATTTCAGGGCGTGTTCCTACCATTGCATGCATAAGGTTTCTAACAGCAGACTGGTAAGGAATGTTCAACATATCATGTTATTCTGCTTCTATGCTGGGGCTAATGGAGGAGGAGAGCTTGCAGTCTGTTGTCATGGGTGTGCTGATGGGCTTGCAGTCCTCCATGCTGTAGCACTTGAGCACATCCATGATGTACTTGGTCTGGTTGAGTTCGATGGTAACTACTTCACGGTAGTGGTGGATGACTATGATGAGGTATCCTCCTACACGTTGACTCTAGGATCGTTGTGGCAGTGCCTGAAGGCGAGCCCGTCCATGAAGCCGTCCATCTCCTTGTACCACATCCTTGAAGCATATTTCAGTCCATAGAATGCTTTGACTAGTATACAGTCCTTGCCCTCTATAGGGCAAGGACTGTATACTAGTCAAAGCATTCTAGGATGTGGTACAAGGAGATAGACGGCTTCATGGACGGGCTCGCCTCCCTCGCGCACTTCTATCAAAAGTGAAAAAGGAATTCACTCCCTCGCGCACTTCTATCAAAAGTGAAAAAGGGTACGAAGATCTCCTTGTACTATAAAAATTCATGCAAAGAGAACCCCTTTGCTACTACTATCACCTTGTATTTGTCAATAGTACCTTCTTGCCTTTCAACTCTTTCCGGAGACCAAACTTCGACCCACCATGTGAAACTTTGGGGGCCTGTCCACCAGAACCCATGCTTTATTCTTTTCAATGGATACGAGTTTGATATCAAGTGTCTCCTTCCACTTGTCCACATCTGGCATGTTCATGGCCTTCACTTTCATCACACGATCTCCCTACGCCCAGCATGACCACATGAGTCAAGTCTGCTTGACACTCTCAACATCATATTTCAATAGAGGTTTCTTTCGGCACGTACTATGCCCGATTGTGGCTGGTGGTCCGTCGAGGCTCAGCTGCTTCTGTTACTCTTGCTTGGATAGTACTTACAGTGCCACTGACTTCGGAGTTGGAGTCAGATTTTAGAGCATGTATAGGATCCAACAGCTCTCCCTTGTTGCACATCCTTTCATCAAACTCAACGTCTCGGCTGTTGACGAGCTTTCTAGCTGCTTGGTCCCAGAGCATGTATGCCTAGTGTACATTGTCATAGCCGAATTACACATTTACGAGCGAGAGTATCAAGCTTGCCACTTTCTTCTCTTGCTTGGACCTTTGCTGAGGTATTACAGCTAAAGATCCTCAAGTGTGCGGCATTGGGCTTCTTTCATGACCAAGCCTCCTACTATGCCCTCAGTTTTATCTCTTTTTACTTCTTGTTGTGACTTCCAAGTGCCCTTGCTCGAGTATGATTCAAAGTGTGGCAAGCAGTTTTTGCCGCTTCAGCCCATAAGCTATGTGAAAATTTGGCATCGAAAAGCATGCTTTGTATCATGCCAAGGATAGTCTAGTTCATACGCTCAGCAACACAATTGCTTTGGAAGGTATAAGGTGTGGTGGTCTAGTGGTTGATGCCCTGTTGGCTCAGTCAGCCCTTATATTCCATGTACTCATCACCGTTGTCCACGCAAAGTACCTTGACCTTCTTGCTTGTCTGACGCTCTGTCATGGCGACAAACTCTTGCAGCTTCTCCTTGATCTCTCCCTTGGCCTTGAGGAAGTAGATCCACATACTGTGACTGTGGTCATTGACAAAAGTCAGGAAGTACTTGCTCTTGCCATTTTGAGGAATACTGAATGGCCCACACACATAAAAATGAACGAGGTCCATGATTACTGGTGCATGTTTTCCATTATGCAAAAAGGACTTTCTCGTTGCATTGCATTGGAGGCGTGGCTCATACTGCTTCTTACACTTTCCCTCATCATTGGGACTACATCACTCCATCCCATGAACCATTTGGTGTAGCTGCAGAGCTTGTAGCGTACTGTTAGCCACATGGCCAAAGCGCTTGTGTCACAATTTAGTATCTGCATTTTTTAGTAGAATTAGCTGCCATGGTGATGACCTATGATACAATATCAGGCTTTCGATACCTAGGTAATTCAAAAGCCACATACCCCTTGTCTGTGCTCTCCAAGGGACTAGTTTGTAGCACGTAGAGCCCATAAACTCTTGGGATCTATATAACAAAACACTCCTTGGGACAGGAGATCTTGATGTCCTTGTTCTTGACAATCACAGTCTCTTTCTCCACGAAGGGAACTGTCATGTTGTGATCTGTGATTCTGAAGACCAACAAGCAATTTGAAGCAAAAAATGGTATGTAGACAACAATCTCCAACTTCAAGTCATTCTGAGCACCATTCACGTTGATGTTGATTAACTTGTCCCCCTCGCCTTGTGCATAGAAGAGCTACTGTTGGTACACCTAAAGTGATGTTTGGGATCCCCAATGTAGATGAATCCATCATTCTCACGTAACTCGTAATAGTTGGTACAAGAGTTAAGCATGTACGCTCCACACTTGAGTAGTGCCGCTCCCTTAATTATGGGCACCCTCTCATCCATCATCTTTTTCCATTCTTTCTTACCATTTTCTTTGTCCTCGTTCTTGTCACCATTACCTTCGTCTTCCTTCTTGAGAGCTCTACTCTCCCGTACCTTGTATCTAGGCTTGTCATAATTATGGTAGTTCCCAGGATGCTTTGAACCATTTCCACCGCCACCATTACCTATTCCTCTACCTCCACTTCTTCCATTGCCACTCTGACCAGGAGAGGAGTTGTTGCCACAACCACCTTACTATGCAAGATAGGCTAGAATGTTAGCCTCACTACCACTAGGATGCATGGCCTCATTCCACACATACTCGGACACTGCCTCAGACGTCAGCTCCTCCTCCTTTTAACTGCGCAAAATGCTGATTAGAGTATCCCAACTTCATCGTAGCGCCATGACGAGGGTCATGGCTTGTATACTGGTGTTGATTTCCTAATTAATGAGGGTTTTTTGTTGCAGCAAAATTGAAATCATACAAGGAAGTTTGGAATCAACCCTCCCGCACTCACTGTCATCCATATCTGTTTTTTAAGTATTAAAGTGTAGTTAGCAAGAGTAGTTCATTGGTGCACATGTGCAAGCTTTCAATAAGCATTGGATGCATGTGTAATGCTATGGAGATGGGAATTTTCTGACTTATACACTGATGCTATAAGGATTGCAGGAAACATGTCATTCTTGAGACTCCATTTTTCATACCCAAGGTGTTCCTTTGCTCATTCAACCTCTTCTCCAAGGAACATTTTCAAGTAGTTGCGTACTCTTGTGTCGATCTCAAACCGTGATTTCCATAAGGGAAAGCCCACCCCTATGAGCTTTGACATGCCAATATTGACTTATTTAAGAATGAATGTCTTAGGTGTCATCATACTACTTCTTTACTTCTCTCTTTTCTGCTTTGTTAGGGCTGATGTAGGCGGATGTAGGCTGTAATCTGCTACTTGTTTAGAAGGTGTATATCTGTTGTGGACCCCTTGGCCGTTGATCACGTACAAACAAAGAGGGGTATGCACTCGACAGAACTCATGATCATGCCTCCACGGATGTAGTTAATCTTGGTTAGGGCCAAAGAGTCCTACCTCAAAGGGTACTGCTTGTGCTTGGTCCTTGTTTACTAAGTTTCAGTACCCGCCATTGGAGCTGATGGATCAGACAAAGCTAATGGACCTGATGGAGCTGATGCATGCTACAAAGTTAAGAGGGTAAGAAAGCACCAGAAGCATGTCTTAAAACTCGTCCGTGTGGGCCCATAAATGTTTGTCAACCGGCCTGAGGCGAAACAAAAAACTAGAAAACAAGGCTGACAACATGACACTTGCCGTCATCTTGTGGTATTTCAACAATGAAGACATATTACCCTCATATTCACAGCCCCTAGGAATCACTTCGTTGCACTGTGTCCTTAGTACTTGGTCACTTTTGCATGAGGAGCTATCTCTTGGAGCTTACAACAACCAATGCTTCCTGAATGGTTTCCTTTGGTGGACAGCTATGTGAGAAGTCTCAGATGTAAGAACTGTAATGAGCCATATGTAACTGGTAGGTACTTATATTTCTAGAGCCAGCCTCTAGCCTGGCGTGCAATGGCTCATTTTATAAGTAACTTTGGGGGCAATCAGGATTGCATCATCCACCCTGCCTACATGGCGCTCTCTGTGACCGCCAAATGGTACCAACTACTAGGAGGGATATTGGAATATTTTTAGATATATCTCAGAACATTCTTATCCCCTGTGTGGTCACAGAGAAAATTAATCACTTTATCGGTATTTAATATAGTGATCTCTTGCTCTACAGACTACCTCTGGAACATCTAAGCCCCAAAGGGTTGTCCTAGATAGTCATTGCTAGCTATACTTTCCAGTTTAGACCAAAGGGACTTGATCCAAAGGAGTAGTTCATACCTCGTCTATCTGGACCAGACTTAAGGGACATACTCTTGAGGACCGGTGCATGCCTAGTCTGTCCTGTAGAGGACATGCACATGATAGGCACTTGGCAGTTGTAAGGAGTGCCACGTAGACAAGGGAAATGATGCAATCCATATTGCCCCCAAAGGGCTCAGCCTAGGAGTCGCTGCGCACCTAGACTAGAGGCAGACTCTAGAACTATAAGTACCTGTCAATTGTCTCTGGTCCATTATAGTTCTTACCTTTGAGACTCCTAGCATGGTTGTCCACCAAAGGCTGACAACAAAGAACCATTGGTTGGTCTGAGGCTCACTAATGAGTTCCTTGCGCAAACGTTTCCAGATGTTAAAGACAAAGTACAAGGAAGTGATTTCTATGAACTACTGAGTATGAAACCAGGATTATAATAGTAATGTCTCCTCCTAGTTAAAATACTAGGAGCGGATGGCACCTGTCATTGTGTTAGCCTTATTTTCTAGTCTGTTGCCTAAAGCCTATTGACAAATTTATCTTTGCCATACCAAACCACTATATGATATCCTCACTGTAGTGGCTCTATTATAGCAAGAGAGTACGTTATTTGCCCTCGTGCATGATCTAGATGTATAGGGAATACGATGCCTTCCTGAGCTCAGACATCTAGGAGCGCTCCTGCATTGCTGCCTTGAACTCTTGTAGTGAAGACATGCTGTTGGAAAAGAGGAGTCTTTCATCCACGTAGACAATAATGATGAGGATCTCATGCACATGTTGTTAGTAATAGACGCTCTAGTTACACTCACTATGCTCACATCCCATGCACTTCAACGCCGCATCAAACTTGAAGTTCCAAGCACGGGATGTTTCCTTGTGGTTGTAGAAGGACTTTGGCAGCTTAGAAACCAGGCGCTCTTGGCCATCCATGACGAATTCCTCTGGCAGCTCCATGTAGATATTTGCCTCCATTTCGCAGTTCAAGTATGTTGTCTTGACATCCATAAAGTGGATCTAAAAACCCTCATCTTCTACATAAGATAGTAGAGTGCATATAGGGGCAAAAATTTCAATAGGATGGACAAGTGAACACAGGGATTTGATGGATAATAGTTGCGTGTGATCAACCAAGAATAGTGACATAAATTGATCAAAGAACAGAAATATTGGATTGACAGGACAACATAGAATAAACTCATAGAGACACGGACTTACTCTACTAGAGTAGTGCATGCGGAACCTTTCCGCTAGCTTTAACGATGGCCAAAGGGTCATAACAGAACCAAAGAGAGTAGCATGGCGGTAAGCAAAAAGTGGTTTTGTGAAGATGTCTGTAGTGTGTAGCGCGATCGTGATGTAGAGCATGTAGGCTTTGCCATCGGCAACGGCTTTGAAAACATAGTCGTATTGATACTGAACATACTTGGTTTGATCATGGAGGATAGGATCTTCGCAAAAAGCGATAGCATCATTGTCGTCATACCTAATAGAAGTAAGTGAGAGTTGGTCAAACCCAAGTTCAGATAGCAACATGCAAAGCTAGATGACTTGTATAAACGGTCTTATTTTTTTTAATGTACCTAGCTTCAACATATGAGAGAGTCACCGTAGATTGCTGCTTGGAGAGCCAGCCGAAAAGGAAAAATACATATCCCAATGTGGACCGGCTGGTGGCATGATTTCCAGATACAATGGTATTGCAGAAACCATGCAGAATCTTGTGAAAGTTGGTACTCTTCCATAATCAAAGGTGTCTCGCGACCAACAAGTAATAAGTATGTTTGCCGTTGAATCTTGTTGAAGTATATACTATAATGATTGATTGTAAAGAACACAATTGTACTACATACTGGTGATTCAAGAGGATACACTGAAATCCCTCATACATGGTTCGCCTCTTATGCTTTCCAATCATGTGTTATTCTTGAAAATAGTGAAACATAGATGAAGTAATCTGCAAATGAGACTACCACCTATTTGTACTAATTTGAGCAATAGGAACAAAAAAATAGCGAGATATTTCATCGAGCCACAGACCGTCTGGTACTACGGGATCTCCTCTTCTTGAGTCATGGTCACACCAGACGCCGGTCTTGAGAAACCGAAGTTGGTGACTACTGCGCCCTGGGTACTTCTCAATGCAAGAGGAGCTAATGCTTGTACTCTCGGTCAATTGACGGCTATACTCAACCCGTCGCACTCCATGTGATCGCTCACTTTGGATCTGCTCCTTCATAAAACGTTTCTCTCAATCGTTTGGTCCTCGGCCTCCATCCCCGTTGTTCCACAACTGTCACGTTAACATGAGAGATTGATAGGAGTCGATGCTCACACTGTCGGTCCTTTTATCCAAAGCCATTCTGTCGACTTCCTCAAATCATGCCGGAACAGATGTCCGCGCCACCATTGTTATATAACAAGTAGGGCAGAGTAGATAGGACCGCAGATGGATGGATTAGAAGGATGCCTAAATATGCCTATCTACAGCCATACCATATCCCGCCACATAGGAAAGACAAGAGAGTTGGGAGAGAGAGTAGCAACCACTGTCTTGGCTCTCCGTCTTTTGCTATGCCAAGTCCCTCAGCCCAAAACATGTCACTTTTCACTTTCTGGTCAGTTGTAGCATGAACTATGCCACTTTTCTCCTTTTTCTCATTGCCAAATATCTGACCGTTGCATGGAGCTTAAACTTGAAGGGTGAGGAGGTGATGACGTAAGCTTTTTGCAGGATTGGTCAGATGTGTGAACGAAGGAGAATGAGAGAGTTAGCAATTTTGCAACATTCTCCACTGTATCCCTTTCTCCAGAGGATAGAGGAGTACAAGAACGAAAGTCTCATGCTGCATGAAGATGACGACAAAAGTTTAGGACAAGGAGGTACTACTGGATGGGATGGTGCGTGGCAGGATACGAGAGATTTGAGGACACTCCGACCAAGCTGCCCCTATCACCATCCCACCCTCAGCTCGTCACTAAGTATGAAAAGACAAGGACAAGAGGAGGCAAAAAATATAAATTCAGAAGAGATGGTTATAGCAGTAGAGACTACGAGCAGGTGGTCGAAAGTCAAAGTCATCCAGGAGGTAATGTTGAAGGATGGTAAAGGAGTCAAGGAGAGTGGGTGGTAAATGTGGAGCGGGGACCGAAGCGCACGGGCGAAAGCAAAATTTCAAAGGAAACGCAAGTGGACACGCGGGCAGGAGAGAAGATAATCGCGGTAGAGGCAAGAAGGACCAGGTGAGAACCAGCACAATGGTTCAATACCTCACGCGGGGGAGCCCGGGAGGTCATGCAAGGAATGCAAGAGTAAAATAGAAAAGGAGTAGTAATCCACAGCATTCCATGTCCATGCCAATGCCTCATATGGGGGACAAGTAAGGATAACACCTGAGCGGTACTACTATTAGCCGGACTCATCCATCCCAATGTCTCATTTGTGGGATTGGAAGGAGGCAATCTAGCAAGAGAAGAAGAGGACAGCGACACGAGGCCAAGGTGAGCGCAAAGAGAAGCAAGACGGTTACCAAAGAGTAGCTTGATAAAGATGCCAGTAGTGTAAAGCTCCATCCAGACATAGAGCATGCAAACTTTGCTGTTTGCAATGACGTTAAGAACATAGTGGTACTGGCGCTGAACGTGTTTGGTGCAATCATGGAGAATGGGATCCTCTGAGAGGGAAATTCTGCCTTCTTTATCAGAGCTAGTGAGGGTAATGGGCAACTAGTCAAACCCAAGTTCAGGCAGCAGTATGCAGACCTAGACGGCTTTGTAAGTGGCCTCTTTTTCAGTAATGTACTCAGCTCCGATAGAAGACAGGACCACAATCATGGTCTATGCTATCTGGCTCAGTTTCAGGTCCACATGAGCAAGTTCCAGGAAACTACCAAATGCTTGGTCCAAACATAAATATGAATTCACCATTGGGGAGATCAGGTGGCAAAATATCTACAGTTCAAGTTGCAGGTCGATCCAACAATTGGATTAGGAGATGTGAAATTTTGGATTTTTTGGGGTCATTAACCATCGGTGTTTGGATGACCATGGGCGACACCCCCATGCTTTAGCTTCGGAAAAGAAAAAGGCAAGAGTACCAGGATCAATACATGAAATAAAAGTATCAAAAAAGATCCTCGACTCTTGGATTGCCTTGTGAGAGTGTGCTGGGTAAGAAAATGACACCTCTCCTTGCTTTTTGGGTGAGGTGAGATCCTTGTGTGCTA
This sequence comes from Penium margaritaceum, assembly GCA_023375785.1. NCBI lineage: Eukaryota > Viridiplantae > Streptophyta > Zygnematophyceae > Desmidiales > Peniaceae > Penium > Penium margaritaceum. The sequence continues at coordinate 439,217 of SZWC01000309.1, read as the reverse complement.
GCCATGGAAACATGGCAATCCTCCATGGGATTGTGGGTTATGCGATGCCTATGAGTGAGTCATGAGATTATCCTTTAGCTTTCTAGCTCATGTTTCATTGGTCAATCTGATTGTTAAGCTGATTTCTTCTCTTGCGTGAGATTGTAGACTCAAGTGTGTGAGCCTTGGCGTCTATAGCTAAGCGACGTGGCTTGTCAGAGGGTTGCCTTACCCAAACTCTAGCCCTATATGTACGCCATCATTTTTGATGATTTATTAACCATTCTCTAGCAGAATGTATGTTATTCAAGTCCCACATGCTCGCTGCTCTAAGGCTACCTCTCTCCTCCACATGGAACACTTGGTATCAGAGCCACGTGTTTGCACTTTCAGCTAGCACATGCCATCACATTGCGAGTGACAGTTTAGGATCAAACCTTCACTGAATTTCATAATCAACCAATGGATCTTAAAGTTTACAAGATAAGCTTTCCATCAAGTCCAAGGTCGTGGAAATGAAACAATTGGATGTATAGTTATGCTCAAAACAAGGTTTGCCATGGATACTCTAACCTCTCTGAGTAGGATAGTCATCTTGTAATGACTATAAATCTAATATTTCTTGCTCAAAAGTAAAGATTAGTACATGCAAACAAAATTTATCTGCTTCAGCTTTCCATTGGTGCCAACCTATTTGCATTCCATCCGTATGTTTAGAAAGAACACTGGCTACGAGTTTGCTGGTCTGAGCGGGTGTAGGAGCAGCAACACACCCCCTTTTCAAAAGGGCATATATTTTAAAACCACGTATTGATGACCATGTTCTATTGATCAATCTAAAAGGTTTTTAGCTGATGTTTTCAGTTGTGGGCCGTGATTTCCAAAACCCATACTCTAGTGGCCTTTACTATTGATTTTCTATCAAACAGATTTATTGCTGAAGCAGCAGCAGAAGCAAGGATGGCGTTACCACTCAAGGCTAGTGTTCATCATTACCAAAGCTCAAAATGCCAACAACAGAAGTCATGACAGCAGTCCAAGCCTTGGATAGTCTTTGAGGACATACAAATTCAATGTTTTGGAAGATTCATACGAGTCTCCTCTTAGAGAATAGGGGCTTGTGGGAGGGTGAGCAGTGATGAGTCAGCTCCAAATCCGCAAGCAATGGGTATCACTACAGTACAGGTGGTGGCAGAGAAAACGCTACAAAAGGGTGGAGCTCGTGCAGGGTCATCTGCAGATGTGCTAGTACCGTATGGGGAGTGGAAAAAAAGGACAGGCAGGCCTACACATCACAAGATGATTTGTCATAGATATAAAAGGAGGATCTGGCATGGAACAATAACCCATGGTGCAGTAAGAGTCCGAATAACAAGGAGGGGTTCTTACAGCTGCTATCGATCCCCGCTTGGCCTATTGCTTTAGTTGATGATTACTAAAGGAATTGGGATTGTGGAGGTGTGGTTAGGGATTGGATGGTTTCAAAAGGGGGGTCACCCATGGTGTGCTGCATGTACCTGATGCAATATTTAACCTTCTTTCTGTGTCCCTTTTCACAAACACAAGACTCTACATCGTCGTTGACGATGACTATGGCCATATCCTTGACAATGAAAGAGGAGAGGACTTAATGAAGTCAGTAAAAGAGGGTGAAATATATCACCTGTTGGAGGCAACCAAGATCTCATGCAAAAGGAGTCTTGAAGGGGCCTCAAGTAAAGCAGATGGTAATTCATTTTCACACCATCTCAAACGTTGAGCAGCAATTATGACTTAACTGGTTGTAAAGGAGCCATTTGGCTCAGTTTCAGGTCCACAAGAGCAAGTTTGAGGAAACTACCAGACAAGTTCTCCGATCGTGATTGACAATGATTGACATTGGAAAGATGAGGTGGCAAATTGTCCACGGTCCAAGTTTCAGGCCGATCCAACGATCAGATTAGGATATCTGATTTTTTTAAGTTTCCGGGGTCATGGACCGCCGATGTCTGGGTAACCATAGGTGAAGGCTCCATGCCTTAGCCTGAGAAACAAAAAAGGCAAGAGGTCTAGGCTCAAGACCTGATGGTAGAAGTATCTAAAAAGGTCATTGGTCTTAGGATTGCCTTGTCAGAGTGTGCTGACTAGGATAAAATTACCTCTCCTTACTTTTTAGGTGAGGTGAGATCCTTGTGCTAGCCATGGACACATGGGGATTCTCCATGGGATTGTGGCTTATATGACTACTAGGAGTGAGCCATGAGAGTATTTTCCAACTCTCTAGGTTGTGTGTGAGTGGTCAGCCTGATTGCTAGGCTGATTTCCTTTTTTGTGTAAGATTATAGACTCAAGTGTGTCAGCCTTAGCCTCCATGGCTAAGTGGCGTGGCTTGTGAGAGGGCTGACTTCCCCAAGCTCTAGCTCTATATGTACTCCACCAATTTGGGTGATTTAACAACCATTCTTCAAAACGACAGATTCCCTTTTAGTCCCACATGCTCGCTGCTCCAAGGCTCCCTCTCTCTATATCCAACATTTGGTATCAGAGCCAAGTTCTGACACTTTCAGCCAGCACAGGCCGTCACTTTGAGAGTGATGGGTTAGAGTCAAACCTTGACAACAATTGACAATCAACCCCATGATCTTCAAGACCATAAGACAAGCTTTCCAGCGAGCTCAAGTCCGTGAAGATCCAACTTTCAGATTGAGAGGTATGCTCAAAACGAGGTCGGCCAGGGCTACACTCTTCTCTATGAGTAGGATTGTTGTCTTGTAATGACCATAACTCTCTTGTTTCTTCTTCAAATTTAAAACTTGACACATGCAAATTGTAGTATTGTTCTTAAGCTTTGTACTGGTGCAAACATATTTTTATTCCATTGATTAGTTTGGGAGAAACACTGTTCACAAGCTGGCTGATCTGAGTTAGAGTACGAGGGGAAGCATACCCTGTTTTCAAGAGGGCATATCTTTAAAAATCCCTGTTGATGATCCTGTCTTACGGGTCGATCCAAATGGTATTCTGCTGCATTTTCCAATGGTGAGCTCGGTTTTAAAAATTCCTAGTCTGCTGGCATGTACAGTTCATTTTCTTTTGGACAGAGTTCTGGCAGAAGCAGAAGGAGAAGCACAGGTAGTGCCGCCAGCTAAGGACAGAGCTGAGCATCACCAAGGCTCAAAATGACAGCAGCAGCCATTGTGACAGCAGAACATCCTTTGGAGAGGCTGGAGGGATGCACCAACTTCACATTTTGGATGATCCGTACCCGCCTGTTTTTGGAGTAGAGGGGCTTGTGGGAGATGGTGGGCGGCGACGAGTCAGCTCCAGATCCGTACGCATCAGGCATCACCGCAGTGTAGGTGGTGGCGGGAGTGACACCGCAAAAGGGTGCAGCCGGTGCACGTTTATGTGTAGCTACACAAGTGGCATATGAGGAGTGGAAGAAGAAGGATAGGCAGACGTTCAATTTGCTTGTCAACACCATCTCCAACCCACATCTTCAGTACGCGAGTGACAAGGCTACTGCAAAAGAGGGATGGGACATGTGCAAGAAGTTTGGAGGAAAAAGTGATGGCATGGAAAATGCAGGGTTGTAAATGGATGGAGGCATACCTGGACAGGGCGAAGGAGCAGGCAAGGTAGCTGAAAGCAGCCGGCAATCCCATGGAAGAGACGCGTTTCATCCTCCTCTTGCTGAGGGAAACCTCAACCAGCTACGATACGGTGCAAGAAACGTTGGAGTGCTAGCTAACTGTCGACACCAACTTCATCTGTACACACCTGGTGTAGGTGGAATTGCGTCGCAATGCAAGAAAACGTAATGGCGGCGGTAGTAGTGAAGCACCTTTTGTGGCCACAAGCTCACGCAACCAGCAGCAACAATAGAAGTCTACAAGTGCCACTACTGCCAAAATGAGGGGCACAACAAGAAAGAGTGCTTCAATTTCAAGAGGGACCAGAAAGAGCAGCAATATCAGCAGCAAAAGTAGCAGTTTCTACTCAGAAGCAGCAGCGGTCACATCAGCTTCAACAGTAGCAGCAAAACCAGACCGTCGTGAATCACTTTGGTAACATGAACATGGCCAAGGAGGTGCGCGACCGCCTCTTCATGGCAAATTCCGTCATGTCGCAGATGGAGAAGGCAGATCTGGCATGGTACAAAGACTCTGGATGCACCAAGAGCTTGACGCACCACAAAGAGCGGTTTACGTAACTGCTCTCCATCCCCCCCTCGACCGATTACATTGGGTGATGATCGGATGGTGTATACTGAGGGGATTGGGATTTTGGAGATGTGGTTGGAGACCCCGCATGGCATTGAAGCGGGAGTGTTCCATGGCGTATTATATGTACTTCATGTTGCATTCAACCTCCTCTCAGTTTCCTCTCTAACCAACACAGGACTGCGCTTCGTCTTTGACTATGTCTATGGGTACATCCTTGACAAGGAAACATGAGTGGTGTTTGCCATGTCGGTGAAGGAGGGTGACATGTACCGCGTGCTAGGGGCAACTAAGATCCCATTTAGGTAGATTCTTGTAGCAGTTGTGCAGGCATCAGATGTTTAAATCTGGCATGCGTGGTATGGTCACATAGACATGCACGCTTTATAGCTACTTCAAGCAAAGCCGATGGTGCGTGAGTTATCCACCATCTCCAACTTTGAGTAGTAGTTATGCATCGGCTTTTTGGAGGGGAAGAAGCATCGCGATGCGTTCTCTGGAGTAAGGAATGCGCAAAGGAGGTGTTGGAGCTAGTCCATACAGGCTTGTGTGGCCCGATGCAGACCCGGAGCTTTGGAGCTAGGTATTTTTTTACCTTCATTGATGATTTCAGCCATTACAATACTTTGTACTTCCTTTCTTCCAAAGACTAGTGCTTTGACAGGTTCAAGGAGTTCAAGGCAATGGTGGAGAACCAGACCGGCAAGAAGATCAAGGCGCTACGCAACGACCATGGTCAAGAGTACCCGAGCAAGGACTTCCAGGTCTACCTCACAGCAGCTGGCACCAAGGCGCAACGTACTATGCCATACTCACTGCAACAGAACGGTGTAGCAGAACGCGCCAACCGCACCATTCTGGAGTCGGCACGCTCTATGGTGCACAGGGCTTGACAAACTTACAACTTCTAGGCCGAAGCCGTGAGCACTGCGGTCTACATCAAGAACCGTAGTCCAACAAAGGCCCTGGGGTAGATGACACCGTACGAGGCTTGGTTCGGCAAGAAGCTGAGCATAGGTCATCTTCATGCATTTTGCAGCTTGGTACACATGCACGTGTCGAAGGAGAAACTGCAGAAGTGGGACGCAAAGAGCGCGGAGATGCTGATGATTAGCTATGACGTGGCAAGCAAGGCATATCACCTCTAGAAGAGGGATAGAGGCCACTATTGGAAATCTCGGGCTCTGACAAGAGTTATTCTTCTCAATAACGGTTCAGGTCCGAGGCCAAACCATCTTGACATAACGGCTCTCTGAACTTCTGACCGTTGAGTCCAGTGTGTCAAGTTATCCCCTAATAAAGTGACACCTGTCACCTGCGTCCGGCTAGCGGAAAGAAGCCGTTTCCATGCTGCACTGTTCTATTCTGTTGTATATTATGAGGAAGTTCATTCCCTTGTGTTAACCAGAACAATTCTTTCCATTCTTTTCCCCTTTGGTTCCGCGGCTTTGCCGCCGCGTCTTTGCCTTGCTCGCACCCCACATACCTTGCCTTTGCCAGCTTCTCCTAGCTCGCAGCTCTTTGCTCCATCACCCTCGCTCTCTCTCTCTCTCTCTCTCTCTCTCTCTCTCTCTCTCTCGACAGCTTCTGTCTACCCCGTCTCCTCGGTACCTCGGGCCCTCTCAAGCTCTGTGACTAACTCCTCCGGACCGCCCCTGCTTACGCCACTTCACTGACGCACTCTTCCATGTTCTAATACTTCTGCTTGCTTCTGCTACTGTCGTTTTCATGCCTACATTCTTTTGACATGGTATCAGAGTAATAGGCAACATCACATGGTGCCCCATGACCGAGTCATCGCTCTACCACCACGACTGCTTTACTACCTGGATCTGCATTCCTCTACCGCCGCCATCGCCATCCCGCACCTTCCTACACCTCTTTGCTTCACCAGCAGCTGACATCAGTAGCATCTCCCAAAGAGTAACTCGCGCTGAAGAAACGTCTCGTCACCCTGAGGAAGCCCTGCGCTCATCTCGCGCCCCGGGTCTACAATTGGTGATCCAACATCAACAACAGCCGCAAGCTGTTCTCGAGCCGCCAATAGACGCCATCTTCTTGGAAGCTTCATGCTACTCGCTGTCTGCCACTCCCCTTCGCTCCAATCCTTGCAAACGCCTCCGTCCCCCTCACCTCATCTGCTATATCATTTGCGTCATCCAACTCGCCTACCTCAGCTCTCCCGCATTCGCCACCTCGAGCCGCCCTTTTGTGTCGCCTCTGCTCGTCGTCAGCAAATGGCAAATCGCCTTCCGCCAGCAGGACATCGGACACCACAAGTCTTCGTGATTCTCAATCTCGAGCTAACTAGGGAACAAGCCTTCACTCTCCTGACCACCGGACCGGTATCATTGCCTGCCTCTCGACTTGCCCTATGGTAACCTCTTCCTTTTGTTGACAAGATATCGGACACCACCAGTCATCCTGCCCGTGGGTCTTGGGCCAACTGGGGAACAAGCCGTAACTCTCCTGACAATAAAAAGGAACTGGGTGCTTTGCTCTGCGCTCACTATCGTCTTCGCCTGCTCCTCCATCCACCGCTTCACTACAGCCAACCACCATCATCACCTCCATCTCTCACTGCGCCATCAGCGTCATCATCAATGCCACCTCCTCCTCCTCCTGTTCTCGCCTCATCTCCCTTGCTGCCTATTCTAGATTTTCTCCTCATTCCAGCCTCACCTGCCTTGCCCGAGCCACCCTCCTTTCATCAACTTCATTCATTATCCGCATCGCCTCGCAGCGCACGTGGTTTTGCCCCTGCATCAACTCAGTCATTAGCTGCCTCCGCCTTCGTCCACTTCCGCATCATTCGCTCGGCACAAGGATCTGCCCGGTCGCATCGCCCATTGCGTGATGACCTGCAACTACATCGATCCTTCCTGCAGCGCATGCGGTTCGCCCCTGCGCCCACTCTGTCATCATCAGCTTTTGTCTCCTCATCATCAGCATCTGTGGCCAGCACAAGGATCTGCACGAGCTAGCCGCACGCTTCGCAGCAGCCTGCACTCACGCCAGCAGCAGATTTCTCGCGGCGCGTTGGCCTTCGCCCTCCCCTTGTCGCATCCTATCCCTCTATTTCAGCAGCGCACGTGGTCTTACCCTTGTGCCCAATCAATCATCAATCGTTCCTTCCCTTTCTGTATCATCTTTTGCCCAGCACAAGGATCCATCCGATGGCATCACGCGCTTTGCGGCGACCTGCGCTCACGCCGAACACGTTTGCAACACACGTGGCTTCACCTCTGCGTCCCGAAAATTGTCAGCTTTATCGGTATCAACCTTCTTTGCTCCACTCACATCCTAAGACAGTCAGCCACACACACCAGCTTTCTCTGCTCCTCTTACTTCATCAACCATGGCCAACCTCTGGCACTCTTGCCCAACTCTTGATGAAGATGGAAGCAACATCTACAGCTGGTCACATACTGTGTTGACCGTTACCAACACCATCTTCATCTATGAATATCGTGTGCCCAATTTCCTCCTCGGCGCCTATGAACATCAGCGCTCTCCTCAGCATCCTCCACACCTCTATTACGCAACCTTCCTCTTGATCTGGGGACATTTTTTCCACCGCGTGGATATGTCCTTCCATCATCTGCGTGAGAGTGTAAAAAATGGACCAGAAGTCTGGTTCAATCTACAACAAGAAGTATGGAAGCGACGTTGGATCACCCTCACATGCCAAGAGAATCCCGTTGTTCCTCCTATACCCCAAAAGCTCAACTCCAGACCCTACCTCAAGATTGATCTGGTAAAATCAGAAGAAGAAGAAGTAGAAGAGCCAGTGGCACAAGGATCTCTAACACCCTCCCCTACTCCTGCAGCAGCCAGACCAGGACAAGCTGCCAAAAACAAACAAGAAAGAAACATCAAGGAGTGGCAGACACAGGTCTACATCCTCCTCCATCCACAGCTCATTGGAGGATTTGTAACTACAAATGCCCTCCTCGGAAAACCCAAATACCTCGGCAAGCGATGCTCTCCAGCTGAGATGACCAGAAAGCAGGATAGCCTTGACTATGGTCTCAGAACATGGCTGCGGTGCTTCATGGACAGAAACCTTCATCACCTAGTGTCAGCCCATCCCAATGATCTGCATGCCATGTGGAAGGGCCTCCTTGAATATTGCAATGGTCAACTTCCTGCAGATTGGGAGAAGTACTGCTACTGACTCTTGCCAGATTCAGGGGTCTGTTGGAAATCTCGGACTCCGACAACAGTTATTATTCTCAATAACGGTTTACGTCCGATGCTGAACCATCTTGACCTACCGGCTCTCCGAACGTCTGACCGTTTAGTCTTGTGTGTCAAGTTATCCCCTAATAAACTGACACCTGTCACCCGCGTCCGGCTAGCGGAAAGAAGTCGATGCCATGCTGCACTGTTCTGTTCTGTTGTATATTCAGAGGAAGTTCATTCCCTCAAGTTAACCAGAACAGTTATTTCCATTCTGTTCCCCTTTGGTTCCACGGCTTCGCCGCCGCGTCTTCGCCTTGCTTGCACCCCGCACACCTTACCTTTGCCAGCTTCTCCTAGCTTACAGCTCTTCGCTCCATCACCCTCGCTCTCTCTCTCTCTCTCTACAGCTTCTGTCTACCCCGTCTCCTGGGTACATCGGGCCCTCTCAAGCTCTGCGACTAACTCCTCCGGACCGCCCCTGCTTACGCCACTTCGCTGATGCACTCTTCCATGTTGCGATGTTTCTACTTACTTATGCTACTGTCGTTTTCATGCCTACATTCTTCTGACAGCCACGTCATCATCTCTAGAGATGTCGTCTTCAAGGAAAGCAAAGTCATCGGAACCAACATCATGTATGAAGAGGTAGCAGAACCAGCAGCTGACGAAGCAGTGGGAGAAGACACTCCCTGACCTCGTCTCTCTTGACCCTTCCTCTACTATGACAATGGGAGAACCACTGTACTCTACCATGTTTGATGCAATGGATACAGCGGCCTCATTCGCATAAGCAGAGGAAGGAGATACAGCACCACCAACAGCAGCAATTGTGCCGGTAGTATCGCGCCAGCCACTCGCAGTCGCTCTAGCACTAGGTCGAAGGTATCCTCTCAGGGTGCGCTACAAGCCTAGTGAGCGCGACCATTTTTGGATGCTAAAGAAACGAGAAGAGATGAACGTCGCAGTTGTAGCAGACTTAGATGAGCGGTGTCATACAAGGAGGCCATGGCTGCACCTGATGTAGTAGATTGGGCACAAGCTGTGCACCAAGAGATAGAGTCACAGCTGGACAACGGCACGTGGGAGCTGACGGAGCGTCCACCTGGATGCAAGTTGATCAACTACAGATGGGTGTTCAAGAAGATGCAAGGAGCAGATGGCAACTGGGAAAAATACAAGGCGAGGCTTGTTGCCAAGGGCTACTTGCAGCAAGAGGACATCGACTACAAAGAAACCTTTGCCCCTGCCCCAAAGTTTGCCTCTGTGCGCACGCTCCTCTCTTATGCAACAGTTGAGGACTTCGAGATTCACCACATGGATGTCAAGACGGTATTCTTGAATGGTGATTTGGAGGAGGAAATCTACATGGAGCAGCCACAAGGGTTCGTCATGGATGGCCAGGAGCACCTCGTTTGCAAGCTGCAAAAGTCATTGTACGGCCTCAAGCAAGCGTCGCGTGCTTGGAACTAAAAGTTAGATGTGGCGCTACAATGCATGGGGTTCGAGCGCGACGAGTGTGACTACAATGTCTATCATAGGAAACATGGGCATGAGATCCTCATGATCATTGTCTATGAGTATGACTTGCTCCTCCTTTCCAACAGCATGTCTGTACTACAGGAGTTCAAGGAGGTCATGCAGGAGCACTTCCAGCTCTCTGATCTTGGGGAGGTGTCATACTTCCTCGGCATCCAGATCATGCATAACCGCAAATCACGCTCTCTCTTGTTCCAGCAAAGTTGCTATGTCAAGGATGTCTTGTAGCGGTTCGGCATGGCAGAGGCAAAACCCATCGGCACGCCGTTGGAGACGTGGTAGTACCTCGTATGCATCAGTGAAGAAGTGAATGTCGCTGAGCGGTAGAAGTATCTAAGCACCGTCGGCAGTCTCATCTACCTAATGGTGGCAACCAGGCCGGACCTTGCACAGGAAGTAAGCGCTATGAGCCAGCACATGGCTAACCCTAGACCTGAGTACCAAAGGGGAGTGAAGCGGATCTTCCGGTACCTTGCTCAAACCATCAGCATCGGCATCACCTACAACGGCAACGACAATAGCATCATCGGCTACACAGATGCAGATTGGGCTTCAAACCCTGAGGACCGCAAGACCATCTCTGGACATGTGTTCCTCATGAATGGTGGGATTATCAGCTGGTGCAGCAGGCGGCAGGTGGTCGTGGCAACCTCAAGCACGGAAGCTGAATACTTCTCTATTACCTTTGGAGCCAAGGAAGTCGGTTGCCTTCAGTGTCTCATGGCGGAGAAGAGTGGGAGTGCAGCAGTTCCAGTTTCCATACGTGTCCATAATCAGAGTGCAATCGCACTCGCGAAGAACCCCGAGCACCATGCTTGCACCAAACACATCAACATCGCCTATCATTTCATCAGACACACGGTGCAGGAGGGTGCTATCAAGCTGGAGTTTTCTCCAACCAGCAAGCAGGTCTCTGATTTCTGGACCAAGCCGGTGACCTGTGAGAACCAGCAGTTCTGCAAGAAGGCATGTGGACGCAGCCCTTTCTGACTGCGGCGAAGTGGGAGATTGTTGGGAAAGGGGCCATCTGGCCCATTTCCAGGTGTACAAGAGCAAGTTCCACAAAAGTACCAGATTCCTGCTCCGATTATCAAAATGACTTCTTCATTGGAAAGATCAGGTGGTGAATGGTCTATGGTCCAAGTTTCAGGCTGATCCAACTGTCGGACTGGGAGATATGAATTTTCAAAGTTTCCGGGGTCATGGACCGCCGATGTCTGGGTGACCATGGGTGACGGCTCCATGCCTTAGCCTGAGAGAAGAAAAAGACAAGAGGTCCAGGCTCAAGACCTGATGATAGAATATCCAAAAAGGTCCTTGGTCTTAGTATTGCCCTGTCAGAGTGTACAAACTAGGATAAAAGTACCTCTCCCTAATTTTTAGGTGAGATGAGATCCTTGTGTGCTAGGCATGGATACATGGCGATTCTTCATAGGATTGTGGGTTATCTGACCACGAGGAGTGAGCCATGAGAATATTTTCTAGCTCTGGAGATTGTGTGTGAGTGGTCAGCCTGATTACTAGGCTGATTTCCTCTCTTGTGTGAGATTGTAGACTCTAGTGTGTGAGCCTTAGCCTCCATGGCTAAGTGGTGTGGCTTGTGAGAGGGCTGACTTGCCCAAGCTCTAGCTCTATATGTACTCCATAATTTTGATTGATTTAAAAACCATTCTTCAACAGAACTGATGCCCTTTCAGTCCCACATGCTCGCTGCTCAAAAGATTCCTCTCTTCTCCAGATCCAACATCAACTATATAAATAGAAAGCAGCACCGTGGGGCATTTTGTTGAACAAGGGAGAATGTGAAGGAGGTACTGGAGCTGGTCTACACTGACTTGTGTGGCCCGATGTAGAACCAAAGCTTTGTAGGCTCTAGATTATTCCTGACCTTCAATGATGAGTTCAACCGTTACACTCCCGTTTACATCCTTGATTCCAAGGACTACCACATTGACGGGCTCAAGAGTTCAAGGCAATGGTGGACAACCAGAATAGCAAGAGAATCAAGGTATTCTACAATGACCACGGGGGATAGTACATAAGGAAGGAGTCTCAAGACTACCTCACAACAGCTGGCATCAAGGCGTAGCATACCGTGCCATACTCGTCGTCGCAGAACGGTGTGGCAAAACGTGCCAACAATACGATCATTGAGTCGGTGCACCCGATGTTTGTACGGGACTCGGCTTACTCAAAAACGTTTGGGCCGAAACAATGTGTACTACAGTGTACATCAAGAAACTTAGTCCAACTAAGGCGTTGGAGTCGATGACGCCGTAGGAGTTGTATTTTGACAAGGAGCCATACGTGGGTCATCTTCGTGTATAAGCACCTTGAGGCACATGCACGTGTTTGAGAAGAAGCAATAGAAGTGGGATTTAAAGATTACATAGATTGTGATTATTGGCTATGATGTTACAAGCAAAGTGTATCACCTATTTGAGAGGGATACTTACCTTGTCGTCATCTCTTGGGATGTCATCTTCAACGAGAGTAATGTTATTGGTATGTTGTTTGTCAGGAGGCTGAAGAACCAACAACTGACAAACCAATGGGAGTAGACATCCAGCCCCACTCTCTTTTTGTCCTTCCGCTAATCTAAAAATTGGAGAACCAGTCTACACTCCCATGTCTAATGCAGCAGATACAACAGCCTCATTGGCAAAAGTAGAGGAAGAAGATAAAACACCACAAGTTGCGGTATTTGTTTACTACAAGCCTAGTGAGTGTGCCCATTTCTAGATACTATAGAAACCAAAACAGATGAATGTCACAGTTGTACGGAATTCAGATGAGCCACCTTCCTCCAAGGATGCCATGGATGCACCTGATGTAGCAGATTGGGTGCAAACTATGCAACGAGATAAACAACTGCAGCACGACAATGGGACGTGGGAGCCGACTTAGTGTCTACTCCGGCGAAAGGTGATCAAGTGTAAGGAGATGTTCAAGAAGAAGTTAGAAGTAGATGGCAACCTCAAGAACTACAAAGCAAGGATAATTACAAAGGGCTAGCTCTCGCACTTAATCCTTGCTGAAACATTTTCCAATGAAGATTTTGAGGATGAGGATTTACAACAGATGAGGATTTTGAGATCCACTACATGGATGTGAATACCGCATTCTTGAACATTGACTTGGAGGAGGAGATCTAAATGGAGCAGTCAGAGGGATTCCTCATGGATGGCTTGAAGCACCTAGTTTCTAAGCTGCAAAAGTTACTGTACAACCTGAATCAAGGATCATGTGCTTGGAACTAGATGTTGGATGTGGCGCCACAGCGCATGGAATTTGAGCATGGTGAGGATGACTATAGTATCTATCGTTGGCAACACTATCTTGTAAAAATATCTATGCAACACTATCTTGTAAGAAGAGGAGAAATAGATGCAGCTAAGTAGTAGAAGTATCACAGCATCACCGGCAACCTGGTATACCAGATGGTGGCAATAGACCGGACCTTACACAGGCTGTAAGCGTTGTCAGCTTGCACATGGAAAACCACAGACGTGAGCACCAAAAGGCTGTGAAGTAGACCTTCCACTACTTTGCTAGAACCATCAACATTGGCATGACCTACAAGGGAAACAATAACAACATTATCAGCTACATGCACGTAGATTGCGCTTCAAAGCCCAAGGACCAGTAGTCTATCTTTGGACATGTGTTTCTCATGAATAGAGCTGCCATAAGCTGGTCCAGCAAGTGAAAGGAAGTTTTAGCCACGTGAAGCATGGAAGCCAAGTACATGTCTCTCAGCTTTGGAGTACATGAAGCAGTTAAGATCCAAATTCTTATGGAAGGGATGAGTGGGAGTATAATAGTTTCTGCTCTTGTACACGTTGATAACCATAGTCCAATCATACTCGCCAAGAACCCTGAGCATCATGTATGCACCAAGCACATCGATATTGGCTATCATTTTATCAAGCACATGGTATAGGATGGTGCTATCAAAGTTCGAGTATATTCCAGCTAGTAAGCACGTCACTGATTTTTGCACCAAGCTAGTGACCTGTGAGAAACAACACTTTTGCATAAAGGCATGTGGACTTTGTCTACTCTTAATATGGAGAAATAGAGATGCTTGTGATTTGAGACATCCGGTTTAGTTGTAGGTCTACAGGAACAAGTTCAAGGAAACTACAAAATGTGTGTTCGTATTGTCAATCTGACTTCATTGTTAGAAAGATCAAATGGAAAAATGTATACGGTCCACGTTTAGGCCAATCTAACACTCACATAAGGAGATCTGAATCTTTGGAATTTTACGGTCATCGACCGCCGGTGTATGGATGACCATGGACAACGACTTCATGTCTTAGCCTGAGAGGTCGAGGGTCAAGACCTGATGGGACAAGTATCCTAAAAGGTCCTAAATTATTGGATTGCCTTGTCAGAGTATATTGGCTAGGAAAAAGGTATGTCCCCTTACGTTTTAGGTGAGATGAGATCATTGTGTGCTAGCCATGGACACATGGAAAATCTCCAAGGGATTGTGAGGTATGTGACCACTAGGAGTGAGCCATGAGAGTATTCTCTTGCTCTCTAGGTCGTGTGTGATTGGCCAGTCTGATTGCTAGGCTGATTTCCTCTTGTGTATAAGATTGTGGACTCCAGTGTATGAGCCTTAGCCTCCATGGCTAAGTGGTATAGTTTATTAAAGGGCTGACTTGTCCAAGCTCTAGCTTTATACATACTCCATCATTTTGGGTAATTCAATAGTCATTTTTAGCACAACAGAAATATTTCCAGTCTCACATGCTCTCTTCTTCAAGGCTACCTCATCTCCACATCCAATTGCCACTCCAGATTGCTTCTTGGATCGCCTGTTGATGCGGCCACCATTGAGGAGAAAGACAAAGCCCGAGGTAGATCAGATGGTTGCGTGATCACCAAAGTGTACGGCATCAGAGAAACTACGCAGGATGTTGTGGCTGGTGGATGAGTATGAAAGGCTGAGCGTGGTTGTTGAGCGTAAGTACTAAACGTTACATTGAGTAGCAATTATTTGACCATCCTCGGTGTTCTGATAGCCTTCTCTTAGGATTCCGATGGCATAGGAAAGATAAATTCAAGTAGCCACAGCGGCATACATGACATAACTTACCTTGCTAGGGAAGACCTTGGCAATAGCTGGGGAAAGAATGACACTAGGAGGAGGAACCTTGGTGAGAAAATTCTGAATAGCCAATGGAGTGGCCATGGGATTGGCATCACCAAGTTGAAATGTTTCAGTAACCCGTTGAGTATAGGTGGCTTGGTTGAGCTTAATCTCTCTACTACCCGCCCGTTAATAAACCTGAATGCCGAGATAGTAGATGAAGGACCCCATGTCACTCATCTAATAGCGTTAAGATGGCAGTTTCTTTCAAATGAAAACGACGGAGAGAGAGGGCTTACACAACATGAGATTGTTGAAATAAAAGATAATGATCAAGGTCTTGTTGCGAGCTTGACAGTAGACAGATTGATCGGAGCAAAGATGAGTGAGGCCTTTGCCAGGGAGAAATTTGTGGATCCTCAAATTCCACTTGCGTGGTACCTACTCAATTCTGTATAGGGAGCATTTGAGATGGCAGACCAGATGAGCCTTGCTGGGGTTGGTGAAGGCTTTAGGACAATTCATGTTGATGGTCTCGTTCAGGTCAGAATTTAAAAAGGCACACTTTACATCCACCTGATAAAAAATCGAGCTGTCAGTAGTAGCAAGTGATAAAATGATGCAAATGTATGAGTACATAGGCACGGGCATAAATGGCGCGCTGTAGTTAATGTGCACTACTTGAATGTAGCCAAGAAAATTAAGCCGTATTTTGTAGCGTTCAAGTTTACCTGCATTTTCATATGTTTGCAAAAGAACCATTTGCAAAAGTGATGGATTGATCTGGTGATTGTGGCACAAGTTCCCGAGTACATTGTTTTTTTGCCACAATGGTCTTTATACCTAAAAAGAATGCAGGTCTTAGTTCCGGGCTCAAACTTGGACCGTAGTTCTAGACAGATCCATACATGAGCTGTACAACCAAAAAATTGAATGTTTTTGAGATGCATTTGTGACCTATCCTTGCTTTGTATGGAGAATGTGTATTATTGGGAAGCTTAGACATCGACAGGCTGTTCCTGTTATAGGTAAAGGTACTGAGTTTTTCTCCCTAAAACATGGATGGGGGGTGTTGTATGAAACATTATCCGTGTCTTTGTCAATAGTGTTTGATTCATCCATTCAGTCTTCCCATTCTTTCATGGAATATAAGGAACCATGCTTTGATGCAGAACATCCTCGAGGTTGAAGTAGGCTTGAAGACTGTAGTTAATGAATTCTCCACAATTGTCAATGGGTAGCTTCTTGATCTTTGTATAGGCTTCTTTTTCAACTTGTCGAATCCATGTTTGAATGACGCTGGCACCTTCATTCTTGTAGCATAAGAGTTTGACCTATGAAAATATCTGTAGTCATCGACGATGAATAGGATGTAATGCTTGTTGGAGGGGGAACTTTTTAATATAGCGGATATCCATATGGATGGGTTTCAGTTTCCCAGTTGAGCTCAAAGTGGCCTACATATTGAAGGGTTTTTTATGAAATTTGCGGTGAGATAGCCATTGTAATATGTTGGATCAGAGGGTATTAATATTCCAGAAGGAAGATCATAGACAACCTCATGTGTGGCCATCCTGTACAAAGTTGCATAGTTTACGTGGGTCAAATACCAATACTAATCTTCCAGTGTTGTCGTTGATATGCTGGTTGGTGCGGCAGGGGTAGCATCAGCCATGGAAGCTACTTCGGGCTCACTAAATATCATGTCGGACAGCAATTCTCCTGAATCAACTATAGTCCGATGTCCTGATCCATTGGCGACAATTACAAGCTAGCCCTTGGTGTCCAAAACTTTGTAGCTCTGGTCAAAATCGAATATGACCTTGAATTCCTTGTCTTTGATGCCTCCAACTTAGATAAGATGAGCTACAAGTTTGCGGAAATATAAAACTTGATCAAAGATGCATCTTACTTACCATCCTGTCAACATGATCATAACTTTGACGGTGCCTTTCTCATATGCTTGAATTAGTCAATCATCTCCAGCTTGGATCCTCGGAGGCTGTACATATTAGGTAAAAGAGGTTATCCATTCTTTGGGAAAAGTTATGTGCTTGGTACAGCCGATGATCTAGGCAAGTACGTTTGCTTCAAGAATATAGGAACTTTTAACCAAACAAATCTCCAAATCCTCAAATTTAAAAAAACCAAACCTCCAGATAGATCCATAGTATGGCTGTTCAATTGAAGGAATTGAGGTCCTTCAGAAGATCTTCCAGTGCAAAGAACATTTATTTCTGGAATATAATCATCGTCCGTCACATGAGGCTGCTTTGTAAGCTGAAAGCCTACAATTAATGAGAAGAGAGTGGAAAAAATAGTCAGGAGGTTTGAAATGGCAAGAAAAAATGAAGATGGAGTTTCTTTTGTTAGAAAAGCTCCTGGTTTTCCTTGTGGATTTCTGGTGAATCGTGGTCGTCCTTTACAATGTCGTGTGGGGTAGTCAAGTTTTTTATGACCCTTCTAGTTGCATACCGAGCATATTCAATCATTTAGATGAACATAGGACTTTGACTCTTGGCAAGCTAGTCCTGGTCAAGGTTTATATCCAGCCAGTGTGCCGTGGTTAGTTCTTGGGCGATGATTTCCATATGTCTTGCACCTTCTTGTGCATTGATATGGATGCCATTGGTACTTTGTGTATAACCTCACCCCACCTCCATTCTTCTTGATGTAGGTATCTTCGTATTTGTTTCGCCTTGTCATCTGGTGAGAAGTTGGCATTTACGACATTTGTTGGAGGATCAATGACTACTTTCCTGAGCCTGTTATTCATGAAGACCATTTTCATGTTGAAGGCGAAGGCTTGATAGTTGTCTCCATTGAAGAAAAATCATTTGAAGTGAGCATGATGACTGTTACTCCTGGTTAGCGTCATGATGGTAACTTCTCATAGTAAAGAAACCTCTTACACGGATACTAAATGTGAAAGTTAATACTCTTCTAGAATCACAGGTGTCTTAGGAATAACAAGAATTGTGTTTTTTTGCTACCGGATCTTGTTAAAGTACATACTGTAATTACTGACTGCAAAAAACATACTTGTACAACATACTGGTGATGAAAGAGGGTACACTGATGTCGCTAATACACGGCTCATGTTCTGTGCTTTCCAATGATGTGAATGGAAAATGGCGAAGAAAGAAAAATTCATCGAAAATTAAAACTTCCATCTATTTATACTAGTTTGAGTACTAGGAATTACAAAGTAACAAGGTACTTCATCATGACACACATTGTCTAGTACTCCGGTTTCTATTCTTTGGCAGTCATGGCCGTACCGGATGCCGGTCTTGAGCGCCCGAGGTTCATGGATTCCTAGCACCCTTAATACTTGTCAATGCAAGAGGAGCCACTTCTCGTACTCTCGGTCGATTGAAAGCTATACTTAGCCCATCACACTTCTTATGATCGCTTGCCATCAATCTGCTCATTCATAAAACGCATCTCTCAATCTCTCGGTTGTCTGCATCCATCCTCGTTGTTCCGTAGCTGCTATGTCAGCACAAGGGGATTGAGAGGAGCCGGTAATTACACTCTTGGTCCTTGTGTCGAGAGCCATTCTGTCGAATTCCTAAAATCATGCCGGAATATGTTCAGATCACATTCATTATCATAGGACAAGTAGAGCAGCATAGATAGGGCCAGGGATGGATAGATGAGTGGGACGCCTAACGAGGCCTATCCACAGCCATACCATGCCCGACCAAATAGGATGAATAAGAGAGTAGTAGAGAGAGAGAGAGAGAGAGAGAGAGAGAGAGAGAGTGGTGACCTCTCTCTTGGCCCTCAGTCGTTTGGTGTGCCATGTCCCTCAGCCCAGAATGTGTCATTTTTATCTTTATGGTCAATTTTTGCAAAAACAATACCAATTTCTTCTTTTGCTCATTGCTCAATATACGATTGTTGGATGGAGCGCAAACTTGGAGGGTATTGAGATGATGACGTGAGCTTTCTCGAAAAAGAAGAGAGATATGGACTTTCTAATAATTTTTTTCAAGAAGAGGAATAGCAAAGTTAAAGCTTGGCCATGGAGCACATGTATCAAATGATGCATTTAGCTGTGATGATATGGTTCTCTGTGGTATTCTTGCAGCCTTGGCTGAGGATGCTAACGACATAGGAGAGGTCATGATGAGTAGCCACGGAGGCATACATGAGGAACTCCACCATGTTAGATAAGTCATTCGTCCTAGCTACAGCAAGAATATTGCTAGTGCAAGGATTTTTGTGAGATTGGTGAGTGGCCAATGGATTTGCCATGAGACTTGCATATCAAAGGTGGAATATTTAGCGACGCATCAAGCAGAAGTGTCCTGATTGAGCAGAATCTCTCCACTTCTGGCAAGTTAAAGTACCTGAATGCCAAGGTAGTCGTTCAAGGACTCCGAGTTGATAGCTGTTGTTTGAATATGACAGTGAAAAAAGAGAGGGCTCAAACAAAACGAGGTTGTCAACATAAAGGATTATATCCAATGTCTTGTTACGAGGCTGAAAGCAGACGGATTGATATAAGTGAAGACAAGCCAGGACTTTGCAGATTTTCAAATTCCATTCATGTGGTGTCTGGTTGAAGCGTTGGAGAGAGGGTTTGAGGTGGAAGAATAAATAGGCTTTTATTGGGTGAAAAAAACCTTGAGGATGCTTTATATAAATCGTCTCATTCAAGGCACCATACAAGAAGGTACAGTTGACGTCCATCTCATATAGAATCCAATTGTCAGTATCAACACATGATAGAACGACGGGAATAGATGAGTACTTAGCCATGAGTGCAAAACTATCATTTTCGTTAACACCGAGTACTTGACTGTGGCCGTCAGCTACAAGACGTGCTTTGTAGCTTCCATGTTTTCCCGCACTGTTGAAGTTTTTACAAAATATCCATGTGTACGTAACGATAGCTTAATGTGGTGGTTGCGATACAAGATCACAAAATTCTTGTTCTTTAAGTTGATCAAATTTATCTTGTGCTACTTTCTGCCAATGATCTACTTATGGACGACTCATAGCCTCTTTCTAGTTGATGGGATAAACGACCTGTGTGACGGAAGTAGCTTTGTCAAAATGATTAGCGGTGGTGACCATGAAAATGAGAAGTACGTAGATATAGTACACGGATGCCTAGATCTCTGTGGGCTAAGAATGGCAGAGGAAGTGGACGTCAAAACAGGAACAATGTTTGATGATTGATTTTCATTTACATTCTCTTGATGTACATCTGGAGAAAGAGCTTCCTTGCATTGATCTACTACAGGATCAACATTAAACCTTTGAATTAGTTTAAGTAATGGATCCATATACACGGTATTGATCATTCTAGTTAGGAGGCTCTTGGTCTTGATGAAGCTGGTTTCATCATGGATTGGCTAGTGAGCTTGAGTAGCCGTTTCAGTTGTGGCGTTCCATACTCTACAGATGTTACAATGATCCTCATACCCAAGATGATTGCAGGCCTTGAATCTGGGCTCCACATTGGACCAAAGCCTTGGGCGCATCCATATATGAGCTGTATATACCTATGTGTTTGAGATGAATATTATGACCTGACTAGGCTTTCTATGGAGAGTACGCGTTACTGGGAAGCTTGGCGTTGGGCAGCCTATTTGTTATATAGGTAAAAGTAGTGAGGAATTATTCCTAAAAGACAGATAGAAGTGTTATTGTATGAAGAATCCTCCGTATTTGCTCCTTGATTTATTCGTTTAGCCTTGCCGTTTTGTTATGGAGTATAGGAGATTGCTTGATGATACTGAATATATTTGTGATTCAAGTACGTTTGAGGAGTGTCATTGATGAGTTCGTCACCGTTGTCCTTGCGCACTCTCGTGACATTTTCATTTGCGTCATCTTCCACTTGCTGGATCAATGTTTTAATGACTCCGGCGGTTTTATTCTTGTAATGCTGGAGTTTGACAAAGACAAAATGATTGTATTCTTCAACAATGACTAGGAAGTAATACTTGTTGGATAAATAGTTTACATTGATATAGCGGAGTTCCATATGAATGAGTTCATATGTCCACATTGAGCTAGAAGTAGCATACATATTGAAAGGCTTTTGATGTTGTTTTCCAGTGAGACAACCACTACAAGATAATTAATCAAAGGGTTTGGTTGGTCTGGTGACTGACAAACCTGATTGGTGGCCATCTTTTCCAGAGTTGAGTTGTTGACATGAGCTAGCTTGCAATATCACGTTTCTTTTCTTGTAGGTATTGGAGAAGTTGGGCCACCATTGTTGGCGACAGCCATGAAGGCTATTTCAGGCTGACTGGAGATCATGGCGGATGACACCTCTTTTTAATCACAAACAGTGAGGTACCAAGATCGAGTAGTAACAGCTGCAAGTTGATCCTTGATGTCCAGATCTATGTAGTTCTTGTCAACGTCAAATATAGCCTAGACTCCTTTGTCATAATTACAGCCAACAAAGAGAAACTTTGCTACAAGTTGAAGGACATACAGAACTTGATGGAAAGTATGTGTCACTTGTTTCTCTTTCAAGGTGATCAGAACCTTAACAGTGCCTTTTCCATAAGCAGGAATCAATCAGCCATTCCTAACTTAGGCTCCGCGAGGCTTGAAAACTGAGTAAAAGAGGTTTATCACTCCTTACGACAATTTATGTGCTTTGTATAGCCATAGTCAATGATGCATGCAAGGATGCCAGTTGTGATAAGGTAAGCAATTTCAACTGATCACATTACCAATTCCTCAAATATAGGGCATTCTTGTTAACCTCATATGCCCCTTGTCCATAGCTGACATTTGGACAGGCACAGGACGGACTAGGCATACACTGCTTCCTACGAAGTCATGTAAGTCTGGTCCAGACAGACAAGGTATGCACTCCTCCTTTTGAGCAAGTCGCCTTGGTCTAAACTGTATAGTTTAGCCTGGAAACACTACCTAGGACAAATCCTTGTGGCTTAGATGTTCAAGAGTTAGTCTCTGGAGCGAGAGGTCACTAGATTAAATCCCAGCCCAATGACTAGTTTTCTTTGTGACCAAAAGGTGGACAGGAAGGTTCTAAGAGACATCTTAGAATATTCCACGATCCTTGCTGGTGGCTGGCGCCACTTGGCACTCACAAAGAGCGCCATATAGGCAAGGGGGATGATGCAATCCAAACTACCGCCAAAGTGGCTCATCCAAGGAGCCACTGCCCGCCTACGCTAGAGGCTGGCTCTAGGACTATAGGTACCTGTCCATTTCCTATGATTCATTGCAAATATTACCTTTTGAGACTCCTCAAAAAGTTGTCCACCAGAGGCAGACACTGAAGATGCATTGGTTGGTCTAAGCCCCAAGAGTTACCTCCTCGCGCGAAGGTGACTAGGTGCTAAGGACACAATACATGGAAATGATTCCTATGAACTGCTTAGTATAGAACCGTGATTCTAAGGGTGATATCTCCTCCTAGTTGCAATATTAGGAGCGGACAGCAAGTACCATTGCGTCGGCCTTGTTTTCTATTCCATTGCATTAGCCCAGTTGAGAGTTCTTACTCTCCAGAAAAATCAAGATAAAAACTGGTCAGTTTTCAAAAATTTGTTTCTTGAGTGGATTTTCAGTGTGAGAATATTCAACAGTAGAATGGATTCACCATCCATCTCCTGATATTGCTTTATGGGCTAAATACCTGCAAACCTTAAGAAGAGATCAGAGAAATTAGGAAGAAGGTTTGAAAAGGCAGCATAAATGCTACTCAATTGGATTTCATCTAATAGAAATACTTGTTGTTATCCTTGTGACTTTTCCATAAATTGTGGTTGACCTTGACTTTGTCGTGTGGGACAGTTGAGTTAAAAATGTTCCTTCTTGTTATGTTCCTAGTAGATCCAATCATCGGAGTGAACACAATAGGACACTGGATCTCAAGGAGATCATCCTAGTTATAGCTGATACAGAGCTTGCGTGCCTTGGTTGTTGCTCAAGCAATTTGTATCGAATGCTTCAAATATTCTGGTTTGTTGATGTTGGAAAATGGACAACCGTCAGATCATCTTGATCCAATGATCTACTGGGCTCGGCACAATATCAACAAAAAGGAAAAACAAGAGGGCCGAGAGTGAAACCATCATCTCTCTCTCGACCCTCCTGTCTATCCTACATGGCAGGGCATGGTATGGCTGTGGACATGCCTCTTTAGGCGTCCCACTGATCCATCCATCCGCGGCCCTGTTCTCTGTACTCATCCTATTGGAGCTCCGGAGAGCTGACGGAACAACTCTACCAGAAGTCATTTGTTTTGGCAAGTTTTGGACCAACAGGATGTGTGGCCTGGCAGACGAGGCAAGAGTGTGAGCGTGAGCTCCTCTCGACTCCGACGCTGCTCACGTGGCAAGTACCAAGGAAACGCTAAAGATATTCCTCTTTCTAAAGATGGATCCTGTGGTCAGGAATCCTACGAGGGCGTTTGGATTGATCGGCGCCGTCGCTGAACCGAGAGGTGCGGTCGGTCCATCATCGTGAGACAAATGCCCGAGCCAGATGGATGGTCATGAAGAAGCTACCGCAGATCCGGACGATCTCGTCCGTGGATCGCACCGAGGGCGCTGGGCATGCGCCAACCTCGGTCTGCCAATGATCGGAGATCATTGAACGGTGTCCGGAAGATCCTATGAAGACACAAGGAGACCAAACTGTGTCAACACTTGTACTTTTCTGCTTCTAGCTAGTTTAGACAGATAAGTAGCTGTAGGTTTGTATTTCCTATTAATTCGTCTGTGTGTAACCATTTTGAACAAGCTTAGTATCGTTGGAAAGCTTGTGAGACAAGTCGTGTAACTGTGCCTTCAGTTCATACTCTTGAATTGTACAGTCAGTGACATTGCTAAGGCAAGAGTGCCTGTGTGTGTGTAAGAGGTAACTCATAACTGAGAGGTCATCACCAACGATTCACCACAGTACCAGAGAGTTGAACCATCAGAGTACCTCATTTGAAGATCCCTAAAGATTTTGTTATGTAAAATTCAACATTTGGTATCAGAGCAGGTGGCATCTTCAGATCTAAGCAACTATGGCGGCAACAATCAACAATGGAGATCATTTCAAAGTGGCACCGTTTCACGGTGATGACTACCATACCTTCACTTTCAACATTGAGATGATGTTCCTAAAAAAAGGCCTATGGGGCGTCGTCTGCGATCCTCCTACTGACACATTACCTGCAGGAGCGTCACCTGAAGAACAAGTCAGCTGGAAGCATCGCTGTGACCAGGCCTTCTTAATTCTGGCACTAAATCTTACAGAGCGACTCAAGTTTGTCATCAGAGAACACAATCCAACCAACTGTCCAAGGAAAGCCTGGAAGGCCCTGAAGAGTTGCTATGAAAGGACAAGCAATGTTGAGTGGGAAGTCTACTCACAGAGTTCCATACTCAGCACATGGAAGAAGGAACACGCCTGGAAGACCGTGTGTCCCACCTCAAACAGCTGGCAACAGGTATTTCATCAATGGGAGAAGTCATCTCTGAAAGAGTTTTGGAACTAACCTTTTTTCGTGGACTACCTGCCAGATTCAAAGATACCATCAACCGACTTCAGACTTTCCAGAAACAGGGAAGACCTTTGATGCTCAACTTGCTGAGCTTCGGACAACATGACAGCAAGCTATTGGGGCACAAGGAAGAGCTACAAGTGGGGCACCTGGTGCCGCCGCTGAAGCAGCACCACCAGCAATAGCAGCAACACCACTTGGAAGTCAACCATATTCTCAGACACTGGAGAAGGCTGTCGAAGAACTCATCATGGTTGAAGAACAGTACATCAAAGACAACGGAGGTGAAACCGGTCTTCTGACTAAATACCAAGGACAAAGAAGTTTGGAGCTTATGGAAACGGCAGTCAGGGATCTCTTACACATTTCAACAGCAAAGATCAACCAACCCCGCGTTCACCATGGGGCTTTGGTCTACCGACTGATCGAGTGTGCTGGACATGTAAGCAGAAGGGACAGATTGCCGTGGACTGCCCTAAATGACTTCCACACTTCACTCGCCATTATGGAGCTCGTCGACCCCATCAAGCAATGCTGACCACCTACATGTCCACCGTGGCTGCTTTTCTTACAGGGTCCACCAAAGCACAGGAGTCATCAGATGAAGAAGACAATTTTCAGCTGAATCTTCTATCTGAAGGACCAATCCTACGTGACAAAGACATGTCAGCCTCGCAGCTAGAGCATCCAATCTATGGTTCAGCAACAGAAGAGATAGCACATCACACCCTGGCAGAAGAAGAACTCGTGACTGAAGAGTTGGCCATGTGCTCCATCGACAGTGCCCTTCTTCTGGCTGCCGGCATTCTGGCATGGATCATGGACTTTGGCTGTACGAAGCATATGACCTGCAAGAAGGACTGGTTTATCAACTTCAAGCATTTTCTCACACCACAAGAAGTTCGCCTTGGTGATGGAAGGACTATCCCTGCCTACTGGCAAGGAACAGTCAAGGTCGGTATCAAATGCAAAGGGTAGCAAGCCATAAGAACCTTCGAGGATGTACTCTACATGCCAGACCTTGCAGCCAATCTTCTCTCAGTCACAAAGCTCAACAACAAAGGCTTCAAAGTTGTGTTTGACACTGATAGGAACTGCAAGGTGTACAACCAAACATCCCAACTGGTAGCAGTGGCCACTCGCATGGGCAACCTGACCGTCCTTGACACCAGCGAACCCTCAAGACACCCAGAAACACAAGAGATGGCGTTTGTGGCCTCTTCATCTATATCCGGTAAAACAACGACTCCGTCAACCACGACAGAACTTTGGCACAAGCGGCTGGCACAATTCAGCTATCCCACTCTAACCAAAACGGCTGTAGATTCAGTTGCTTACGACCTACAAGACATCCTGCTGCAAGACCGAGAAGCACCCATGCGTGAAGGTTGTATCACTGGCAAACAACATCGAGCATCGTTTCAGTCACTTTCGTCACATGGGACTCAGGAGTGCCTGGAACTCGTGCACATGGATCTCTGCTACATCAAGGAAGGCTCTCTCTCCAACAAGCACTACTTTCTCGTCATCTTGGATGACTACACGCATATGGCCTGGACCCGGATCCTTCGTTTCAAGTCTGACGCTATTGAAGAGATCAAAACCTGGGTTCGACAGGTTGAAAACGAGACCAGCCTGACAGTCAAGAAGATATGAACTGACAACGGGACAGAGTTTTGTCAACCGCACTCTCAAAGCCTTCTACAATGAAAGAGGTATTCAACACCAAACTACAGTGCCATATATTCCACAACAGAATGGCAAAGCAGAGAGGATGAATCAGACCCTCCTCGAAAGAGTCCGGACTATGCTTCATACAGCCGGCCTCTCATCTGCATTCTGGGCTGAAGCTCTCCACACCGCAACATAAATCACAAATCGTCTCCCCACAACTAAGCTGCCTGCAGGTGCATCCACACCCTACGAAGCATGGACCGGGAACAAGCCTTATTTGGAACACATTCGTATCTTCGGATGCACAGCGCATGCCTGGGTCCGTCCAGAAGAGCGCTCCAAACTGGATCCATGATCCAAAATCTGTATTCTTCTTGGGTACGAGACACGTGACATCTACCGACTCTGGGATCTAGACTCCAAGCGTGTGATTCGGAGCAGGAAGCCCATCTTTGACGAAATTTTCTTCAACCGTGCACGTGATACAACACCACCAGTAGTCACGCCTACCGTCTACATTGAAACAACACCACCACCTCTGCAAAAGTTCTCTGCTGATCCCACACCTGATGACCATGCAGGTTTCCTCCCTCCTGTGGTTCCAAAAGAACATCATCATACTCCGCTACGTTACAGAAGGATGTCTCCAACACTCTGTCACAATCAGGACTACGGCGGTCAGCTAGACTCACTAGACCTCCGACATTCCTTCAGCTAGGTTTTCTGTCCACAACCGAGCTCTCTGCAGATGACGACCTTGATCACACTGTTGGCTCTAGTGGGTGTGGAGGCACCCTGAAGGATGCCTAGCTCTTGCTGATGCATGCTACCAAGGTTTGGGGCAGCCCAGGGACACCAATGGTGAAGAGTGTGGAGCACAAGGATCACGGATGTGAGTGGGCAGAACACATCGCATTCAGTAGAACTGAATCATAACACGAGTTTGTTACTCAGCATAGTGAGATTACATCAGATCCTTATAGCCTGTGATCTAAGCTTTCCAACGCATCCAAGCACGCCCAAAACGGAGCAGTAGAGCCCCTGCTACGGCCGTCGAAGTAACCCTTGGTTGAGCCGCCCACCTGGTTTTGCACTCTAGGCAATGGGAGGCGCTTCGACGATGACCCGTCGAAGCGCCTTTCCTCGCCCAGAAGTCAAGGAGAAGTTCATTCTGGTCAAGGAGGTCCTTATGGTCATCTTATTCATGCCCCAAGTGCATTTGGAGGCCATTAGGAATGAACTCGGATCCCTGGCGGTGGAATATCCCGCCACCCATGGCGGGTACCAGATTCCACCCACCCAACACCCGTTTTTCGGGCTAGGCTAACTTTCTGAATACTCACTCAAATCGAGCGATTCAAAGCTCGATCCTGCATGGAAAAATCCAAGGAATCCAAATCTAAAGTCAGATCAGGTGTTCGACCACTCCTCAGTGGTCGAACCAGGNCTGGTGGTGGAATATCCCGCCACCCATGGCGGGTACCAGATTCCACCCACCCAACACCCGTTTTTCGGGCTAGGCTAACTTTCTGAATACTCAATCAAATCGAGCGATTCAAAGCTCGATCTTGCATGGAAAAATCCAAGAAATTCAAATCTAAAGTCAGATCAGGTGTTCGACCACTCCTCAGTGGTCGAACCAGGAATTACACTCAACGGCACTCATGGCAAGGGGCACACCATGTCAACAATCTCCCCCTTGCACCGCAGCCTTGATGCCCTGTCCTTGGAACCTGTAGCATTTTAAACATCACAGCATAGACCGATCTCCATGCAGCTCGCGTTGTGCCTGTCCGTGGGCTGTGCCTTGGTCATGGCATCGGCGCGCATGCGCTTAGTGCCACAATTCACAATAGCTGCATCTCCCTTCGCCACCAAGTCCCGTGGGTAGTTATGACGGATCTCGATGTGATTGGTCCTCCTGTGCAGCACTGGGTTCTGGGTCAGGCTGATGGCACTCATGTTGTCAACGTTGAGTACCGTCAGCTTCCTTTGCGGTACGCCGATCTCCTTTAGCAGCCGCCTCAGCCACACCGCCTCCTTTGCGGCTTCCGTGAGTGCAATGTACTCCGCTTCGGTGCTGGACAGCGCCACGCAGTTCTGCTTGCCCATGAAACTGCCGCACCACCAAGCACAAACACGTACCTCGATGTTGATTTTCAGTCATCCACATCACCAGCCCAGTCCGCATCCGAGTAGCCGACCAACTCGAGGCAGTAGTCACGCGCTCCCCCTCCAAACACAAGCAGCGACTGTTTTGTCGCCTTGAGATAGCGGAGGATCCGCTTCACCGCTTGCCAATGCAACGGCCCGGGGTCAGCAACGTAGCGGCTCACTTGGCCCTCTGCAAAGGCCAGGTCGGGTCGCGTCGCCACCATGGCGTACATAATGCTCCCCACTACGGACTGGTATGACACACCTGCCATCTCCATCTTCTCCTCGTCCGTGCTTGGGCCCATGCTCGAGCTCAGCTCACACGTGGTGGTCATGGGTATGCCAATGGGGTTGCACTCCTCCATGTTGTAGCGACGGAGCACCTCTTACAGGTACTTTGCCTGCCCCATCTCGAGCGTGCGTGCCTTGCGGTCTCTCTTGATGGCAACGCCAAGGTAGTACTCGAGCTCGCCCATGTCGGTCATTTTGAACCGACCGTCCAGCTGTCACTTCAGGTTCACCAACTCCTCCATGTCCGACGACACGAGGATGAGATCGTCCACGTAGAGTGCCACGATCTGGTGCAACCCCGGTTGCTTCCGCACGTACACGCTGTGATCCGCCTCGCAGCGCTTGAAGCCAAGCTCGGCCATGAAGCCTTCCATTTTCAGGCACCACATGAGTGGCGCTTGTTTCAGCCCGTAGAGCACCTTGCGAAGCCGGCACACCTTCCCCGGCGGCGCGTCCACCCCCTCCGGCACCTCCATGTAGACCTCCTTGTCCAGGTCGCCATTGAGGAATGCAGTTTTCACGTCCATTTGGTGGACTTCATAGTCGCGCACCGCGGCCACCGAGAGGATGGAGCGAATGGAGGCGAACTTTGCCACTGGCACGAAGGTTTCATCGTAGTGTTCACCCTTTCGCTGGGCGTACCCCTTCGAGACCAGCCGCGCCTTGTACCGCTCCACCTTCCCCTCCTTGGTGAGCTTCTTCTTGAAGATCCACTTGGAGCCAATGATTTTTGCGCCCTCCGGCCTGTGAATCAGCTGCCAAGTGCCGTTCTCTTCATGGGAGGCGAGCTCGGCTTTTATAGCTCCCTCCCACTCAGCCCCATCCTTCCGCTGCAATGCCTCCTTGACGGTCTCGAGCTCCTCTTGCGCAAAGAACGCTCGAGCGAGCCCAGTCCAGATGCCCTCTGCGGCATCGTACCTCTTTGCCGTCCTCCTTGCGCGTCCGCTTCTCCGGGGCTGGTGCTGTTGAGGCTGCTGCTGCTGCTGACGTTGCTGCTGCTGCTGCCCCCTCGCGGTGCCACTCACACCGCTGGCCTACTCCCCCTTTCTCGGGGACCGTGCAGATGTGGGCTCACTCCCCGTCTCCTCGTTCGGCTCCACTGCTGCCGGCACTTTGGACTCATTCTCCGACTCGGCTGAATGGAAATCAGCCGCTCCAACATTGCCCGGATGGTTCTCGCCAGTTGGAGCCGATGGGACGTCACCCTCTTTTGCGTCCTCCGGCGTCTCCCCCTCAAAGAGTGGCACCCACTCCCCACGCTTGGAGAGACCCGCGTCCTTGTCCGTCTAATGGCTGGCCTCGTCGAACGTGACGTCGTGACTCTTCACGATCTGCTGCCTCCGCGGGTTGAAGATCCGGTATGCCTTGCTCCCGCTCTCGTACCTGACAAAGATGCACCGGCGAGTTCGCGGGTCCAGCTTGCCCCACCCCTCTCGTGCCTGCACAACAGCGTGTGCAACACAACCAAACGTACGAAGGTGTGCCACAGTTGGCTTCCTCCCGCTCCACACTTCTTGTGGCGTCTTCCACACCTTGGACTCCACGTCTTTTAGCGGCTTCGTCGGCATCAGGTTCATGATGTACGCCGCTGTCCGTGCCGCCTCGCCCCAGTACCGCTGCGCGAGGCCGGCGTCACTCAACACGGACCGGACCATGTTGAGGATGGTGCGGTTCGCCCTCTCGGCGACGCCATTCTGCTGCGGAGAGTGTGGCGTAGTTTTCTGCCACGCGATCCCCTTGCTCTTCATCCATGCTGAGCAGCCCTTGTACTTGCCGCCGTTGTCGCTCCGGAACGCCTTCACCTTCAACTCCATTTGGCGCTCCACAGCCGCGACAAACTATTGCATACACAAAAAAACATCGCTCTTCCTCTTGATGATGTAGAGGTAGAACTTGCGGTTGTGGTCATTGATGAAGGTGACGAAGTAGCGCGCCCCACCAATGGAGGGCTCAAACGGTCCACACACATCGGTGCACACTACCTCCAACTTTGCCGATGCACGCATCCCCTTTCCTGCAAACGGCTGTTGTGTCGCTTTGCCGACCACGCACAGCTCGCACACGGCGTCCTTGGCTGCGTCGAGGCTCTTGACCTCAAGACCCCGCACCACTTCCTTCTTTGCCATGTCCCTCACCGTTGAGGGAGCGATGTGGCATAGCCGGCGATGCCACAGGTCCAGGTCCCCTTCATCCTTCGTCGCGAGGTTGGCGGCATCGGTCCTCACCGCATCAGCGAGAACCTTGGTAAGGGGAAGGTACAAGTTCTCCTCCCTCTTGCCACGTGCAATTACCTCGTCGTCTCCCTCCTTCCGGATGATAGCCTCTTTCTTGTTGAAGAGTGCCTCTAGCCCCTTGTCGGTAAGGCGGCTCACTGACAACAGGTTTGCCCCAAAGTTGGGCATGTGGAGCACGTCGTAGATGGTGCACGGAATGACTTTCCCGTTCACCACAGACTCAATGCGAACATTGCCTTCGCCCACGGCCAACTCTGTTTTGCCGTTGGCCACTGTCATGCGGCGCTCGATGGCGCCGTAGGTGACAAATGCCGCCCGGTTGCATTGTGTGTGGCGGCCTGATCCGGAGTCGATCACAGTGACTTCCGGATCTGTCAAGTCGGTAGACTCCCTGGCCATCATGGCTTGGGTGTCCTTCTTCCCGCCCTTCCAGGACTGGTCCGACTTCTTGTTGGGGCAGTTTCGTGCATAGTGGCCCTGTTTGCCACAGTTGTAGCACCCCCCCTTGTTGTCACCTCTCTTGGTACCCTAGTTAGCACCCTTCCCCTTCTTGCCTCCCCCTCCACCTTGAGGGAGGACGGCATAGGCGGAACTTGATGTTGCCCCGGTCTCTCTTCCACCACGCCGCATCCATTCGTTGCGGACGTACTCAGCCACCTTCGGGTACTTTAGCTCATCGGTGGACCAGCCGCCTACGACGGTGATCATGGGAATCCAACTGTCCGGCAAGGCCAGAAGGAAGATCATAGCTTGCAGCTGAGGATCGACCTTCCATCCGGTGGCTACGCACTCGGCAGTAAGGGACTCAATCTGCTGCAGGATCTCCATGATGTCGTCGCCTTCGTTGGCTCGGAGGGTGACGAGCCTCTTGAAGACGAAGAGCTGGTTAGCAAGGTCGGTGGACTGGTAGATGGTGCAGAGTTTCTTCCAGGCCTCCGCGGCCTCCGTGCATCCTTGAATGAGGGAGCGCTGCGTCGGAGCAAGCGCATACACCAACAAAACAAGCGTCTTCTTGTTGTGCTTCTTGTATGCTTCCACTTCCTCCGGCGTCGCGGTATCCAGAGGGGCAGTTTCTTCACCCTTGACCAGCTCAATGAGGCCCTTGTCACCAAGGAAGACCTCAAATTCCCACCTCCAAAGGTGGAAGCCAATTCCGTCAAACTTGGAGACTCGGATGCTCTCTTGCTCGGTCAGTGCCATGGCGTGCGGCGGTAGCGTGAACGTTGTAGAGCTAGGGTCCCTCTAGGTACGTGGGCCCATAACCCTTTGTTTGCTCTAGTGGGTGTGGAGGCACCCTCAAGGATGCCTAGCTCTTGCTGATGCACGCTACCAAGGTTTGGGGCAGCCCAGGGACACCAATGATGAAGAGTGTGGAGCACTAGGATCACGGATGTGAGTGAGCAGAACACGTCGCATTCAGTAGAACTGAATCGAAACACAATTTTGTTACTTAGCATAGTAAGATTACATCAGATCCTTATAGCCTGTGATCTAAGCTTTCCAACGCATCCAAGCACGCCCAAAACGGAGCAGTAGAGCCCCTGCTACGGCCGTCGAAGTAACCCTTGGTGGAGCCGCCCACCTGGTTTGCACTATAGGCGACGGTAGGCGCTTCGATGATGACCCGTCGAAGCGCCTTTCCTCGCCCAAAATTCAAGGAGAAGTTCATCCTGGTCAAGGAGGTCCTTATGGTCACCTCATTCATGCCCCAGGTGCATTTGGAGGCCATTTGGAATGAACTCGGATCCCTGGCGGTGGAATATCCCGCCACCCATGGCGAGTACCACATTCCACCCACCCAACACCCGTTTTTCGGGCTAGGCTAACTTTCTGAATACTCAATCAAATCGAGCGATTCAAAGCTCGATCCTGCATGGAAAAATCCAAGAAATCCAAATCTAAAGTCAGATCAGGTGTTCGACCACTCCTTAGTGGGCGAACCAGGAAGTACACTCAACGGCACTCATGGCAAGGGGCACACCATGTCAACACACACAGCACTACTCACACAAGTGGTGGATCCCACCTGCTTCAAAGATGCTATGCGTCGCACAGATGCAAACCAATGGTGTCAAGAAGCTCAAGAGGAGCTCTCTCAGCTTCAGAAATATCACACATGGGATCTGGTCTCTTGACCATCCAACACACCCATTGTCACATGTAAGTAGGTGTTCAAGACCAAGCTGACTAGTGCAGGTACACCTGATCGCCACAAGGCACGCCTCGTTGCGCGAGGCTTCAGCCGAGTTCTTGGAGTAAAATACCAAGACAATTTTGCACCAGTGGCCAAGTACTCATCCATCAGGGTGATCCTCTCTCTGGCCGCTAACAACAAATGGCATCTCCATCAAATGGACGTCAAAAGTACTGTCCTCAACGGTGATCTGAAAGAAGTCATCTACATGACTCAACCAGAAGGCTTCGTATCCCCAGATCACCCCGATCATGTCTGCAAGCTCAACAAATCTCTGTATGGGCTGAAGCAAGCTCCACAACAATGGAACCTGAAGATCCACGAGTTCTTTTTGGTCCAAGGTATCCAGCGCCTGCACTCTGACCACTCCGTGTACTTCCGCGGAGGGTCCAACCTTCTCGGCATTATTCTCTACGTGGGCGACCTTATTCTGTTTCGACCGTCCCTCTCTGTTCTGGATACTCTCAAACATCAGCTTTCTCGCTGTTTTGAGATGACAGACATGGGCCTCTCAAATACTACATTGGGATTCAAATCACTCATGACGTCCTGCACGGTCACGTAGCACTAACCCAAACCACTTATGCTCAACGTGTGGCTGACAAGTTCGGGCTTGATACATCCACTCCTCAAACGACCCCACTCTCCAAGGATCATGGTCTTACCAAACCAATCACAGTAGCCACACCCTTGGCCTCCTTGGAAGATGCCCAAGATTTCCCGCGAATGGTGTATGCTTCTGTGGGTAACAGACATGACCTCTCCTTTGCTGTTGGCCTCCTTAGTCAAGGCTATCAATGCCCCACTGCTGCTCACATCGTGGCCGCCAAGCGTAGCATTCGCTATCTCCGTGGATCCGCTTCTCTTGCTATCCGCTACTCCTCTGGAAACAATGTTCTCCAGGGCTTCTGTGATGCTGATCTCTCTGGTGATCACACCACCAGCCGCTCCACCTCTGGGTATGTCTTCCTCCTCAATGGTGGACCTGTCAGCTGGCGCAGCCAGAAGCAGTCTGTGGTCGCTCTCTCCTCAACGGAAGCTGAATACATTGCTGAGAGCGAATGCACAAGAGAGGCGGTTTGGCTTTGTATGCTTTTGAGCGAGCTTGGATTTGATCAACTCGAGCCTACGCCCATCCACTGTGACAACGGAGGGGCTATCGCTCTTTCCGATGATCCAGTTCTCTATGACCATACCAAGCACGTTCATCGGTAGTACCACTACGTTTGCGATGCTGTTACGTAGGGCGAACTTGTCATGCACTACCTCCCCACTGTCGATCAAACCGCTGACATCTTCACCAAAGCCCTCTCTGTCGCCCGTCACGCTCATCTCCGTGCTCGCTTGGGTTTTCTCTCCTCGTCCTGATCCTTCTCGGCGCTGTCTTCTTCCTTTTAGGTTCCTTCCCACTGTCGCTCGTCCCCGGCTCTCTCTTTCCGAACCCCCCGTATGAGGCGTTGGGACGGACGGAGATTGTCCTCGGTGGAACCGTCGTCGCTTCCCATTTCCGTTACCCCCACATGAGGCGTTGGCACGGACGCGGGTTCCATGCGACCATTTTCTCCACCTCCTTTTGCTTCGGCCTGCCGCTGTTCTCTCTCTCCTTGCGCTTTGTTTTCCTCTCACGCCTCGGTCCTTGCATAACGCCAACTCCCTCTCACCCTGGCCTGTTCGCTGCTGGACCCACGCAGCTCCAAACTGCAATTTCTCTTCAGCTATATTCTGCTCGTTCCTCCTCCTCCTTCAGACCCCCATGGGTGGGCTGCCCCCTGTTCAGCCCACCATGGGGGCCGGATGCGCGGGAGGCAGGACCCACTCCCCCAAGTCCGGGCAAGTTGTGCTGTTGGGACCGGTCTATCTCTCAGCCCTCGGGGCGTTGCCCGGGCTACAAAGTTCTCACCGACCCACTGTACACCCTGCGTCTTGTTGCTCCGGACTTCTCTCCTCTTCTCTCTCAGCGAGGCTCGGTTGGCCCGAAGGGGGGGGGGATTTCTTATGCCGTGCATTCCCATGCCTCGCCCTGTCTTTCTTTTCCGTCATCCCCATCCTCTCGGCTCTCTTCTCGCAGGGGGGCTTCTTTCCTTTTTCCACTTGTCGGCTCCAACTTCACCAGCGCTTGATCAACAAGGGGGGGAATGTTGGAAAAGGACAACCGTCAGATCATCTTGATCTAATGATCTACTAGGCTCGGCACAACATCAACAAAAAGGAAAAACAAGAGGGCCGAGAGTGAGATCATCATCTCTCTCTCTCGACCCTCCTGTCTATCCTACATGGCAGGGCATGGTATGGCTGTGGGTAGGCTTCTTTACGCGTCCCATTGATCCATCCATCCGCGGCCCTATTCTCTCTACTCATCCTATTGGAGCTCCGGAGAGCTGACGGAATAACTCTACCAGAAGTCATTTGTTTCGGCATGTTTTGGACCAACAGGATGTGTGGTCCGGCAGACAAGGCGAGAGTGCAAGAGTGAGCTCCTCTCGACTCCGAGGTTGCTGACGTGGCAAGGACCAAGGAAACGCTGCAGATATTCCTCTTTCTAAAGATGGATCCTGTGGTCAGGCATCCTGCGAGGGCATTTGGATTGATCGGCGCTGTTGCTGAACCGAGAGGTGCGGTCGGTCCATCATCGTGAGACAAATGCCCGAGCCAGATCGATGGTCATGAAGAAACTACCGTAGATCCGGACGATCTCGTCCGTGGATCGCACCGAGGGCGCTCGGCATCCGCCAACCTCGGTCTGCCGATGATCAGAGATCATCGAGCGGTGTCCGGAAGATCCTTTGAAGACACAAGGAGACCGGACTGTGTGAACACTTGTACTTTTGTGCTTCTAGCTAGTATAGACAGATAAGTAGCTGTAGGTTTGTATTTCCTGTTACTTCGTCTGTGTGTAACCATTTGACCAAGCTTAGTACCATTGGAAAGCTTGTGAGAGGAGTCGTGTAACTGTGCCTTCAGTTCGTACTCTTGAATCGTACAGTCAGTGACATTGCTAAGGCAAGAGTGCCTGTGTGTGTGTAAGCGGTAACTCATAACTGAGAGGTCATCACCAACAATTCAGCACAGTACCAGAAAGTTGAACCATCGGAGCACTTCAGCTGAAGATCCCTAAAGATTCTGCTATGTAAAATTCAATAGTTCATCTGGTTCTCCTTGGTATTTTGTGTATGGCTCAACCTCACCTCCATTTTGTTTAGTGTAGGCGTCTTGTGAAGTACGACAGGTTGAGTGATCTACTCACTTATGAGTACATGAGGTTTGGCTATAGTTCTTGTTGCTACTAGCACTGGACTTGCTGTTGCTTGTACTGCTACTTGTGCCACACAAACGGTTATCCAATAGTATCAAGTATTGGGAAAG
Source organism: Penium margaritaceum (assembly GCA_023375785.1). NCBI lineage: Eukaryota > Viridiplantae > Streptophyta > Zygnematophyceae > Desmidiales > Peniaceae > Penium > Penium margaritaceum. The sequence goes on along the minus strand of SZWC01000309.1, from coordinate 402,796 downwards.
GGGCCATCCCGCTCAGTTGTAGGAGCAAGTTCCAGGAAACTGCCAGATTATTACTCCAATCGTCAGTCAGAATTCAACATTGGAAAGATCAGGTGGCGAATTGTATACGGTCCAAGTTTCAGGCCGATCTAACAGTCGGATTGGGAGACATGAGTTTTCGATGTTTCTGGGGTCATGGACCGCCGATGTCTGGGTGACCATGGGTGACGACTCCATGTTTAGCCTGAGAAAAGAAAAAGGCAAGAGCTCCAGGCTCAAGACCTGATGGGAGAAATATCCAAAAACGTCTTTGGTCTTAGGATTGCCTTGTAAGAATGTGTTGACTAGGATAAAAGTAGCTCTTATTTCTTTTTAGGTGAGGTGAGATCCTTGTGTGCTAGCCATGGACAGATGACGATTCTCCATGGGATTGTGGGTTATGTGACCACTAGGAGTGAGCCATGAGAGCATTCTTTAACTCTCTAGGTTGTGTGTGACTGGTCAGCCTGATTGCTAGGCTGATTTGCTCTCTTGTGTGAGATTGAGGACTCTAGTATGTGAGCCTTGGCCTCCATGGCTAAGTGGTCTGGCTTGTGAGAAGGCTGACTTGCCCAAGCTCTAGCTCTATATGTACTCCATCGTTTTTAGTGAATCCACAACCATTCTTCACTACAATTGATGCCCTTTCAGTCCCACATGCTCGTTGCTCCAAGGCCCCCTCTCTCCTCCAGATGCAACTATGGATCACAGCGTGTACGTGCGACCCGGCAACAAACTCCATCAAATCGTCGCTCTCTACGCGGATGACCAGATTTTGTACTTGACGTATCTGTTGAGCCTACTGTGACTGAAAGAGCAGCTAAGCAACAGATTTAAGATGCGCAGATGGGGGAGCTGGAGTACTACCCTGGGATGAGCATCACGTGGAACCAAAGGACGCACGCGCTTGAGTCGGGGCAGGCCAAATACGTCGCTGAGGTGCTGAAGCTATACGGCATGGAGGATTGTAAACCAGTTGGCAGTCAGGTCTCCACGACCTATGAACTGAGTGTGGTAATGGCGCCGCAAACAAAAGAAGAGAGGGAGGGTATGACAGGAGTTCCCTACCAATTAGCGGTGGGCAACCTCATGTACGCCATGGTGGTGACTCGACCGGACCTGGCCTATGCAGTAGGCCAAGTAAGGAGGTACGTGGCCGATCCAGGGCTACTAGACTCGTAGGTGGTCAAGCGTATCCTCTGCTACATGCAGGCGATGCGGCACGCGCGCCTGAGGTTTGAAAGCAAGGGACAAATGGACTCTTTGCTTTTGGTCTATTACATGGATGCAAACTACGCTGGCCATGTGGACAAGCAGAAGTCCACACCCGGCTACGTGATGCAGAAAAAAGCAAGACTGTGTCGCCACCTCCACAGTAGAAGTAGAGTACATTGCGCTGGCTGAGGCGGTCAAGGAGGCAGTGTGGCTCCCCAGGTTGCTGGAGGAGCTGAGCGTGCCATAGCAGGAGGTTACTGTGGTGCAAGAGGACAACACTGGCTCAATCTTGCTAACCAACAACCTAACGCAGCACAGGAGGATGAAGAACATTGACGTACATTATCACTGCATATAGGACATGGTTAAAAGGGATAGGTGGTGTTGGAGTACTACGGCACGTACAACATGCTTGTGGATTGCTTGACCAAAGTGAAACTCATCAACCGGCACGCATTGAGCATGGCCGGTCTTGGGATGACCAACTATGATGGGCTGGAGGGCGCAGCGGAAGATGAGTAAGAGCAAGCAGGAGCAGCGGGCATGGCAGGTGCAAGGGGGGCTGCATGCCCAAGTGCGGCCCAAGAGGTGCCGACGAGCAGCCAGAGAGAGGAAATTCCTCGTTGATGGATCTGGCGACTTGAGGATTGCTCGGATCCTGAAATGGAGGATTATCCCTTAAAATTGACAATTTGTGGAATCCGGTGGAAGTTGTTTCACCAGAATTGGACTAGTAACGAGGGACATATGGGCTTCCAAAGTTGAGTGTGTGCGGCGGCACTGGCAGCCGGTCGCGGATGACTTCCGGTGAATAATTGACCGGAACGAGTAACAAAATGCCATCTGGGGAGTTTTCTCTAGAACAGCTGCCGAGGCGTCCGGTAGATGATCCACCAGATTTCAGGAATACAGTTATTGAGGAACTTGGCCAAAATCCAGGCTTGGAGTCTGAACTCAATAGTACATTTTGTTACTCAGAGACAGTCAAAATTCCGACTGGAGGTCAGCGAACAGGTTTCAACCCACATCAATCCCCATCACCAAACTCGATGATTAACTAATCGAAACAGATCCCAAAGGTGCTAGGGGCGCCGCCACTATACATAAGGACATCTGCACCTTGGAATGGCGTTTTGATGGGTCCTTGATGTGTGAAGGTGCCTCGGTGGGTGACATGATGCACGCCGCCGACTGAGCGGCTGGTTTGGAGTGCTGCGCTTTGGCTGACATAGCGAGAGCTACGGTGATCCAAATCGCACACGGTTTGGTACATTGGAGAGCTCATAACTAGCTCTACAAATATTCAGATCATGTCCATGTTAGAAACTAATGCAAAATCGTGTTCTTCCTTGTGCAAAAGTGACTTTCTCCCATTTTTCTTCAACTGCCAGAAACATGGCGTGAGACGACCAGAAAGCTCACGCTTAGAATCGGAATCACCCACATAAAAAATAGCCGTGAGTACAAGAGACCCGTCGGGCCACGTTGGAACAGCACCCCAGTTAGTAACAAAAGCAATGTCATCGGCACCAACATTATGTGCAAAGAGGCAGAAGAACCAGTAGCTGACAAAGCAATGGGAGAAGACACTCTTCCTCACCCCGTCTGTGCTGATCGTTCAACTGAAGCACTAGCACCAAATACTTTTGCAGACAAGAAGGCATTGTGGCAATAACAAGAGGAGTAAGCCTTTACCCTTCTTGCCATGCAAGTTTTAGAACGGCTAAAATCTCTCATCCGTGCTGGAAATCCAGATCTTAATCCTAAGATAGCATGGAAGAAACTTCAAGATTGCTACAACAAATTAGTGAGTAGACGAAGCTTGCACTGCCTAATGAATCATATTCACTAAGTATGGAGGATGGTACCAAGATTGATGATCACGTGGTACATCTCAAGGTTCTCATTGACAAGATAGCCTCCATGGGACAAGTGATACCTAAAAGCCAAGTGGTCCATAAAATACTTGGCAGTCTCCCAGAATAATTCAACCGTATAGCTGATCAACTCCTGGTGTCTGAGGAAAAATTTCTTGCTGTAGACAAGCATATCCAAGACCGAGCTCTGTGGATTCAGCAGTAGGAACCAAGAATGCGACTACTTGAAAACAACACTGGGGGCAGACAAGGAAGAGGGGTTCAAGAAGTAAACCAAGGCGGTCTTCTAGTACCACAACAAGTTATACCCATTCCATATTTCATTCTCACACTCGACACAGCTTGTGATTCTATCTTCACAGCAGATGAAAAATATGTTTGTGAAAACAGAGGCTCTATGTCACCTCTGCATTCCAGATATCAAATAAAGGACACAACCATCAGTTTCATCTCGGAAACCATAAGAGATCAGGAGGCAATGAACATGGCCAAGGACGACTAGCCTTTGTGAGCTCCCGTGCCATCCAAGGACAACATCAACAAGATCAGTCACCACCACGACAATGGCAATAAAATGGACATTTTGTATCTCCAGGAACTAAGGCCATGACTCATATCCAATACTAGAAATGCAGGATCCACGGGCACATCAACAGGTTCTTTCCCAATAGAACAAACTTGAAACCAAGAGAACAACAGGCATTGATGGTTCAAGACGCGGCACGTGACACATAAGCATCATTACCACCATCACCCACACAAAGTACATCGATTCTTTCCTCCGATAAACTAGATCCTCCTGTTAATGGAATGCTTCTCCAAATGACATATCCCATTCCATCTGAGAGAGCTATTATGGAATAACTCGCATCTTGTACATTTTAAAGTGTCCTTTTTCTGGCGGCGGGTGTCCTACCTCAATAATTGACTCTATATATATCATCCATATGACAAGCAACAGATCATAGTTCATATAATTCATGCCCATGCATCCACCAAAAGCAGTTCGACTCCGTGATAAAGAAATATTGTAGCAATGGATGTTGGAACAATAACAATCACCATCCTATTCCAGGACAAGCCTGACACCAGACTACTTCGTGACGTTCTTTTTGTCCCAGACCTTGCCACGAATCTCCTTTTAGTATCCACGTTCAATGAAAAGAAATACAATGTGGACTTTGACCTTAATAAAAGTTGCAAAATGTGACCAACAGACGCACGACTTGAAGCAGAGGCCAAGCGCTGAGGAAATTTGACTATTCTACACATTATTGACAATGAACCTGACGTGACACAACTGTTGAAAAAGGGACTATCTGGCTTAATTTCAGGTTCACAGGAGCAAGTTCCAGGAAACTACTAGATGCCTGCTCCGATCGTCAATCTTACTTTTCCATTCAAAAGATCAGGTGGCAAATTGTCTACGGTCCAAGTTTCAGGCCGATCCAACAGTCGGATTGGGAGATATGAATTTTTGAAGTTTCTGGGGTCATGAACCGCCGATTTCTACATGACCATGGGTGACGGCTCCATGCCTTAGCCTGAGAAACGAAAAAGGCAAGAAGACCAGGTTCAAGACATGATGATAGAAATATCCAAAAGGGCCTTTGGTCTTAGGACTGCCTTGTCAGAGTGTGCTGACTAGGATAAAAGTACCTCTCCTTACTTTTTAAGTGAGGTGGGATCCTTCTTTGCTAGCCATGGACACATGGCGATTCTCCAAGGGGTTGTGGATTATGTGACCACGATGAGTCAGCCATGAGATCATTCTCTAGCTCTCTGGATTGTTTGTGATTGGTCAGCCTGATTGCTAGGCTGATTTCCTCCCACGTGTGAGATTGTGGACTCTAGTGAGTGATCCTTAGCCTCCATGTCTAAGTGGTGTGGCTTGTGAGAGGGCTGACTTGCCCACGCTCTAGCTCTCTGCCAGCGAGTTCTGGCAGTTTCAACCAGCACAGGCTGTCACTTTGAGAGTGAGAGGTTAGGATTGAATCTTGATCAAATTTGAGAATTGACCACAAGATGGTGAGGTTCCCAAGACAATCTTTCCAACGAACGTAACATCTTGAAGATCCAATAGTCGGATTGATAATTATGCTCAAAATGAGGTCGGCCAGGTCTACACTCTTCTCTATGAGTAAGACTGTCGCCTTGTAATGACCATAACTCTCTCGTTTTTGTCAAATTTGAAAAGAGGCATATGCAAATTGTAATTTTTTTCCTAAGGTTTCCATTGGTTTAAAACTATTTTCATTCCATCAATTTGTTTGGGCAATGCACCGTTTACAAGTTGGCAAATCTGAGTTGGAGTAGGAGCAGAAGCATATCAAGAGGAGATATCTTTCAAATTCCCCTGTTGATGACCCTGGTTTATGGGTCGATCCGGAAGGTTTTGAGCTCCATTTTCCAGTGTTGGGCTTAGTCCTTCAAAATACCCAGTCTGCTAGAATCTGTCAGACAGTTTTCTGGCAGAAGGCAGTGGTAGCGCCGCCACCCAAGGGCATTGCTAAGCATCCCCAAGGTTGAAAATGGTAGCAGCCGGCATTGTGATAGCAGCCCAGCCTTTGGAGAAGCTAGAGGGACGCGCCAAATTTAAGTTTTGGAAGATCCGTATCCGCTTCCTTTTGGAGAGAGGGGCTTGTGGGAGGCGGCAAGCAGCGACGAGTCAGCTCCAGATTTGCAAGCAACAGGTATCACCGCGGTACAAGTGGTGGCGATGATGATGCTGCAGAAGGGTGTAGCCGGTGTAGGTTCATCTGTAGCTACACAAGTGGCGTATGAGGGCTAGAACAAGAAAGAAAGACATACCTACAGATTGTTTGTCAACACCATCTCCATCCCGTATCTTCAATACGTCAGTGACAAGGCTACTACAAAAGAGGAGTGGGATACATTCTGCGTGAAGAATGAGAGCAAGGTCCTTGCATTCCTCATGCTTTAGGAGGAGAAGATAATGGCACTGAAAATGCAGGGTGGTGAAGGGATGTAGGCGTACCTGGACAGGACAAAGGAGCTGGCGAACCAGCTAAGAGCGGCCGACAACTCTATGGAAGAGACGTGTTTCATCATCCTCTTGCTGAGGAGACCCCCAACAAGCTACAACACGGTACGAGAGACGTTGTAGTGCCAGTCAACTCTTGACCTCCACTTAATCTACACACACCTGGTGCACGTGGAATTGCATTGCAATCGAGGAGAACGCAATGGCGGCGGCAACAATGAAGCAGATTTTTTGGCCACGAGCTCAAGCAACCAGCAGCAGCAGCTGTGGTCTGGGCAAGAGAGAGGCAAGAACAAGGGCAAGTGCCACTACTACTAGAAAGAGGAGCATTACAAGAAAGAGTACTTCATGTTCAAGAGGGATCAAGAGGGACCAGAAGGAGCAGCAGTAGTAGTAGTAAAAGCAATAGTCTCCACAATAGCAGCAGCAACAGTCACACCCGCGTCAGCAGCAGTAGCATAAACAGACCAACGTGTGTCACTTTAGCGACATGAACGTGGCCAAGAAGGTGTACCACCGCCTCTTCATGGTGAAATCAAATATTTTGTAGATGGAGAATGCAGCTCTGGCATGGTTTATGCAGCTCCTGTGCATTCTCCCCCGACTGATATCTTTGGGTGATGATCGGGTGGTATATACTGGGGGGATTGGGATTGTGGAGATGTGGTTGGAAACCCCGTTTGGCATTGAAGTGGGAGTGTTCCATGGTGTGCTCTATATACAAAATGTTGCATTCAACCTTCTCTCAGTCTCCTCTCTCACCAACACAGGATTGCGCATCGTCTTTGACGATGACTATGGCTACATCCTCAACAAGGACACTGGAGACGGGTTGGCCAGGTTGGTGAACGAGGGCGACATGTACCGCCTAGTCGGTGCAAGACTCTTCTCCCACGCGAGCAGAGTCTCGCAGCAGTGGTGTAGGGAACGGATGGTGAGATCTGGTATGTGCGCTATGGCCACATTAGCATGCGCGTCTTGCAGCAGCTTCAAGCAAAGCAGATGGTGCGTGACGTACCCACCATCTCCAACTTTGAGCAACAGTTGTGGAACGACTGCTTGGAGAGGAAGGAGCATCATGAGGCGTTCTCTAGAGTAGGAGAACGTGAAAAGGAGGTACTGGAGCTGGTCCATACAGACTTTTGTGGCCCGATGCAGACCCAGAGCTCGGAGGCTCTAGGTATTGTTTGACCTTCATTGATGATTTTAGCCTTTACACTGCTATGTATGTCCTTTCTTCCAAGGACTAGTGCTTTCACACATTCAAGGAGTTCAAGGCCATGGCGGAGAACCAGACTGGCAAGAAACTCAAGGTGTTGTATAGCGACCGTGGTGGAGAGTACATAAGCAAGGAGTTCCAGGACTACCTCGCAGCAACTGATATCAAGGCGTAGCGTAGTGCGCCATACTTACCATAGCATAATGCTGTAGCAGAACGGGCCAACCACACACCATCGTGGAGTTGACGGACTCCATGCTACACGCAGCTCGGCTGACTTACGACTTGTGGGCCGAAGCCATGAGCACTGCAATCTACATCAAGAATCTTAGTCCAACTAAGGCCCCAGAGATGACGTAGTACGAGGCGTGGTTCGGCAAGAAGCCGAGCGTAGGTCATCTTTGAACATTAGGGAGCTTGGCAGACATCTACGTGCCAAAGGAGAAGCGGGAGAAGTGGGACACAAAGAGTATGTAGATTCTCATGATTGGATATGACGTGGCAAGCAAGGCCTATTGCCTCTATAAGAGGGATACAAGCCACTTCATCATCTCTAGGCATGTCGTCTTGAAAAAAACAACATCATCAGCACCAACATCATCTCCGAAGAGGCAACAGAACTAGCAGTTGACGAAGCAGTGGGAGCAGACACTCTTCTTGACCCCATCTCTCCTGATCCTTACTCGATTGTGACAGAAGGAGCACCTCTCTACTCTCCCATGTGTGATGCAGCAGATATTGTGGCCTCATATACAGGAGCAGAGGAAGGAGATGTAGCACCACCAACAACAATAGTTGTGCCAGCAGCACCACGCCAGCCGCCCGCTAACGCTCCAGCACCAGGTCACTGGTACCCTGTCATGGTACACGACAAGCCTAATGGGCGCATCCACTTTTTGATGCTGCATACACCATAACAGAATAACGTTGCAGTTGTAGTAGATTAGATGAGCCAATGCCATAGAAGGAGGCCATGGCTATACCAGATGCAGTAGATTGGGCGCAAGGAATGCAAAAGCAGATACTGCTGGAGCTGGACAAAGACACGTGGGAGCTGACTGGGCATCCACCTAGACGCAAGGTGGTCAAGATGCGGGGAGCAGATGGCAACCTACAAAAGCACAAGGCGAGGCTGGTTGCCAAGGGCTACTCATAGCAGGAGGGCATCCACTATACAAAAACCTTTGCCCCTGTTCCAAAGTTTGCCTCTGTGCGTCCGCTCCTCTATTATATAGCAGCTAAGGACTTTGAGGTTCTCCACATGGATGTCAAGACGGTATTCTTGAATGGTAACTTGGAGGAGGAAATCTACATGGAGTAGCCGGAGGGGTTTGTCACGGATGGGAAGGAGTACCTGGTTTGCAAGCTGCAAAAGTTGTTGTACGGCGTCAAGCAAGTGTCGCGTGCTCGGAACCAGAAGTTGGATGCGGTGCTGTAGTGTATGGTGTTCAGGCGCAGCAAGTGTGACTACAACGTCTAGCGCTGGCAGCATGGACAGGAGATCCTCATGATCATTGTCTACGTGGATGACATGATCCTCCTTTCTAACAGCATGTCTGCACTACAAGAGTTCAAGGAGGCCATGCAGGAGCGTGTCTGGATGTCTTATCTCAAGAAGGGGTCATACTTCCTCGGCATCCAGATCACGCGTGACCGCAAATCATACTCTCTCTCGATGCAGCAGAGTCGCTATGTCAAGGATGTCTTGCAGCAGTTCAGCATGGCAGAGGCCAAACCCATTGGCACGCCGCTGGAGACGCGACAGTACCTCGTGAGCTTCAGTGGAAAAGCAGAAACAGCTGAGCGACAGAGGCACCAGAGCGTCGTCGGCCGTCTCATGTACCTTATGGTGGCAACCAGACCGGACCTCACACAGGCTGTGAGTGCTGTGAGCCAGCACATGGCTAATCCCGGACCTGAGCACTGGAAAGCCGTGAAGCGGATCTACTGCTACCTTGGTGGAACCATCAACTTCGACATCACCTACACCATAAAACAACAACACCATCATCAGCTACATAGACGCAGATTGGGCTTCAAACCCTGAGGACCGCAAGTCCATCTTTGGACATTTGTTCCTCATGAATGGCGGGGCCATCAGCTGGTGCAGCAAGCGAGAGGTGGTCGTGGCGACCTCGAGCACGGAAGCTGAGTACGTCTTTCTCAGTTTTGGAGCCAAGGAAGCAGTTTGGCTTCAGCGTCTCATGACAGAGATGGTTGGGAGTGTAGCAGTTCCAGTTCCTATGTGTGTCCACAACTAGTGCGCAATGGCACTGGCTGAGAACCCCGAGCACTATACTCGCACCAAACACATCGACATTGCCTATCACATCATGAGACACCTGGTGTCGGAGGGTACTATCAAGCTAGAGTTTAATCCAATAAGCAAGCAAGTCGTTGATTTCCACACCAAGCCGGTAACCCATGAGAAGCAGCAGTTCTGCATCAAGGCATGTGGACTCAGCCCATTCTGACCGTGATAAAGTGGGAAAATTGTTGGAAAAGGGGTCATCCGGCCCAGTTTCAAGTCCACAGGAGCAAGTTCCAAGAAACTACCAGATTCTTACTTCAATCATCAATCTGGTGTCACCATTGGAAAGATCAGGTAGCAATTGTCTACAATCCAAGTTTCAGGCCAATCCAACGGTCGGATTGGGAGATATAAACTTTTGAACTTTCCTGGGTCATGGACCGCTGATTTCTCGGTGACCATGGGTGACAGCCCCATGCCTTAGCCTGAGAAAAGAAAAAGGCAAGGGGTCCAGGCTCAAGACCGGATGGGAGAAATATCCAAAAGGGTCCTTGGTGTTAGGATTGCTTTGTCAGAGCATGCAGACTAGGACAAAAGTACCTCTCCTTACTTTTTAGGTGAGGTGAGATCCTTGTGTACTAGCCATGGAAACATGGCGATTCTCAATGGGATTGTGGGTTATGAAACCAGTAAGAGTGAGCCATGCGAGCATTCTCTAGCTCTCTAGGTTGTGCATGACTGGTGAGCCTGATTGCAAGGCTGATTTTCTCTCTTGTGTGAGATTGTGGACTCTTGTGTGTGAGCCTTCGCCTATATGGCTAAGTGGTGTGGCTTGTGAGAGGGCTAACTTGCCCAAGCTCTGGCCCTATATGTACTCCATCATTTCGAGTGATTCAACAACCATTAATAAATCCCACATGCTAACTGCTCTAAGGCTCTATCTCTCTCTCTCCCCCAGATCCAACAACAACCGGTATTGGCTTTTACTGGTGCTGCTCTTGATTGTCCAGACACTCCAGACCAGCCTTCCAGCACCACAGAACTCTTACATTGACGTCATGGACATTTTGGCTATTCAACATTATCCATGGTGTCCAAACAATAGCTGTCTCATTCTTTACCAATTGGGCTCATGCCTTCAGATTTAGGAGACATTTATGAAGGGTGCCTTGCAAGGAAACAGACTCAAGACCCCTTTCCAAGTCATCTATCCAGCAGATTTACTAAACAACTTGCATAATTCATATGGATATATGCTACATTGCTCTTGCATCCACTCCAAGCAATAAGTATTTCATGGTTTTCACCAACAACAAAACCCATTACACCTCCATCCTTTTTCTATAGCACAAATATGATGCTACATACACTATCGTGACTTGGAATCAAATGGTAGGAAATGAGACCAAAGTCAAATACTTCTGATCTGATAATGGTTATGAATTTATGAAAGCTACTCTTGAAACTTCTATACCAACAAAGGCATCATACAGGAGACTATAGTTCCCTTTACACCTTAGCAAAACAGCAGAGTTGAGCACATGAAGAGGACACTCCTGAATAAGGCGTAATCAATGTTTCACAACGTAGAACTTCCCTCTTCCTTCTGGATACAGGTTGTAAACACAGCCACCTACATTCAAAAATACATTCTCTGTCCCCAGCTTCTTGACCATATTTCTCTGTTTCAAGCTTGGGCAAGACATCAACATGATGTTAGCTACTTATGTGTTTTTGGATGAGTGGGCTACGCATGGATCTCTCCGTCACTACGCAGTAAACTGGACTACCACTATAGACAAGGTATTCTTCTTCCATATGAAGGTGAAGGTCAGGCATATCGACTCTACAATCTAGAAACCAAGTAGGTGCTTCACATTCAAAGCGTGAACTTTGACCAGTACTCCTCTGTTGGCTCCACTCTACCTCAAACACTACAAACTATAACCACCATCCCTCTGGATGACTCTATACCAGACGTCTTTCAGAAAGTCCAGGTGGATTTTGAGCCAGACGAACATGAAGGGGTTTTACTACTAGTGGTGTCTCACATTGTGGCATAACATGCCAATGTTACTAGCAGACATGCCGCATCAATCATCACATTCTTGATGAGTAGGATCCGATACAACCTCCTCGATGCTCAGCTCACATTGTCGGATCATCCCTTGTCATACAGATTGCTATACGTGCTGATGATGTTCTTGACTGTGCTTTTGTGCCTTAGATTGTTGATCCCACCAGGTATAAAGATGCCCCTTTCATACCCGAAGCAGACCAGTGGCATGTTACCATTGTGGAGGAATACAAACACTCTCTCAAACAGAACACATGGGATCTTGTCTCTCTCCTACCTGGTGTACTTGTGGCTCCATGCAAGTGGATTTTTAAGACAAAGTTAGATACTTCTGGTGAATCTATGCCACTACAAGGCACGGCTTGTTGCTTGGGTTTTCAGCCAAGTTCATCGAGTGAATTACAGTAATTTTGTTGACCCAAGGATAAAGTATTCGCCAATCCAAGTCATTTTGGCACTTGGCACGTGCAACAATTGGAATTTACATCGGATGGACGTAAAATTTGCGTTCCTGAATAGTTATGTAGAGGAAGAGCTTTATATAACACAACCTGAGGAATTTATGCATCCAGGGGAGGAAAATGTGGTTCATCAGCTGCGGAAATCCCTCTACTATCTCAAGTAGGCACCAAGATAGTGGAATCAAAAGATTTACTATTTCTTTCTATATCACAACGTGTACCAATGGCATTCAGACCACTCAGTGTATTTCTCTGGTCAGGTTGGTGTCATCCTCTTTATCGATCATTTAATCCTATTTAGCGGCTCAATATCTTCCATTGATCAGCTCAAGGCTAAGCTCAATACCGGTTTTAAGATGATAGACATGGCCATCCTGAAGTATTATCTTGGCATCTAGGCCTATCAAGATGCTACTCAGGTCACGCTCTCTGAGGACACGCATGTGAATTGGATGGCTGCCATTTTCGGTCTTGACAGTCCACGGCAGATATCTACCCCTCTCACTGTCGACCATGGGTTGACCACACCAGTCATGGTGGATGTCCTTGCTGATGTTATGGAAGTCCAAAGCTATCGAAGCCTTGTGGGCTCCCTTATGTATGCATCAATAGGTACAAGACCTGACCTTTCGTATGCGTTTGGACTCCCCAGTCAGGGCTACAAGGCACCCACACATGCTCATATTCTGTCCGCCAAGCGCTGCATCAAATATCTTCAGTACTCATCTGCAATGAACATCTGCTATAGACCAGCTACAACTAATACTATCACCAGATCTATCTGGTGACAAGAAAACCAGCAAATCGACCTCAGGCTATGTTTTCGTGATCAGCAGCAGACCTATGGGCTGGCGCTCTAAGAAGAAGTTAGTAGTAGGACTATCATATATTGGAGCAGAGTACATCATGCCCAATGAAGCAATGTGAGGGGTAGTGTGACTATTCATGCTGCTAGGAGACCTAGGTTTTGATCAGCTCATACCTACGGTCCTCTGTGAAAACTAAGGAATAATCATGTTAAGTAAAGACCGAATAGTGTATGACAGGATGAAATACGTGAAGAGGCAATACCACTATTTATCGGATGTAGTAGAGGAAGAAGTAGAACTGACATATGTCGGCACCAAATAACAGATCGTTGATGTGTGCACGAAAGTACTTGACTCCAAAATTCAGGATACATTATGTTAGCGTGTGGATTTGATCATGTGAGAATGAGATCTATAATCAGAACTGCCAATACGATGCGATATGGAGGAGCACGAGCATACCATCCTAGTGTGCATGACCATCGCTCTTGCATTGTGCTGCTACTTAAAACCAATACATGACAAGATGAAGTCATGTGTATGGAATGGCACATAGCACCTTGTAACGTGGCTTGCTCAATGAAAAGACGAGACCATGCGTGAGGTTGAGGACTCAAATCTCAAACCCATATCCAGACCAAAAAATTAATAACAAAAGAGGACCGCTTTATTTAGGCTCCTTTTACTTTTTGTCTATTTCTTTCCTGTTTCTTTGAGAATGGATACATTGGCACACAACGCAAGGAATGTTGGACTATAGTTTTTTGTGTGTAACAATACACAAAAGGATAAAACAAGCCAAGGATCAGGGGAGACATGCCTCCCCTGATCATGACCCTCCATTGTACTTTTTCTAGCCATATCCTCTATCCCTGTCCCATCCAGTAACAAGCTCCGGTGTTAGATAGAGGAGCGTACCCATCTGACATCCTTTACTAGCCACGATTTCATTGATAACTTTAGTCATGCTTATATCATTGGCACAAATACAGTACATTTATCATGTCATTGCTCTACTGTAGCCAGTGACTACAAGAACAATTGTATAGAGCGAGTGAGTCCAGAAATTAAATGAAACACAATGCAAGCAATACCTCAAGTAGGATCATCCCAAACCCAGTATGTACAGGCTGCAACAGAGCCAGTAGGACAATTGACAAGGTCAAGATTGATCAGTTACCAATGGCATTGAATAGCAGATCTCATGCCGTCTGGGAAAACCGATGCCGACGCATTGACCGAGTCAATGTATGGAGAACCGAAACACTCTTTAGCGTAGACTAGCTGTAGCATTTTGTTAATCTTGTACGTAGGTTCCCTTCTCTACTCAAGTTATCAATCTGCTCTCCGGTGTTACATGTGATTCTCTAGTGTCATCTTTTTATAAGAGTGACTATTTTATGTATCTTGAGCTTTGTGAACTACTTGTTCACTTGTAACTGGTGTTGTCGACACTCATGAGATGTTCTGAGATGGCATATCAAGATCCTAAATTCAAGCAGGTACTGACACGTAGTGAACAATGGACAAGGACAAACTCTTTTTGTGGAGGTACAATCCTTCGGCCCTAATCAGGACAATCTCAGCCATTGGAGGTAAGATCCTGGATTTTCCAGAGTATACTCTTCTTTATTTGTAAGTAATGAATGACTTGAAAATAAGTAATGGATCTAAATCTTCCAAATTGACAGAAAACAACAGCATTTTTCAGCATATATTGATCTCAATAAAGGAGAGAAGTAGAGTAGCTTAGGTGTAGTATGACGATGCTAACAATACTTAGTTTGACGTAGGTCAACAATGGCAGGTCAAAGTTCACCGGAGTTGGCATCTCATATTTTCATGAGAGTGTGCAGCTACTGGAAGATGTTCCTAGGAGAACATGTTGAACCACCCAAGGTGTACCATGGATACAAAGCATATATTGTCAAAAATGATGTACTGGTGGTAATTCTTGTAACATCAAGATATGAGTCGTAACACGCCCATATCCACTGCATCATATATGCATTAAGTGCTTATAAAAATATTTTACGTGTGCACCAAATAACAAGTCTTACTTATCACATGTTCATCCTTCAAAAACTGATAAGGATGAGAGTGAGCAAGGGATAATTAATTTTGGGCTCTCTAGTACAGTTTTAAGGACTACTATAATAAGGGACCCGAAAAAACTAGTAGATTGATCAACATACAAGCCATGATCCTCCTTATGTCGCTACCAGAAAGCTTGGGTCCTCTATGTCAACTGACCTAAGGCAACAACCTGGAAAACATGGCCAATATGCTGACACTTTTTATCCGCTCCTAGCATTCAACTAGGAGGAGTTATCACCCTCCAAAATACGAGTCTCTACTAAGTAGGTCATAGGAAGCAATTCATTAAGCTATGTCCTTAGCACCTGGTCATTTCGCGTGAAGAGCTAACTCATAGATCTTAGACCAACTAATGCTTCTTTAGTTTCTACTTCTGGTGGATGACTAATTAAGAGTCTTACATGTGAGGGTTATAATCAACCACAAGCAATTGATGGGATATTATAGTCCTTGAGCTAGTCTCTAGCCTAGGCACACAGTAGCTCCGTGGATGAGACACATGTAGAAAATATGGATTGCATCTTCCCCCTTGCCTACATTACGTTCTATGTGACCACCAAATGGTACTAGCCACCATGAAGGACATTGGAATATTTTCAGATGTCGTACAAAACCTTCTTGTCCTCCTTTCTGTCACAAAGAAATTTATTCACTAAGGAAAGGTTTGACCCAGTGACCTCTCGCTCCATTCATAAACTAACTCAAGAATGTCTAAGCCTCTATGAGTTGTCCTAGGTAGAGCTTGCTGGATATACTATCCAGTCTAGACCAAGGGGACTTGCTCCAACAAAGTAGTACATGCCTTGTCTAGTTGGACCAGACTTAGGAGATTTACTCTAGAGGAGTAGAGTATGCCTAGTCGATCTTGTGCATGTCCAAACTTTGGTCATGGATAAAGGGCATATTAAATCAGCAAACTCTCCCTTGAACATATGTCCACTTGCTTCACAATATCTTATCCCTCCAGCTATGTTGCCCTTATTCTTCATCCGCTAAGTTCATGATACTGATCACTCGGGTACCTACAGAATCCCATTCACTATCAAGCACCGTTGTCATGCAATTTTCAAGGATCCATTTGGTCTCTACATATTCTAGGTCCACAATCTCTTTTGCGACAAAATCGCGTGAGTAGTGGTACCTCGTGTCAATGTACTTGGTCAGCCACAAGATGAAATTATTTGGTGTCATTTGTATGATATTTTTCTTCTTGATCAGGATAACCGTTGTCTCCGTCTGTGGCACTTTAATCTCATCAAGCACACCATATAATAATTGTATCTCCTTGTATGCTTATGACAGAGCAGTGTACTTTGCCTCAGCGGTAGAGAGGGAGATACAATCCTGATTTCAGCTTATCCAAGAGACTGCACCATAATTCAAGAGGTACACGTAGTACAAGGTGGACTTTTTTTCATTACATTTTCCTCGGTAGCCGGAATTTGTCTATGATATGAGGCATAGTGGGTCAGATCCGTCTAGGCCTCTAAAGTGGCGCTGCATGTGTTGTATCTTTTGTAGAGAGTGTATGATACACTTCACTTCTAGCCAATGTTGTGGCCCTGGTTAAGCCACAAATTTTTGACCTGTCTTGCAACATAGAAAATGTTAGGGCATATTCATATCATGCTCTACATGAGGCTGCTAGTAACAGACTAGTAGGGAATGTTCTCTATCTGACGCTCATCTGCTTCTGTGCAGGGACTCTTTGAGGAGGAGATCTTGCAGTCTGTTGTCATGTGTGTGCTGATGGACGTACCGTCCTCCATGATAGACTTGGTCTGGTTCAATTTGATTGCCCTTTCTCGGTTACAATGGAGGCCTATCCTGAGATTTGAACTTGAGAAGATCCATGTACGTTATCTTCAACCTGGTGCTAAGATCTAACTTCAACTCCTTCAATACCTCAATTGGTGATGAGCAGATAATCTATGTACAGTGCAACGAGCATAAAGCCTCGCTCATCCTCCTGTACATGGACATTGCTGTCAACGTTACATTATGTGAAGCTGAGCTTGGCCATGAAGTCGTCCATCCCCTTGACTACATCTGTGGGGCCTCTTTAGCCCATAGAGTACTTTGACGAGTTTGCATATTTGCCATTTGGAGCGTTCACTCCCTGGAGTACTTTCATTAGCACCACTTTTTCAAGCTTCCTACTGAGGAAAGTATCATTCGACCCGAGGCAAAGGACTAGAAAACAAGGTCAACACAATGGAAAATTCTGTCTACTCCTAGCATTACAACTAGAAGGAGATATCACTCTCAAAATCACGGTTCCACACGGAGCAGTTCATAAGAACCACTTCCTTGTACTATGTCCTTAGCACCTGGTCACTTTTGCGCAAGGAGCTAACTCCTGGAGCTTAGATCAACCAATGGTTCTTTAGTATCTGCCTCTGGTGGAAAACTATGTGAGGAGCCTCAAAGGTAAGAACTGTATTGAGTCACAAGCAACTGATAGCTACCTATAGTCATAGAGCGAGCTACTAGCCTGGGCACGTAGTGGCTCCTTAGATGAGCCACTTTGGGGGCAATCTGGATTCGTCATCTCCCTTACCTACATGGCGCTCTTTGTGACCTCCAAGTGGCACCATCCACCAGGAAGGACCTTGGAATGTTGTAACATATCTCTTAGAACCTTCATGTCACCCGTTTGGTCGCAAAGAGAGTTAGTCACTGGGCTGGGATTTGACTCAGTGACCTCTCCCTCCAAACACTAACTCTGGAATGTCTAAGTCACAAAGAGTTGTCCAACGTAGTGTTTTCTGGCTATACTATCCAGTTTAGACAAAGGGGACTTGCTCTAAATTAGCAGTGCATTCCTTGTCTATCTGGAACATACGGAAAGGACTTACTCGTAGGGTGCAATGCATGCATAGTATATCTTGTTCCTATCTAAATGTCATTTATGGACAAGGGGCATATCAGATCAACATAGAGGACTGTTAAGAGTTTGCATACCTTTCCCTTTAGAGCCTTCCTTCCCTTAATTACTTCCATCAATATGTCCTTTTCTAGTTTCTCATGGGAAAAATCCGTGTTGATATCCATTTAATAGACCTCCAAATCTTGTGCAGTAGTACAATCCTAAACCATCCTGCTTGCACTTCTTCCAAAAAATCTTTCTATATGTGTCACGTGGTCTTTAAAGGCTTGTCCACTTGAATCTATTATTTTCTCTTCAATGGATGCGAATCTGCTATCAGCTGTTTCCTTCTACTTGCTTGTATTTGGCATATTCATTACCTCTACTACGGTCACATGAGTCAACCGGCCTGAGGCAACTCACCACAAAACAAGGCCGACATAATGACACTTGCATTCCACTCCTTGTAATCAAACTAGGAGGATATATCACCCTTAGAATCAAAGTTATATACTTAGTATTTCATATGAATCACTTCCTTGTGTTATATTATGTAACCTACAAGCATCTTCTTGGTCTCCATGTATTCATCGTCTATAATCATCTTGGCAACTAGGTTGCGTGAGAAGCCATACCTCATTTCAATGTTCTTGGTCTACCGAGATATGATGTCATCCTGTGCCATTTGCATGACAGTCTTGTTGTCGATCTAGACTATCCTTACTTCCATGTATGGCACTTTTATATCAAGAAGTAGGACAAATAGCCACTATATTTCCTTGTTTCTAATAGAGTAATAAACTGTACTTTAGTGGTAGAAGGGAAGACGCAATCTTACTTTCACTTAGCCCAAGTGTCTAT
This sequence comes from Penium margaritaceum, assembly GCA_023375785.1. NCBI lineage: Eukaryota > Viridiplantae > Streptophyta > Zygnematophyceae > Desmidiales > Peniaceae > Penium > Penium margaritaceum. The sequence goes on along the minus strand of SZWC01000309.1, from coordinate 384,038 downwards.
AATTCTATTGAACAGGCACACAAAGCCCGAGGTGGAATTTCTTTCATTGATCCTTCTTTTCAAGTCAGCTTTTGTATAGTACATAAGGCACAGTGTGTCAAATCATTCTTGGCCTCAAAACAAGAGTTCCATGTACCATGTCTTCCGCAGATAATACATGACATTGAGCAGATGATAAGGTCATCCACGTACAGCGTAACAAGCATCAAGCCTTACTCATCCTTGCGCACGTAGACTCTAGGGTCATTATGGCAGTGGTAAAGGTGAGCCTGGTCATGAAGCTGTCTATTTCCTTGTACCACATCATTTGGGCCTGTTGGAGCCTGTAGAGTGTTATCAAACGTTGTCATATCTTGCACTTGTTTTCAGATTGCCGCACACTCTTATGGCTATCTGAAACTTCCATTTTCACAAGGAAAAACCCACACCTATGAACGTTTCCATGCCACCATTGACCCGCTGAAGATGAGTGCCTTAGGTGTCGTCATACTACTTCTCTGGTTGTCTGTTTTTTGCTTTGTTGAGACCAATCTAGGATGATATCTGCTGTTGTCTACTACTCATTTAAAAGGTGCATATATTTTGCTTGTCCATGTGACGTTGATCACCTTCAAATAGAGAGGAATGCACTATACCAAACCCACAGTCTTGACTCTAAAGGCAGAGCATATCTTGGTTAAGACCAAAGGGTCGTACCACCAAGGGCAAGGCTTGTCCTGGGCCCTTGTTCTCTCAGTGCCAGCACTTGCCGTTAGAGCTGATGGAGTAGATAGAGAAAATGGAACTGATTGAGCTGATCGTATTACAACACAAAGAGGATAAACAAGCATGCAAAAGTGTTCCTTACAACTAGTCACTATGGACGTATAATCCTTTGTTGTATGGCTTGAGGAAATGGTGAAGAAAAAAAGGCCGACACAATGGCATTCATTCTAACTAGGAAGAGATATTACCATCAGAATCACAGCTCTATACTGAGAAATTTATAGGATCACTTGCTTGTACTATGTCCTTTGCACCTGGTCACATTAACCTAATGACCTCACTCATGGGGCAAAGACTAACCAATGCTTCTTCAGTGTCTGCCTTTAGTCGAAAACTTTGTAAGGAGTCTCAAAGGTAAGAATTATAATGCACTACAGGCAAACGATAGGTGCTTATACTCTTAGAGCCAGCCTCTGTTGAAGTTTTGCCCCTCTGCATATCCAAGTGCGGCATCGAAATACCGCGACGAGCCGCTAGAGAGAGGAAATTCCTTGTTGTTGGATCTAGTAGCTCAAATATTGCTCGGATCCTAAAATGTAGCATTTCTCCTAAATTTTAACAAGTTGGTGAATCCGGTGCAATTTGTTTCACTGGAACCAGACTAGTAACAAGGGAGATATGGGCTTCTAAAGTTGGGGTGTGCATGGCAGCTCTGGGAGCTGGCCGTGGTTCGACTGCCGGCGAGTAATTGACCGAAACGAGTAACAACATGTCATCGGGGGATTTTGCGCCGGAAGGAATGCTGAGGCGACCGGTGGATGATCCACTACATTTGAGTGCAGTTTTGTTATGAATGGACATTGCCAAAATCCTAGCTCGGAGTCCAAAACCCAGTAGTACAGTTTGTTACCCAGTGACAGTCAAAATTCCGTCTGCACATCCGTGACTGTTTTGAACCACATCAATCTCCATCACCAAACATGACAATTAACTCATCAAAACAGATCCCAAAAGCCGTCAATAGCACCACCGCTACACGTAGTTAGATCTGGAGGGGAGAGGGAGCCTTGGAGAAGCACGTATGTGGGACTGAAAGGACATCCGTTGTGCTGACGAATTGTTCTTTCATCACTCAAATTGATGGAGTACATATAGAGCTAGAGCTTAGGCAAGTCAGGCCTCTCACAATCTACACCACATAGCCATGGAGGCTAAAGCTCACACACTAGAGTCCACAATCTCACACAAGAGAGGAAATGAGCCTAGGAATCAGGCTCACCAGTCACACACGACCTACATAGCTAGAGAATCCTCGCATGGCTCACTCCAAGTGGTCACATAATACACAATCCCATGGAGAGTTACCATGTATCCATGGCTAGCACACAAGGATCTCACCTCATCTTAAAAAGTAAGAAAAGGTATCTTTATCCTAGTCAGCACACTCTGACAAGGCAATCATAAGACCAAGGACATTTTTCAATATTTCTCCTATCAGGTCTTGACCCTGGACCTCTTGCCTTTTTTCTTTTCTCAAGCTAAGGCATGGAGTCGTCACCCATGATCACCCAGACATTGGCGGTCCATGATCCCGGGAACTTCAAAAGTTCATAACTCTCAGACCGGATGTTGAATCAACTTGAAACTTGGACAGCACATAATAAACACCGGAGTTTTCGAATGGTGGCGTTGGATTGACGATCGGACCATGCATCTGGTAGTTTACTCTTGTGGACCTAAAACTAAACCGGATGGCCCTATGTCCTGTAATATCTCACTTTCCCATTGTCAGAGTGGGCTGAGTCTACATGTCTTCATGCAAGACTACTGCTTCTTGGTACAAATATCAGTGACTTGCTTGCTAATTAGAGTGAATTCTAGCTTGATAGCACCCTCTTCCACCATGTGCCTGATGACGTGATGGTGGATGATGATATACTTGGTGCATGAATGGTGCTTGGGGTTCTTGGCAAGAGCAATTGCACTCTAGTTACCGACGCATATGAGAATTGGAACTGTTGCACTCCCACTCATCTTCGCCATGAGACGCTAAAGCCAAACTGCTGCTTGGCTCCAAAACTGAGAGAGACATACTTTGCTTTTGTGCTTGAGTATCTGCCGCTTGCTGCACCAGCTGATGGCACCTCCATTTGTAAGAAGCACATGTCCAGAGATAGACTTGCACTTCTCAGGGTTTGAAGCCCTGTCTACATCTATATACCTGATGATGTTGTTGTTGTTACTGTTGTAGGGTGATGCCCACGTTGATGGTTCTAACAAGGTAGCAGAAGACTCGCTTCACTGCCTGCTGGTCCGAGATTAGCCATGTGCTGGCTCATAGCGCTCATAGCCCGTACGAGGTCCGGCCTGGTTACCACCATCAGGTACATAAGACTGCCAATGGCACTCTGGTACTTCTTCCACTTAACTTCATCTACTTCTCCATTAAGGCTCGCAAGGTACTACTATGTCTCTAGTGGCATGCCGATGGATTTGGTATCTGCCATGCCAAACCGCTACAAGATGTCCTTGATGTAGCGACTCTAGTGTAGAGAGAGAGACCTTGATTTGCGGTCACATGTGATCTGGATGCTGATGAAGTATGATGTCTCCCCGAGATCAGACATCTAGAAGTACTCCTGCATGGCCTCTTTAAATTCCTCTAGTGTAGACATGTTGTTGGAAGGGAGGGGCATGTCATCCACGTATACAATGATGATGAGGATCTTATGCCCATGCTGCCAGCGATAGACGCTATAGTTATACTCGCTGCGCTTGAACCCCGTGTACTGCAGTGCCGCATCCAACTTCTGGTTCCAGGCACACGACGCTTGCTTGAGGCCGTACACTAACTTCTGCAGCTTATAAACCAGGTGCTCTTGGCCATCCATGATGAACCCCTCCGGCTATTCCACGTAGATCCCCTCCTCAAGGTCACCATTGAACAATGCTGTCTTGACATCCATGTGGTGTATCTCAAAGTCCTAAGTTACTGCATAAGAGAGGAGCGTTCACACAGAGGCAAACTTTATAACCAGGCAAAGGTTTCTGTATTGTCTATGCCCTCTTGCTGCGAGTAGCCCTTGACGACCGATCTTGCCTTGTAATTTTCTAGGTTGACATCTGCTCCCCACTTCTTCTCGAACACCCACCTTGCGTCCAAGTGGATGCTCAGTCAGCTCCCATGTGCCGTTGTCCTGTTGTCACTGTATCTATTGCTCCATAGCTTGTGCCAATCTGCTGCATTTGGTACAGTCATGGCCTCTTTATATCACAGTAGTTTATCTGAATCTTTTGTTATCGTGATGTTCATCTGTTCTGGCTTCTATCATATCCAGAAATGGCTGCATTTACCAGGCTTGTAGTGCACCCTAAGAGGATACTTGCAACCTGGTACTCAAGCATTTGCAGGCGATTGGCACGGTGCTGCTCGCACATCTGCTTATACTGGTGGTGCTACATCTCCTTCCACTGCTTTTACGAATGAGGCCCATATATCTACTGTATCCAACATGGAAGAGTAAACTGGTCCTCCCACTGTCGCAATGGAGGAAGGATCAGAAGAGAGTACATCAGGAAGGATTTCTACTCCCACTGCCTCGTCAACTATTGGTTCTGCTGTCTCTTCACAAATGATGTTGGTGACATTAACGTTACCTTTGTTGAAGACGACATCCTTGGAAATGATGGCGTGGCCAGTATCCCTCTCATGAAGGCAATACGCCTTGCTGACCATGTCATAGCCGATCATCAGCATGTGCGTGCTCTTTGCATCCTATTTCTCCTAATTCTCCTTGGGCACATGCATGTTGGCCGGGCTGCCAAACGCTCAGAGATGATCCACGCTTCGCTTCTTGCTGAGCCACGCCACGTACGGCATCATGTGCATCGGCACCTTAGTTAAAGTGCTGTTTTTTTTGTACACCGGAATGCTCACTCCTGGCCCTAAAAGGCGTATGTGAGCCGAGTCACATTCAGGATGGAGCATATAGAATCAGCGATGGTACAGTTGGCGCGTTCTACTATACCATTCTGCTACGGCGAGTACGACGCAGTACGCTGCTTCTTAATGCCTGGTGCATTGAGGTAGTCCTAGAACACCTTGCTCGAGTGTTCTACATCTTGGTCGCTGTACCGTACCTTGATTTTATTGCTAGTTTGGTTTTCCATTGTTGCCTTGAACTCCTTAAACCTGTCAAAGCATTGGTCCTTGGGAGAAAGGAAGTACACAGTAGTGTAATGGTAGAAATCATCAATGAAGGTCGAAATATACCTAGAGCCTCCAGAATTCTGGGTCTACATCAGGCCACACAAGTGTGTGTGGACCAGCTCGAACACCTCCTTTGTGCATTCTCGTGCTCCAAAAGAACCCCTTGCGATGCTGCTTTTCGTCCTAAGCGTCGATGCATAAATGTTGGTAAAAAATGGAGATGGTGAGAAATTCACGCACCATCTGCTTTGCTTGAAGCTGTTGTAAAATGCGCATGTCAAAGTGGCCATAGCGCGCAGGCGAAATCTCACCATCTGTTGCCTGCATCACTGCGGCAAGACCCTGCTTACACCGGATCTTACTTACCGCCAGTAGGCAGTATATGTCACCGTCCTTCACTAAGAAAGTCAGCTCCTCTCCAGTGTCCTTGTTGAGGATATAGCCATAGGCATTGTCAAAGATGATGCGTAACCTTTGTTGGTCAGAGAGGAGACTAAGAAGAGGTTGAATATAGTATCAGGTACACACAGCACACCACGGAATACTCCCATTTCAATGCCACATAAGGTCTCCAACCACATCTCCATAATCCCTATCTCCTTAGTATACACCACCCTATGATCACCCAAAACAATAGGATGAGGGGGAATTGACAGCAGCTACAAGAACCACTCCTTGTGGTGGGTCAGATTTTTAGTGCACTCGAAGTCCTTGTACCATGCCAAGTCCGCCTTCTTGACCTGCGACATGTCAGACTTTGCCATGAAAAGGCAGTTGCGCACCTCCTTGGCCACGTTCATGTTGCCAAAGTGGCACACTCCAATCTGAATTTACTGCTAGTGCTGCTCACGCTGTTGTGACTATTGTTGCTACTGTTGTGGGGACTACTTCTTTTGCTGCTATTGCTGCTCTTTCTAGTCCCTCTTGAACTTGAAGCACTCTTTCTTGTAGTGCCACTCTTTTGGGCAGTAGTGGAACTTGCCTTTTGTTTTGCCTCTCTACCGCCCAGACTCATGCTGTTGCTATTGGTTGCATGAGCTCATGGCCACAAAAGCTGCTTCACTGTTGCCGTCACCCTTGTGCTTTCCTGCAATGCGATACTATTCTACTTGCACCAGGTGTGTGCAAATGAAGTCGAGGTCGAGAGTTGGCTGGCACTCCAGTGTCGCTTGCACCGTGTCGTAGCTAGTTGGGAGTCTCCTCAGGAAGAGGAGGATGAAGCGCGTCTCTTCCAAAGGGTTACCGATTGCTCTTAGCTGCTTCACCAGCTCTTTTGCCCTATCCAAGTATACCTCTCTCCTTTTTCCACCCTGAATTTTTAGCGTCATCATGTTCTCCTCCAAAAGCATGAGGAATGTAGGATCCTTGCTGTCAGACTTCTTGCTCACCGTGTTCGATCCCTCCTTTACAGTAGTTTTGTCATCCATGTACTGAAGATGCGGGATTGGAAATGGTTAACAAGCAACCTATATGCCAGCCTGTCCTTCTTCCTTGCCTCATACCACACTGGTGTAGTCGAAGATGAACCTGCATCGGATGCACCCATCTGTGGCGTCATACCCGCCACCACCTGTGCTATGGTAATTCCTGTTGCTTGCGGATCTGGAGCTCACTTGTTGCCGCTCACCACCTCCCACAAGCCCCCTCTCCTACAAAAGGAGGTGGATACGGATCTTCCAAAACGTGAAATTGGTACATCCCTCCAGCCTCTCCAGTGGCTCGGCTGATATTATAACGCCTATTGCTGACATTTTGAGCTTTGGTCATGCTCAGTGCTGCCCTTAGGAGGTGGCGCTGCCCGTGCTTCTACTGCTGCTTTTGGTAGAAATCCATTCAACAGAAAATAAACTAGAGATGGCATGCACACTGGGAATTTGGAAAAAATGAGCCCACTACTAGAAAATCCAGTTCAACACCTTTTGGATCAAGCCCAAAAATAGTGTCATCAATAGGGGATTTGACAGATATGCCCTCTTGAAAATAGGGTATGCCTCTACTCCTACTCCAATTCATATTAGCCTGCTTGTAAACGGTGTTTCTCCAAAACAAATCAATGGAGTGCAAATATTTTGTACCAATACAAACCTTAGGAAAACTAATACAATTTGCATGTACCACGTTTTAAATTTAACAAAGAAACGAAAGAGTTATGGGCATCACAAGGCGACAGTCTTATTCATAAAGAACAGTGTAGTCCAGGCTGACCTTGTTTTAAGCATAACTCTTAATGTGATCATAATATCTTTACAATGACGGGCTTGTTGCAAAGCTTGTCTTGCGAACTTGAAAATCCAGTGGTTGATCGTCAAATTTGGTTACACTTCGACCCTAATCCGTCACTCTCAAAGTGATGGCCTATAGGGCTAAAACTGGCAGGACCTGGCTTTGATACCAAATGTTGGATTTGGAGGGTAGAGGGAGCCATGGAACAGTAAGCATGTGGGACTTAAAGGGCATCGATTGTGCTGAAGAATGGTTACTGAATTACTCAAAATAATGGAGTACATATAGAGCTAGAGGTTGGGCAATTCAGCCCTCTCATAGACCATACCACTTAGTCATGGAGGTTAATGCACACAATAGAGTCCACAATCTCACACAAGAGAGTAAATCAGCCTAGCAATCAGGCTGACCAGCCACACACGACCTAGAGAGCTAGCGAATGCTCTCATAGCTCACTCCCAGTGGTCACATAATCCACAATCACATGGAGAATCGCCATGTGTCCATGGCTAGTACACAAGGACCTCACCTTACTTAAAACATAAAGAAAGGTAATCCTAAGACCAAGGACCTTTTTGGATATTTTTCCTATCACGTCTTGAACCTGGACCTCTTGTTTTTTTCTTTTCGCAGGCTACAGCATGGAGACGTCACCCATGGTGACCCAAACACCGGCGGTCCATGACCCTTGAAACTTCATAAACTCATCTCTCAATCCGACTGTTGGATTAGCCTCAAACTAGGACCGTAGACAATTTGCAAACTCATCTTTCCAATGGTGAAGCCCGATTAATGATCGAAGCAGGCATCTCGTAGTTTCCTCAAACTTGCTCATGTGGACCTCAAACAGAGGCAGATGGTCCTATGTCCAATACGACTTCCATGGGCACCTTTTCTCCACCAGGAAGAAAACGTTTCCCTGGATCCTCGGCATTGATCATATGATCAAAGGGATCATGACCAGGGTTATCCCAATATCTGACGTCCCCCATGCCACCTCCTTCCTCAACGAGGAAGATTTCTATCAAGGTGGGGATTGCCACATCGTTCAGTGTGACAATGGCTCATACTTCAGTGGCACATTCTTGATGATGGCGGCCTACTTTAACATCAAGATCAAGAACGGTGCACCACAATAGCCATAGGTACATGACCAGGTGGAGCACATGCCTTATGCCATCATCGAGACCATCTGCAAGCTGTCGGACGATGATGCACCATGGGATGCGCGGCCGAAGGACTATATACAAGTACAAGTATATTATGTCGCACTCCTCCACCAGCTTCTTATCGTACATGCTACGCCATGGCTAGCAATACAAGAATATGACTACACTGCCCCTCATGAGCAGTTCATAGGAATCACTTCCTTGCACTGTGTCCTTAGTACCTGGTCACTTTCGCGTAAGGAGCTAACTCTTGGAGCTCAGATCAACAAATACTTCTTTAGAGTCTGCCTTTGGTGGACAACTCTGTGAGGAGTCTCAAAGATAAGAGCTGTAATGAATCAGAGGCAACTAAGAGGTACTTATAGTCATGGAGCTAGCCTCTAGCCTAGGAATGCAATGGCTCCATGGATGACCCACTTTGGGGGCAATCTAGATTGCATCATCTCCCCTGCGTACATGGCGCTTTCTGTGACGAACAAGTGGCACCAGCCACCAAGAAGGACCTTGGAATGTTCGAAGATATCTCTTAGAACCTTCTTGTCCCACTTTTGGTCACAAAGAAAGTTAGTCACTGGGCTGGGATTTCACCTAGTGACCTATCACTCCAGAGACTAACTTTGGAACGCCTAAGCCACAAGGAGTTGTCCTAGGTAGGGTTTGCTGGCTACACTATCCGGTTAAGACCAGGGAGACTTGCTCTATAGGAGTAGTGCATGCCTCGTCTACCAGGCCAGACTTAGAAGACTTATTATAAGAGAGCAGTGCATGCCTAGTCAGTCCTGTGCATATCCAAATTTCAGATTTAGACAAGGAGCATATCAGGTCAACAAACTCCCCCTTGTTAACAACCTCTGTCCATTTTCTATGAGATATCTCATCTCTCCAGCTGTCTTCGCCTTAGTCTTAGTCGGCTGTGTTGACCATACCAATGCCTTGGGTACCTGCTGAATACGATTCGCTGTCAAATACCTTAGTCATGCAATCTGCAAGCATCTTCTTGGTCTCCACGTATTCTAGGTCCACAATCTCCTTTGCGACCAGTTTGCATGAGTAGTGATACCTGATATCAATGTGCTTGGTCCGCCGGGCGATGACGTCATCCTGTGCCACTATTATGGCACTTTTGTTGTCAATACGGACCTATGTTGCTTCCGTCAATGGCACTTTTATCTCAGCACGCAAACTACGTAGCCATTTTCTCCTTGCATTCTTCTGACAAATTAATGTACTCTGCCTCAGTGGTAGAAAGGGAGACAAAGTCTTGCTTTCTACTTGTCTAAGAGATTGTACCACCGTTCAAGAGGTACACAAAGCCCGAGGTAAACTTTTTGTCATTGATTATTCCTCCCCAGTAGAAGTCTGTGAAGTACACTAGCCGTAGTGGGCCAGATCCCTCTTGGCCTGGAAACTAAAGTTTCATGTCTCATGTCTTCTCTACATATCACGTGATGCTCTTAACTACTTGTTAGTACTATGGCCCTGGGTTGGCCACAAACCTGCTCACTTGTCTCATAGCATAGCAAATGTTACGACGTGTTCCTACCATCGCATACATGAGGCTGCCAACAATAGGCTGGTAGGGAATGTTCTCCATTTCACACCATTCTGCTTTCGTGTCAGGACTCATGGAGGAGGAGAGCTTGATGTTTGTTTTCATGGACGAGCTGATGGGCTTGCAGTCCTCCATGTTGTCGCACTTGAGGACCTCCATGTTGTACTTGGTATTGTTCAGCTCAATGGTGCCTATTGCCTGATGCAGTGGAGGGCTATTCCCAGGTACAACTCGAGAGGACCCATATCCTTCATCTTGAATCTTTTGCTGAGATTTTTCTTCAGCTTGTTCAACAGCTCGACTAAGAACAAGCAGATGATTAGGTCATCCATGTAGAGTACAACCAACATCAGGCTTGGCTCATCCTCATGCACGTAAACACTAGGATCATTCTGGCAGTGCGTAAAGGTGACCTTGGCCATGAAGCTGTCCATCTCCTTGCACCACAGTCTTAGGTTCTGTTTCAGCCCATAGAGTGTTCACCAGTTTGTAAACCTTGTCCTCTAGAGTTTTCACTACCTCGGGCACTTCCATCTGCACTTCTTTGTCAAGATTTCCACAGAGGAAAGCTGTCTTGACGTCCAACTGGTGGACCTCCAGATCTTTTGTAGTACCAATGCCCAACATGTATCTATGGAGCCAAGGATGACGACCGGCATGTTGGATTTGATGGAGAGACGGAGCCTTGGAGCAGCGAGCATGTGGGACTGCAAGGGCATTAGTTGTACTAAGGGATTGGTTGTTAAATCACTCAAATGATGGAGTACATACAGAGCTAGAGCTTGGACAAGTCAGCTCTCTCACAAGCCACACCACTTAGCCATGGAGGATAAGGCTCACACACTAGAGTCTACAATCTCACACAAGAGAGGAAATCAGCCAAGCAATCAGATTGACCAGTCACACACGACATAGAGAGCTAGAAAATGCTCTCATGGCTCACTCCTAGTGGTCACATAACCTTCAATCCCATGGAGAATCGCCATGTGTCCATAGCTAGTACACAACGATCTCACCTCACCTGAAAAGTATTGAGAGGTACCTTTATCGTAGTCAGCACGCTCTTAAGATGCATTCCTAAGACCAAGGATCGTTTTGGATATTTCTCCTATACGGACTTTGCCCTGGACCTTTTGCATTTTTCTTTTCTCAGGCTAAGGCATGGAGCCGTCATCCATGGTCACCCAGTATTGGCTCTCCATGACCCCGATATGACTGTTGTATTGACAAATTACCACCTCATCTTCCTGATGAAGAAGCCAGATTGATGTTCGGAGGAGGCGTCTTGTAGTTACCTAGAACTTACTCCTATGGACGTGAAACTGAGTCGAAGGGCCCTATCTCCAATAGGATACGAAGGTCTCGTTGTACTCTGAGCCTGCACAGCGGGAAATTCCATTTACCATCATCTTCTCCTCCAAAAGCACAAGGAATGCAGAGTCCTTGCTCTTATGTTTTCTACACAACGTGTCCTACTCTTCTACAGTACCCTTGTACCTCACGTACTGAAGATGCGGGTTGGAGATGGTGTTGACAAGAAGTTTGTAGGCCTGCCTATCCTTCTTCTTCTTCCACTCCTCATACCCCACTGATGTAGCTACAGATGAACCTACACCGGCAGCACCCTTGAGGGCCATCATCCCTGCCACCACCGGTGCTACGGTTGTGCATGTTACTTGTGGAGCTGGAGCTGACTTGTCACCGCTCACCACCTCCCACAAGCCCCTCTCCTCCAAAACGAGGTGGGTACGGATCTTCCAAATGTGAAGTTGGCACGTCTCTCAAACCTCTTCAAAGGCCGGACTACTGTCACAAGGCCTGCTGGTGCCATCTTGAAAATTGGTGATGCTCAGCGCTGCCCTTGGGGTGTAGCGCTATCCCTGCTTCTAGTGCTGCTTCTGCCAGAAATCTGTTCGGCAAAAAATGGACTTTAGATGCCCGCAGACAGTGTATTTTGAAAAACCGGGCCCACCACTGGAAAATGTAGCTCAAATCCTTTGGCATCAACCCATAAAACAGGGTCATCAACAAAGGATTTTGAAAGATATACCCTCTTGAAAACATGGTATACTTCTACTCCTAGTCTAACTCAGATCGGCAAGCTTGTAAATGGCGTTTCTCCCAAATAAATCAATAGGATGCTAACTGTTTTGCTTCAATTAAAAGCTTATGAAATATACTACAATTTTCATGTGCCACGTTTAAAATTTGACAAAGAAAGGAGAGAGTTGTGGTCATTACAAGGCGACAGTCTTAAGACTGTCGCCTTACTCATAGAGAAGAGTGTAACCCAGGCCGACCTCGTTTTGAACATAACCCTCAATCTGACTGTTGCAGCTTTGCAATCTTGGGCTCGTTGGAAAGATTGTCTTGCCCACTTGAGGATTTTGTGTTTGATTGTCAATTTTGGTCAAAGTGACGGCCTGTGCTGGCTCAAACTGGAAGAACTTGGCTCTACTATGTAGCAACTGATAGGTTATTATAAAACCAGAGCCAGCCTCTAGCCCAGGTGTGTTGTGGCACCCTGGATAAGCCACTTTGGAGGAAATATAAATTGCATCATCCCCCTTACCTACATGGCACTCCTTGTGACCACCAAATGGTACTAGCCACCGGGAACAACCTTGGAATGCTCTAAGATGTCTCTTAGAATCTTATTTTCCCCCTTTTGGTGACAAAAAAAAATAGTTACTGGACTGGGATTTGACTTAGTGACCACAAGAAGTTGTCCTAGGTAGTGTTTTTTATGGCTATACTATCCAGTTTAGACCGAGGGGACTTGCTCCAAAGGAGCACTGCATGCCTTGTCTATCTGCACTAGACTTAGGAGACATACTCCAAGGGAACAGTGCATGCCTAGTCCGTTCTGTTCCTGTCCCCATGTCAGCTATGGACAAGGGGCATATCAGGTCAATAAACACTCCCTTTCACCACTGTCCATTTGCGTACACCATACCGATGCCTCGAAAATATGCAAAATGCAATTCGCTGTCAAGCGCCTTGGTCATGCAATCAGCGAGCATCTTTGTGGTCTCCACATATTCCAGGTCCACAATCTCCTTTGCGACCAGGTCGCGTGAGTAGCGGTACCTGATGTCGATGTGCTTGGTCTGCCGAGAGATGACATCATCCTGTGTCACTTTCATGGCACTCTTGCTGTCCATGTAGACCCCCGTTGCTTGTCTATGGGTCTTTCATCTCAGCAAGCAAATTACGTAGTCACTTGGTCTCCTTGCATGCTTTTTACATAGCGATGCACACTGCCTCAATACCAGAGATGGAGATACGGTCTTGCTTTTTGCTTGCCTCAGAGACTGCACCAGCGTTCTAGACGCTTATGAACCCGAGGTAGACTTCCTGTCATCGATTCTTCCTCCCCAGGCAGCGTACTTATAGCACACAAGCCGTAGCGATTCAGATCCCTCTTGGCCTCAAAACTGGAGTCCCATGTGTTGTGTCTTCTATAGACAGCGCATGATGCGCTTGACTGCTTGCCTGTCAAGCGCATCATACGCTAGAAACCTACTTACTTATCCTATAGCATATTAGATATCAGGGCATGTTCTTACCATGGCATACACGAGATTGCCAACAACAGATTAGTAGGGGATATTCTCCATCTGATGTCGTTCTGCTTCCATGTTAGGGGTCATAGAGGAGGAGAGCTTGATGTCTGTTTTCATGGGTGTGCTGATGGGGTTGCAGTCCTCCATGTTGTAGCGCTTGAGGACCTCCATGATGTACTTGGTCTGGTTCAGCTTGATGGTACGTGCTGCTTGATTGCGGTGGACTTCTATCTCGAGGTAGAACTTGAGTGTACCCATGTCATTCATCTTGAACATGTTGTTGAGATCCGTCTTCACCTTGTTTGGCAGCTTGACTGACAACGAGTAGGTCATCCACGTACAATGCAACCGGCATAAAAGCTTACTCATCCTCTCGCACATATACAGTCGGATCATTCAAGCAATGCGTGAAGGTGAGCCCAGCCATGAAGCTGTCCATCTCCTTGTACCGCATCCTTGAAGCTTGTTTTAGCTCGTAGATTACTCTGACCAGTTTGCAAACCTTGCCCTCTGGAACTTTCCCTGCCTCAGACACTTCCATCATCACTTATTTGTATAGCCTCACATAGAGGAAAGCTATCTTGACTTCCATCTCATGGATCTCAAGATCTTTGGCAAGAGCGATGCCCAACATTGATCTGGTGGAGGCAAACGTGATAATAGGCACAAAGGTCTCCTTGTACTCTGAGCCTGCACGCTGGATGAACCCCTTTTTGTCACAACTATTGCCTTGTACTTGTCAATAGTACCGTCGTGCTTGAAAGTTTTCCAGAGCACCCACTTTGATCCCACCAAGTGCGCGTTTGGAGACCTGCCCACCAGAACCCATACTCCATTCTTTTCAATGGATGCGAGTTCGCTATCCACTGCCTCCTACCACTTGGCCGCATGTGGCATGTTCATAGCCTCTGCTACGGTCACATACTCTCTCTAAGCCAAGTATGGCCAGCTAAGTCTGGTCCATTCTACACTCTGAACATCGTACTTGGGTGAGGGTTTCTTCTATCACGTAATATGCCAGAGTACTGCTGGTGGTGCTTCATGTCAACCTGCCTGAGGCGACGGTCTAGAAAACAGGTTCCGACACAATGGTTCCCGCCGACCGCTTTTGATATTGCAACCAAGAGGTGACATCACCCTCAGAGCCAATGTTCCACACTAAGCAGTTCATAGGAATCACTTCCTTGCACTGTGTCCTTAGCACTGGTCACTTCAGTGCGAGGAGCTAACTCCCGGGGCTTAGACCAACCAATGCTTCTTTAGTGTCTGCATATGGTGGACAACTGTGTTAGGATTCTCAAAGGTAAGAACTATACTCAATGACAGGAAACAGACAGGTTCTTATAGCCCTAGAGCCAGCCTCTAGCCTAGGCGCGTAGTGGCTCTTGGATGAGCCACTTTGGGGAAAATCTGGATTGCATCATCCCCCCTGCCTACATGACTCTCCCTGTGACTGCCAAGTGGCACCAGCCACCAAGAAGGACCTTGGAATGTTCTGAGATGTCTCTTAGAACCTTCCTGTCCCCATTTTGGTGACAAAGGAAATTGGTTACTGGGCTAGGATTTGACCCAATGACCTCTCGCTCCAGAGACTAACTCTGGAATGTCTAAGCCACAAGGAGTTGTCATAGGTAGTGTTTTCCGGCTATACTCTCCAGTTTAGACCAATGGGACTTGCTCCAAAGGAGCAGTGCATGCCTTGTCTATCTGGACCAGACTTAGGGGACTTACTCCAAGGGAGCAGTGCATGCCTAGTCCGTCCCGTGCCTGTCCAAATGTCAGCTATGGACAAGGAGCATATCAGGTCAACAAACTCTCCCTTGCACTGCTTTCCATAAGCTGTGGGATATCTCCTCTCTCCAACAGTCTTGGTCTCAGTCTTCGTCGGTTGCGTTGACCATACCGATGCCTCGAGTACCTGTAGAATGCAATTTGCTGTCAAGCACCTTTGTCATACAATCTGCGAGCATCTTCTTGGTCTCCACGTATTCCAGGTCCATGATCTCCTTTGCGACCGGGTTGCGTGAGTACTGGCACCTGATGTCGATGTACTTGGTCTGCCAGGAGATGACATCATCCTGTGCCATTTTCATGGCATTCTTGTTGTTGATGCGGACGTCTGTTGCTTCCGTTTGTGGCACATTCATCTCGGCAAGCACACTGCATAGCCACTCTGTCTCCTTGCATGCTTCCGACATAGGGATGCACTCTGCCTCAGCGGTAGAGTGGGAGACACAGTCTTGGTTTTTGCTTGCCCAAGAGACTACACCACCGTTCAATATGCACACAAAGCCCGAGGTGGACTTTCTGTCATTGATTCTTCCTTCCCAGTCGATGTTTGTGTAGCACACCAGCCGTAGTGGGTCAGATTCCTCTTGGCCTCCAAACTGGAGTCCCATGTGTCGTCTCTTATGTAGATAGCGCATGATGCGCTTGACTGCTTGCCACTACTGTGGCCCTGGATTGGCCACAATCTTGCTCACTTGTCCCACAGCATAGCAAATGTCAGGGCGTGTTCCTGGCATGGCATACATGAGGCTGCCAACAACACAGTGGTGGAGAATGCTCTCCATCTCATGTCGTTCTGCTTCTCTACTGGGGCTCATGGAGGGGGAGAGCTTGATGTCTGTTGTCATGGGTGTGGTGATGGGCTTGCAGTCCTCCATGTTACAGTGCTTGAGGACCTCCATGATGTACTTGGTCTGGTTCAGTGCGATGGTGCCTACTACTCGATTGCGGTGGATGGCTATCCCGAGGTAGAACTCGAGCAGACCCATGTCCTTCATCTTGAACCTGTTGCTCAGATCTGTCTTTAGCTTGTTCAATAGCTCGACTGACGACAAGTAGATGATCAAGAGATCCACGTACAGTACAACCAGCGTCAAGCCTTGCTCATCCTCCCGCGCATTGACAATAGGGTCGTTCTCGTAGTGCGTGAAGGTGAGCCCGGCCATGAAGCCGTCCATCTCCTTGTATCACATCCGTGGGGCCTGTTTTAGCGCGTAGAGTGCTTTGACCAGTTTGCAAACCTTGCCCTCAGTAGCTTTCACTCCTTTGGGCACTTCCATGAGCACTTCTTTGTCTAGCTTCCCGTAGAGAAAAGCTGTCTTAACGTCCATCTGGTGGACCTCCAGATCTTTTGCAGTAGCAATGCCCAACATGGATATGATGAAGGCAAAGGTGACAATAGGCGAGAAGGTCTCCTCGTACTCTGAGCCTGCACACTGGGAAAACCCCTTTGCCACAACTCTTGCCTTGTACTTGTCGATAGTACCATCATGCTTGAACGTTTCCAGAGTACCCACTTTGACCTCACCACATGTGCATTTGTGGACCTGTCCAACATGACCCATGTTCCGTTCTCTTCAATGGATGCGAGTTCGCTATGCACTGCCTCTTTCCACTTGGTCGCATCTGGCATGTTCATAGCCTCCGTTACGGTTACAGGCTCTTCCTGAGCCAAGCATGACCAGCTAATTCCGGTCCATTCTGCACTCTCAGCATCGTACTTGGGCAGAGGTTTCTTCTGGAGCGTACTACGTTTGCGTGTTGCTGGTAGTACTTGAAGGCGTAGTTGCTTCTATTGCTCCTACGCTGCCAGTGATTGGTTGTTTGAGGAAGAGCCACCGGCGTCAAAGTTTGACTCAGAGGCCTCAGACGACTCAGACCCAGTGTCAGAGTCCGTCACAGTGTAAGCCTGCACAACCACTCTCCCTGCAACACCATCCTTCACTGGCACCATTTGCCAGTTCTGAGGTTCCTGATCACCTGACTCGAGCAACACAACCCACTCTCCTGATTTGGGAGCATGGAAAGGATCCAGCGACTTTCCCTTGCCAAGGGTCTTTACTTCAAACTCGAAATCTCGGCTCCTCAATGAGCTTTCCAGCCGCTTGGTCACACAGCCTGTACGCCTTGTGTGCAGTGCCGTATCCGACCATTACACACTTGCGAGCGCGTGCATCCAGCTTGTCACTTCCTTCTCCTACTTGGACCTTTGCCCAGGCAGTACAACCAACGACCCTCAAGTGTGTGAGGTATCTAGCTTCTTCCCTGACCAAGCCTCCTATGGCGTCCTGAGCAGCTTCTCTTGCTGATTATTATCACGCCTTCCAAGCACGGCTGCCGGAGTGAGATTCACAAGGTAGCAAGCAGTTCTTTCAGCTTCAGCCTAAAAAGTGAGGTGGGAGTTTGCCGTCAAAGAGCATGCTTCGTGTCATGCCGAGGATAGTCTGGTTCATCCACTCGTTAATGTCATTACTCTGGGGGGTGTAAGGCGTGGTGGTCTGGTGGTTGATGCCGTGTTACCTCAACTAGCCTTTGCACGCCTCGTACTCAACACCATTCTCTGTGCGCAGTGCCTTGACCTTCTTGCTTGTCTGCCGCTCTACCATCACGACTAACTCTTACAGCTTCTCCTTGACCTCTCCCTTCATCTCGAGGATCAGGGTGAATCAGGTCCAAGATTGCTGCTCAATGTTGTCCATTACGCTCAAAGGGCATTCTCTTTGCCTTGCCTTGGAGGCATGGCTCACACAGCTTCTTGCACTTTCCCTCATCCTTGGCCTTGCATCCCTCCATCCCATGAACCACTTCGTGCTGCTGCATAGCTTGCAGTGTGCTTTCAGCCACATGGCTAAACCGCCTGTGCCACAGCTCAGTATCTGTGTTGTTGGTGGTGTTGGCTGCCATGGTGACAGCCTCTGGTGCTACATTAGGCTTTGGAGACACGGGCTCTTCAACTGCTGCATATCCCTCGTGTACTCTCAAGGGGCTTGGTGTGCAGCACATAGAGCCCATCAACGTTTGGGACCTGTGCGACAAGACCCTCCTTGGGATAGGAGATCTTGATGTCCTTGTTCTTGATAATCACGGCCTCCTCCTCCGTGAAGATGACCGTCAGGTCGTGGTCTGTGATTTTGTACACCGACAAGAGGTTCGCCGAAAAGACAACATGTAGACGACGTTCTCCAGCTTCAAGTCGTTTTTAGCACCGTTCACGTTGATGCTGATCAACTTATCTCCCTCGCCTTGCGCATGGACAAGGCTGCCAATGGTACATCTGAAGCGACGTTCAGTGTCCCTGATGGCGATGAACCCATCCTTCTCCCTTGAAGAGTGGTGGTTCGTGCCAGATTCAAGTCCGTAGGCTCAATGCTTAAGCAGTACCGTTCCTTTGGTTGCCGGTACGTTCTCAGCCATCGTGTTCATCAACTCCTTACCCTTTCCTTTGCCCTCATATCTACCACCATGATCTCCATCTTCCTTTTTGGAATTCCTGCACTCCGGCGCCCAATACCCAGGCTTGCCATGGTAATGGCACTTCTTAGGACACTTTGAACCCTTTCCACCACCACAATTGTCCTTTCCTCCAGCGCCACTGCTTTTGCTGTTGCTCTGACCAGAAGAGGAGTTGTTGCCATGACCACCATACTATGCAGCATAGGCTGAAATGTTAGCCTCACTACCACTGCGATGCATGGCCTCGTTGTGCACGTACTCGGACACTACCTCATATGTCAAATCCTCCTCCTTCCAACCACAAAAAACGGTGATCAGAGGTCCCCAACTTTCAGGTAGCACCATGAGGAGGATCATGGCCTGCATGTTGGTGTCGATTTCCCAGTTCATTTGGGTCACTTGCTGCAAAAGTCCTTCAAACTACAGTAGGAAGTCTGGAATCAACTCTCTCTTGCTCACCCTCATCGAAAGCAGCTTTTGAAGGATGAAGAGGTGATTTGCAAGAGCCGTTGATTGGTGTACACGTGCAAGCTTCTCATAAGCCTTTGATGCATGTATGATACCTGGGAGGTGGACATGCTGTGACTCATGTACTGATGTCACAAGAATCGCAAGCGCCATGTCCTTTCTGACACTCCACGCTTCATATCCAGCTTCTGTTTTTGGGGGTTCAACCTCTTCTCCAAGGAACATCTTCAAGTAGCCACACACCCTCATGACAATCTCAAATTGCTATTTCTACATGGGAAAACCTATCCCTGTGAACTTTGACATCCCACGGTTGACCTACTCAAGAGTGAAGCTGGAAGAACTGCTTGTTACCTTGTGAATCTCACTTTGGTAGCCACGATCAGAAGGTGTGGTAAGAAGCAGCAAGAGAAGCAGCTATGGACGTCATAAGAGTCTTGGTGAAGGAAAGGCTAGATGCCTCATACTCAAGGGTTATTGTCCATACTACCTGGGTTAAAGTCCAAGTAGGAGAAAGAAGTGGCAAGCTGGATGCACGCACTTGCAAGCGTGTAATAGTCAGTTATGACCCTACACACAAGGAATAAAGGCTGAAGGACCAAGCGGCTGGAGAGATGATCAGGAGTCAAGACGTCGAGTTCGATGAAACAACACTCAATAAGGGAGAGGTCATGGATCCTTTCTATGTTCCAAAATCAAGAGAGTGAGTTATGTTGTTTGAGTCAGGTGATCAAGCACTTGAGAACATGTAGTTGGTGCCAGGAAAGCACATTGATGGTACAACATGGAGAGTGGCTGTGTAGGCTGACATATGGACGAGCTCTCACATTGAGTCTGAGTCGTCCGGGGCCTCTAAGTGAAACTCTGAGGCTAGTGGCTCTTCCGAAAACAATGGATCATTGACTTAAGTAATACAACCCACTGGTAGTGCAAGAGAAACAAAAGCAACTGAGCCTTGAAGTACCACCAATAAGACTCTAGCAAATCATGCATCTAAAGAAACCTCCACCCAAGTACGATGCTAAGAGTTAGGAATGGACTGGACTCAGTTGGTCATGCTTGGCTCAGGGAGAGATTGTGACCATAGCGGAGGCTATGAACACGCCATATGCGACCAAGGGAAATGAGTGTTGACCTGATATACCCCTTGTCCATAGCAGACATTTGGACAGGCACAGGACAGACTAGGCATGTACTATTCCCTTGGAGTAAGTTTCCTAAGTCTGGTTTAGATAGACAAGGCATGCACTACTCCTTTTGGATCAAGTTGCATTCGTCTAAACTGGATAGTTTAGCCAGCAAACACTACCTAGGACAACTTCTTGTGGCTTAGACGCTCCTCAGTTAGTCTCTTTAGCAAGAGGTGACTAGGTCAAATCGCAGCCTGTAGACTAATGTTCTTTGTGACCAAAAGGGGGACACGAAGGTTCTTAGAGGCATCTTAGAGCATTCCAAGGTCCTTCCTGGTGGCTGGCGCCACTTGGCAGTCACATGAAGTGCCATGTAGCCAAGGGGGATGATGCAATCCAGATCGCCTCCAAAGTGGCTCATCCAAGAAGCCATTGTCAGCCTAGGCTGGCTCTAGGACTATAAGTTCCCGTCTAGTGCTTGTCGTTGATTACAGTTCTTACCTTTGAGTCTCCTCATAGAGTTGTCCACCAGAGAAAGACACTATAGAAGCACTGGTTCGTCTAAGCCCCAGGACTGAGCTCCTCGTGCGAAAGTGACCAGGTCCTAAGAACACAATGCAAGGAAGTAATTCCTATGCACTGCTCATTGTAGAACCGTGATTCTAAGGGTGATATCTCTTCATAGTTGTAATACTAGGATCGAACGACAAGTGCCATAGTGTCGGCCTTGTCTTCTAGTCCGTTGTCTTAGGCCTCTTGACAAAGGGTTACGGACCCACACTAACTAGTTGTAAGGCACGCTTCTACGTACTCTCTCGTCCTCTCTATCTTGAAGCATGCATCAGCTCCATTAACTACATTTGCTGCATCTACTCCATCTACTCGATCAGCTCCAACCACGGGTACTGACACTTAGCAAGCAAGCGCCAAGAGTAAGCTTCGCCCTTCGAGGAATGACCCTTGGGCCCTAGCCAAGAAAAGCTCTACCCTTCGTGGTACGACCCATGACCCCTAACCAGAATAACCAGGATTTTCAAAGATATACCATCTTGAAAATAGGTGAGCTTCAGTCCCTAGTCCAACTCAGATCATCCAGCTTGTAAGCGGCGTTTCTCCCAAACCAATCGATGGAATGTAAATTTTTTACTTCAATTGAAAGCTTAGGAAATATACTATAATTTGCATGTGCCACATTTTAAAGTTGACAAAGAAGTGATGGTCATTACAAGGCGACAGTCTTACTCGTAAACAAGAGTGTAGTCGAGGCCGACCTCATCTTGAACAAAACTCTCAATCTGACTGTTTGACCTATGCAATCTTGGGCTCGTTAGAAAGCTTGTCTTGCCAGCTTGAGGATCTTGTGTTCAATTGTCAAATTTGGTCAAAGTGATGGTCTGTGCTGGCTTCAACTGGTGGAACTTGGCTCTAATACCAAATGTTGGATCTGGAGGATAGAGGGAGCCTTGGAGCAATGAGCATGTGGGACTGAAAGGGCATCAGTTATGCTGAAGAATAGTTATTGAATCACTCAAAATGATGGAGTACATATTGTTGTTCTTCTATGCCCCATGGCCACTGCTATGGCTTGACGGACAGGTTGGGCATGCACTGCTCCCTTGGAGTAAGTCCCCCAAACCTTGTTTGTGGTGCAAGTCCAAGCAAGACACCAGAAGTGTAGCGCAACGGATAGCATGTTCGACTTAGGGACAACAGGTCCTGCGATCGAGCCTTGATGTGCGCAGGAGGTTTTTTGACATTCTAGCACAGGGGCAGTTTCTTAGACATTTCTCCATGCATGAGGAGAGTGCGCCACTTGGCGGTCAGTGGATGCGCCAATTGGCGGACTGGTGAGGTGGTGTGGAGTGACCACCCCAAAAGTGTCACTACCCACACACCTTAGAAGCCAGGCCTACGACTATATGTACCAGGCTCATTCCTCATTCTAATTACACAATCTGGCCTTAGATGCTCCTCACAGAGTTGTCCAACTAAGGAACAGTATAAAGACGACACTGGTTGGTCTAAGCCCCAGGAGTTAGTCTTTGACTAGCACCTTCCGCGAAAGTGACAAAGTGTTAAGTGGACACAGTTGCTAGCAAGTGATTCCATAGGAACTGCTCTGTGTGGAACCGTGATCCTGAGGGTGATATCTTCTCCTAGCTGAAATGCTAGGAGCGGACGGCAGGTGCTATTGTGTCGGCCCTGTTTTCTAGTCCGTTCGCCTCAGGCCGGCTGACAAAGGGTTATGGGCCCACACTGACCAGTTGTAAGGCACGCTTCGCTCAACTTTGGTACGCTCTCTTCAGGTGCACACGCCGGCTCCATCAGCTCCATCAACTCCATCAGCTTCATCAGCTCCAACGGCTTGGTCTGCACTTAGCACACAGGGACTAAGGACAAGCTCTGCCCTTGGAGGCACGACCCTTGTGTCCCAACCAGGACAAGCTCTGCCCTTGGAGGCACGACCCTTGTGTCCCAACCAGGACAAGCTCTGCCCTTGGTGGCAAGACCCTGGGTGTGTTGGTGTAGATGTATTCTCTGTCTGTAGGTGAACAACGGCTGGAGGGGTAAGCAACGGATCTGCATCCTAAAACCGGTAGCAGACATCAGCTAACATCAGCCTACATCGGCCTCAACGCAGCAGAGATGTGGGAAGCAGGCAAGGGCAACAAAAATGGTTGACCCATCGGGAGGAGTGGGGGCTGCCGCAAGGCAGTCCTCAAGCTCAACAGTGGCTACCACAGGGCAGACCACTGGAGCAAATGTGAGTGCTACGTCACTGCCGCAAGGTCTTGGACCCCTGGGAGGAATCCCCATTTTCGAGGGGATTGACTTCCCCCTTTGGAGATGGCAGTTTGAGCTGGCGATGAAAGTGCGCGGCTTCATCAAGCTACTGAAGGGAGAGGAGCAGGTTCCCGCGGAAGGCACATCTGAGCATGAGGCTTGGATGGATCGAAATGATATTGTAATGTCATTCCTCAGCAACGCGATAGCCAAGAAGTATGTTCCCATCATTGCCGGGTACACGCTGGCTTCCGAAGCTTACGACAAGCTCAAGCGCGTGCACCAATCCACCTCCCTCGCGAACAGACTATTCATCCTACAACGGCTGATCAGCATGCGGGTGAATGAGGGCGAATCAATCCCCGATTTCCTACAGGAGTTTGAAGGACTCCTTGGCGAGGCTCGCCAGATGAACTGGGACCTTGACGAGAACATGCAAGCCATGATCCTCCTCATGGCGCTACCGGAGAGCTGGAGTCCAATGATCACCGTCATGGGCGGCTGGAAGGAGGACGACCTGACGTACACGGCAGTGTCCGAGTACGTGCGAAACGAGGCCATGCGCCGCAGCGGAAGTGAGGCTAACTTCTCAGCCTATGCCGCACGCTACGGTGGCCGCGGGAGCAAAGGGTCAGCCTCTGGTCAGAAAGGCGGCAGCGGAAGCGGTGGCGGCGGAGGCAACAATGGCGGCAAGGCTCCCAAGCGACAGGGTAACTGCCGCAACTNTGGGCTCGACTCCGGCACCGATCATCACTCCAGCAACGACCAGGCTGGATTTGTCTCCATCGGCCCCACCGATTGGTGGTTCAGATGTGCAAACGGCAGTGTCGTCAACGCAAAGGGCGTGGGAGACAAGCTGGTGAGCATCAACCTTAATGGTGCAGAGAAGGATCTACGGCTACGTGACGTGGTCTACATGCCCTCCTTTGCGGCAAACCTTCTGTCCGTACCAAAGATAATGGACAACGACATGACAGTGGTGTTCACACAGAAGAAGGCGGTCATCGCCAGGTTCGAGGACATCAAGGTCCTCTATGCCAACAAAGATCTCGTGGCACAGGTTCCACGGGTTGACGGACTCTACATATTGCAGACCACGGCAGCAAAGACCTCGGAAGACGAGGGTCATGCGGGTGCAGCGGAGGCAGTGGTCTCGGCACCAACACAGGAGAGTACACCAACGAGAACTGAAAAAACACCATCTGCCGCGAAGGACGAAGACACTGATATGTGGCACAAACGCTTTGGGCACGTTGCAAACAGCACGCTCCAAGTCATTCAGCAACAACAGCTGGTCCATGGCATGGATGGTTGCAAGAAGGATACGATTGAGTGTGGCAGCCTGTGTGAACCTTGCCTCCAAGGCAAGACCAAACGAACGCGCTTTGAGCGCAATGGTCGCCGCGCAAAATCAGCCCCTGACCTGATTCAAACCGACGTGTGCGGACCCTTTCGCACGGCGTCAAACGGTGGTAGCAAGTATTTTCTGACCTTCATAGACGACTACAGCCGCAAGGTGTGGATCTTCTTCCTCAAAACAAAGGGAGAGGTCAGAGAAAAGTTGCAGGAGTTTGTCGCCATGGTGGAGCGGCAGACCAGAAAGAAAGTCAAAGGGATGCGGAGCGACAACGGCGGAGAGTACGAGGCATGCAAAGGCTGGTTGAGGCAACATGGGATCAATCACCAGCCCACAACGCCTTACACGCCGCAGAGCAATTGTGTTGCCAAATGGATGAATCAGACCATCCTCGGCATGGTGCGTAGCATGCTCTTCGATGCCAAGCTTCCACCGCGGTTCTGGGCAGAAGCGGCAAGAACGGCATGCTATCTCGTCAACCTGACTCCTGCGGCTGCTTTGGGCAGGCGCGGAAAGAAGAAGGGCAAGCAACAGATGATGCCACAAGAAGTTTGGTCAGGGAAGAAGCCGGACGCATCACACCTAAAAGTATTCGGCTACACCGCATGGGCAAAGGTCCAGGCGGGTGAGGGTGCCAGCAAGCTGGATTCAAGAGCGCGAAAGTGCGTTATGGTGGGCTATGAGACGGCCCACAAGACATATCGCTTGTGGGACCTGGCAGGAAGAAGACTCATCACCAGCCAGGATGTAACCTTTGACGAGAGGAAACCAGGCAAGGAAGAGATGCTTGATCCCACGGAAGCTCCAAAACAGGGAGAGTGGTTGGTGCTGATAGATTCAGGAGATCAAGCTCCTGAAAACTGGCAAGTGCTGCCAGTGCGGCAGGCCTTGAAGAAGAGTGGTGTGCCAGGGGGAGCGGCTGCGCAGGCTGACGCAGCAGCGAGCTCCGACACAGAGTCGGAGACGTCCAAGGCCTCTGAGACCAGCTCGGAGGCCAGGGGCTCTTCAAAATAGGAAAATTTAACTCCAGGGCAGCCAACACCACAGGAGCAAGAGCATGGAAAACATCCACCAGCAATGCAACCTCACAGTACACGACAAAGAAAACAAACTCCAAAGTACGACGCTGACACTGGAAGCTGGACTGGACTGATCTGGTCCTGTTTGGCTCAGGGAGAGCCGCTCACTGTGGCTGAGGCGCTGGCAAGGCCCGATGCGGCCAAGTTGAAGGAGGCGGTGGACAGGGAGCTCGCGTCCATCGAAGAAAATGGCACATGGGTGCTGGTGGACAGACCCGCTAACGCTCACGTGGTGGGCTCAAAGTGGGTGCTCAGGTTGAAGCGGAAGCAAGATGATAGCATCGACAAGTACAAGGCAAGGGTCGTGGCGAAAGGGTTCTCACAGCGCGCAGGTTCTGAGTACGATGAGACCTTCGCACCGGTCGTCACGTTTGCCTCCATCAGGTCCCTGCTTGCTGTCGCTGCCGCCAAAGACCTTGAGATCCACCAGATGGATGTGAAGACAGCCTTCCTTTATGGGAAGCTCGACAAGGAGGTGCTAATGGAGGTACCGGAAGGTGTCAAAGCACCCGAGGGTAAGGTGTGCAAGCTGGTGAAGGCGTTGTACGGGCTGAAACAGGCCCCACGGATCTGGTACAAGGAGATGGACAGCTTCATGGCTGAGATCTCCTTCGCACATTGCAAAAATGACCCTAGCGTCTATGTGCGGGAGGACGAACGTGGCTTGCTACTTGTGGCGTTGTACGTGGATGATCTTATCATGTGTTCTTCCTCGCAGGAGGCCCTC